>CM055019.1:6729881-7186291 GCA_029204005.1 Salix udensis | reverse complement strand
ATGAAAATGATTTCAACAAAAAGAAGCTAAAATCACGTTTTATTATTCAATGTTATTGTTTTGTCATATATGCATCACTTTCTTTGAGCTATTTCTGAAAACATCGAGCATATTAATAATATAAAAAATAATATATAAAATTAATAGCGAATCATTTATCTCAAACATTAATTTTTCGATTAATTTTTGTAGTTTTAATTTGATGCGCATATAGACGAAAGTGGCTTCTTGAATTATTGAAGCCGCATCGTTAAATCACAAACAGAAGAGGATAATTACGGTTAGGGCGTCGCCATCACGTTAAGGGGCCTCTTAAATTATAAACAAAAGAGCATAATTATGGTTAGGGCATCGCCTTAAGGTGAGTGGACTTTATTGCCTTTTTTTTAACGAGCACAATATCTTTAGGTCATCTTTAGTGCTAAAGTTTTTATTTTCCTTGATGAAAAAATACAAGTTATCCTCAATTATTGGCGCACAAAATTATTATTTTTAAAAAAAATATTATATATATATATATTAATTTAGTGAAAAATTGTTCATGTTATAACTACATTATTTACAAATTAATCAATATAGTATCTCATGGTTAAAAATAATCAAATTTACATATGAATCATTTTATAGTTGCTATTGAAGAATATCACTCCCTTGCATCAATCTAAAACTATAAAAACTATGAAAAAATATACAAACTTTTCTACGTATGGATATAAATATACTATTAGAAGGGAATAACAATTCCATTATTTAAGGGAAATTCTAGCAATTAATCATATTTGATGAAAATATATATAAAAATATTTGCAAGAATAAAATGATCAGCTATTTATGAGTCTTTTTTTTCGTAGTAATTAATGGTTACATTAAGTTTTCAGTTCTTGTAGTTCACTTCAAGTTTAAGATTAATGTATCATTAAGAATAAATAATTTTTTTTTTTATTATTATTATTACAAGGATAAAGAGCATCATAATCCAAAAGACTTTCATTTACTTAAATTAAAGGCTATAAAATTAAATTTAAGTCACTTATTTAATTTGAATATTGTTGATTTTTCTAGCATATTGAATGTGATGATCTTTGTTTACTAATCATCTATTCAAAGCTATTTGTTTTTTTTCTTCCTTTCAAATGATAAAAACTATATTATGAATGGTAAATCTATCTTACTTAATGTCAAGAAAAAAAGAACATAAGAATATATAAAAGAAAAAGATAAAAAAGAATGCTTGTAAAATAAAGGTAATGCCAAAAAGCATAGTTTGAATAAAATTGTAGAGAAAAAAACCATATGTGGGTTTGACCATCGTTTTTAGCTACTAGATAACCTATTTATATTGGTAGGTGTTTAAGTTTTGCCTAACATCAAATTCTAATATTATAGAAACTGCTTATATTAGATAAGAAGCTTACATATTGAATCCTATTACAATCTAAACTTTTTATTGTTGATAAACACATGAATTCTGACTAATCTACAACAATGGTTATATAGTTTAATCTATTAAAGAATTTTATCTATTAATAGGATTGAGCATTTTGACTATTCATGCGCACTCAAACTTATGTTGTTGATCACTTTTACTTGGTCGATCATGACTTATTGTGTCTCGTCAAGCACTTCAAATTCTCCTAGTGGATTAAGATTATTTAATTTTGTTCATCTCTATAGTTCATGATTAATTTTAGCCTTTTCTTTCATGTTTGAATATGAACAAATATTATTCATATTTAGTATATATTTTGATGCTTATTATTTGTGTAAATAATGCCCTATATACTTTTATCTCTTAATTGAATAAATCTTCTCTTTCATATTTGTATTGGAATTGATTGTTCTAACTGGCTATTTTTAATTTGGCAAGTGACCTTATTCACCAAAAAATATTAATCCTACTCTTAAATGTATTTGACATATCAAGCAATTCCTACTATTTAAAAATTGGTTTTTCTCTAGCATTTAAGAGTGATGCTCACTGCTCTACAAATTACAACTAATCATTCTTCTTCATATAAAAACCTATAATTTTTTTTTTCAAGAACTCATAGATTTTTCATAAAAAAAAGAATCAAGAACTCCAAACATTTCCTTAATTCCGTGAATAGTACTAAAATGGTAGTGTAAAGCTCCATTGCTTTCAAAATCTACACCCATTGCCCTTTTCCATAATCATGTTGATTGATTACCTTATATTAATTGATCCATAATAAGTGTTGTAAAAGACTAAATGCAGAATGTCTGGACTGTTAAGGAATCATCTCACCTAAAAGCTTAAGCTATTAGATGAGGCCCCAGAATATGATTTATATTATTCTGTAACACACCCACTTAAGTGAAAACCTTTTGGACTTGAAACTTGCACACAGACCCACACTACCTTGTACTTGATTTTATCAAATAGAATGGGGGTGGTGAGATTTGAACTTGTGACTATTGAGTCAATAAGGCTCTGATACCATGTTAGAAACCATCTTACCTAAAAGCTTAAGCTATTAGATGAGACTCCAAAATATGATTTATATTATTCTCTAACATTGACTCGTCTTATAAAAGGGAATTTGTAAAAGAAAAAAATAAACACCACTTCATATTGGATTTTAACATGGAAAAACATTATTTCAACATGGCTTGGTGATGCTCCTACATATGATATTAGATGGATTGAAAAGGTGCAATAAAACTTTAGTGAACATTGGAAGTGTTAAAAGATTTTCTTATATCATTAAGCTATTAAGATTCACCATCAAGCCCATCAAAGAATTGTGATTGCTCCCTATTTGGTGTATTTTTAAGTCTAATGACAACTTACTTATAGATATTTTACCATAATAGAAGGCTATACCTCATTGATGAGGGGTTTAATGCCTCTACTGTTCAAGGATTTAGAGTTGGAAGCACCTAAATCTAGTACCTTAATGACTAGAGGGAAAGAAAAATAAACAATCTTATATTCAAGAAACATGTAGCTTTCCTTTTGTACTAGATATGTAAGTGTTTAATAGGTTCCATGTCTAAAATATAGCTTTTCTTCTTTTTAAAAAATATGTAATAATTCTTTTAAGTGACACAAATAAGGGTGATATTACAATATGTCATCTAGAATCTATATGAACATTACCTTAATAAGTATTACTTCATTATGTTAAATTATAAATGTAGAGAAAGATGAAGATCCTATAGTTTAGAGAAGTATCCTAACCTACAAGGACCAATATTTTGGGGTAGTAATAGATCCTATCTCAAAGAATATTTTGGACCAATATTTTGGGGTAGTAACTATATGATTGGGATTCATTCACTGTATTATGTTCTTTGTGTATTGTTATGATATAGCTCATATAAACAAAGTGATTTTTGACAAACTAGAATAAATAAGTGTTTGAAGAGAAAAAAGGTCATTTTAAATGCTTTCAAGTGAGATATTGTCAAAACATTTAGGCAACCAATAAGGGTTTTACTGCAAGTATAACAATAACCTAGATCTTATATTTAATGCTTCCTAAGAAAATATGCTCAAATAATTAATTGATGTTAAAAAATTATCCAATAAAGTAAAAGAAAGATATTTAAAATCCTAGTTAGTAAATCAAGCAATAAGCATGCACATGAAGCCTAGTGTTATAACATTTTACCCTTTAGGGAAAATATATCAAATTAGAACATAAATCTCATAAACATAGTATTGTGATTGCTGGATTTGTCGTGAGAGGTTGAACTATGAGGAAATTGGGAGGAGAGGATGGTTGGGGTTATAGATGAAAAAATACAAAAGGAAGAAAAAGAAAGAGGGGAGGAGAAGAGGGTCAATGATCAAGTCATATATTAAACAATTACCAAAATATTTACCTATAAAAAAATTTATCCATTGGTAACGTTGCTGGTAGTTTTGTCGACAAAAATATCATATCATTGTACTTCATAGATTTTTTTAATTCACTATAATTTTGCACACAACTCTGCCGGTATTTACCAAAAGAATTACAAACAAAACATATCCATTGGTAACTTTGTTGGACCAATGTCATGTCATCGTACATTATAGATTTTTAAATATCACTATAATCCTCTTGGTGTTTACCATCAAAATTTGCTAACGAAACCATTTCATCTATAATGGTATTGGATTGACAGACAATTTTGCGATTTTCTATTTTTGTTATCAACAATAGTTGAAAACAAAAAAAAAAGTAAATAATCCTAATGGAATCAATTAATTGGTTCGCAGGTATGATATATCGACTATGATTACCCGATTTATATGTTTGTTAAGCTTACCCTTTGAACTTGATATATATAAATTTTGGTCTCAAATATTTCTTAATTGATTTTATTTATTTCACTCTTCTTCATATTAAATTGATTAAGAAATTGACTTCATGATATATTTTTATATCTTTTTTGTAGGGCTATCATATTCTCAAATAAAATTCTATATTTAGAGTTGATACTTCATTTTACATGCATATATTTATTATATATAATTAAATAATTTTAAAAAAAATAAAATTACATTTTTATCGGTTATCTAAATTTTCCTTTAACCTTAATGAAATAAACCAATTCATGTTAGATCAACTTACATATGGATTAATTAAAAACTAAATCTTGATAATGAATAAAGATTATAAATTTCAAAATTTACCAGCTGCGTTAAATTTAATAACAGTATTAAAAAATCCTCTTGCTATTAATATTCTCTTTAAAGTTTTTTTTTAAAAAAATTGGTGGACATTCGATTAGTTTATATTTATTCTAGCATATCCAATATTTTATTTTGTCTTGTTACAAGTCATTGCGATACTAACAGTATAAAATGTAGATGTATAGAACACTAAATTGTCCAACATCAAACACACTCCGGCGAAGGAGAGCAAGTAAAACAATCATGGGTTCTGAAACAGCACCTAAAATTCCTGTTGTTCATTTGTCCAAGGAAAACTTCGAGCCTGGCTCTAGTTCCTGGCTGGCGGCTTGCACTGATATCCGGCGAGCACTTGAGGAATACAGCTTCTTTGAAGTAGTATACAGCGAACCTTCAGTGGAATTTTACAGGGAAACTATGTCGGAGCTAGAGGAATTGTTCAAACTCCCTCATGAAACAAAAAAGAGAAATACACACCCTAAGCTCGGCCATGGTTACATGGGGAAAATCCCTGGCTTCCCTGAAGGCCTGGGGATCGAGTATGCAACTAAGAAAGAAGAATGTCAAAAATTTGCAAGCCTTATGTGGCCCGATGGAAATGAAAAATTCTGGTAAGATTCATGTTAGTATATTATAATTTAATATTTTTCCTTTTCCCTTTCCTTTGGCTGATCATCTGAATCCTTACATATAGCTGTATTTTACCATGATTACATTAATGTTCGTTTAATAAGTATGATTTTCTTGCTTTTTGCTTACATCTTTAGTGAGGTCATCCACTCTTTCACGAAGATAATATCTGAACTACATCAGATGGTGGTAAGGATGTTGTTTGAAAGCTATGGCATAAAGAAAGACTACGAGCCTCTCATAAGCTCAACGAATTACCTCCTACGTCTGTTGAAATATGGAAGATCACTGGGGGAGACGAATGTTGGTTTTAAAGCTCACATGGACAAGACTTTCTTGACCCTACTTTATCAAAATCCTGTTAAAGGTTTAGAGATAAGAACCAAGGAAGGAGAGTGGATTACATACGAGCCTTCCTCACCTACTTCATTTGCTGTCATCGCTGGTGATGTGTGCATGGTGGGTTTATGCTATTTCTTATTTTACAAGTTTTCTCATGTGTATGTGTATCTGTGTGCTTGTATTTCATCTGGGGTATGATGGTATTTCTTGATCATGAATTGTGTTCTTATAATAGAAAATTCTGGTTGGTGTCGTGTAGAGCAACGTTTCGATGTATTTCTGAACGCAAAATACTTTTGAAAACAATCTAAATCATACTCACAACCACTTCATTTGGAATATAACGACCACTTCTTCACCTACTAATCATGAATTGTGTTGTTTTAATTGAAATTTTTTATTGGTGTCGTGTAGGCATGGAGCAACGACAGGATAAAATCTTCTTACCATCGCGTGGTTGTAAATAGCGAAGAAGACAGGTATGCACTGGGGTTATTTACATTCCTGGATGGGGTGGTACAAGTACCGGAGGAGCTAGTGGATGATGAGCACCCATTACAGTACAAGCCCTTTGAACATCAGAAGCTTCTTGATTTCTATCAATCATACGATGATCCAAATAAACGGGACTGCAATATTATGAAAACCTATTGTGGTGTTTAATGAATATGTTGCCCCACTCTTTGCCTCTAAATTGTGATGTGATTGATCCTTTACATTTCATGATGTGCTGGATTTCGAGATGCATATCTCGTTTTCTTTTGCTTTTCCTCGATTTATTGTTTTCTGTCTGAATTTGTACCTCTTCGGGTGAATGAAGTGTGAATTATCTGATCAAGTTTTCTTATGATAAACCATATCCCTTGTGATGTTTGTAAGAAAACATATATAAAGAAATCTGGACTCATTCTCATGCAGTTCAAACATATATTCCTTTTTTATTCAGCATAGAAATAGTAAATATCTAAATAGTATTGATAGAACATATTGCAAAACAAAGAACTAAGATTTTTAAAATTGTAAAGTTACATCCTTAGATCATGCTCATATAATTCTCTCAATTAAACAAATTCAGCAATGTCCCTCTTAAAATAAAAATGGTCAACATGTTAAACAATCCAAAATAAATACACAATCACTTAACTCTTTATTCAATTTCAAAGTTATTTTTCACTCATTCCCAAATCGAATTCAAATATGATGGTATCCACTATGCAAGTCAATCTTCACAAAGATTCTTACCCCATCTAACTTACAGTAAGGAGATTTACCACAAGTTAAAACACCTTTCTTGGCCCAAATATCATTTCATGGTGTCCAAAAAAACAACACACAATTTCTCAATCCTGTACCAAAGTCGAGTATCGTGTTATGGAAAACATTAATGTTGAACTTACATGGCTCACTTATATTCTTAAAGATCTTCGCATACCCCTCTCATCTCCCCCAGTCCTCTACTGTGATAATATTAGTGGTCTATAAATAACCATCATTCATGTCTTTTAAGAACGGAGTAAACATATCAAATTGGATTACCATTTTGTATGTGAACACGCTGCTCTTGAATTACTTGTCACTAAACATGTGCCCTTTGATAAACAGATTACTAATACTTACTAAACCTCTATCAAAGGTTGTTCTTCCATATTCTCACAACAAATGGTGCCTTCACCCTCAGGCTCAGTTTGTGGGAGGATATTAGCAATGAACAACAACCTCGTTTCAGCACCAATATGTGAGTTTATAGATTGGTAAGGAATCCCACAAATTAAGTAGTGATAAAGATGATCAAAGGAAATATTGTTTGTGACAAGAACTTCCAAAAGTAACAAATTCCTATGTAAATGGTATTTCAATAGATAAAGGGAACTCCAACTAATTGATAACTATATTTGATATTTCCTATCATTATTTAGTTGTTGAAGTATCTTTATGTTGTTAGTTTAAGCTGGCCAGAGATTTGAATAATGTCTCCTGTAGTTTGTGATCTAATTAGTTTAAGAGGTATTTGAAGTGTAGTAATGTTTTTTAAATTATTTATTTAAAAATATATATATATATATATTTTTTTTATTTAATTTTCAATTTCAACCCATTAAAAAATAAATAAAAAACATACAAAATTAAAGATAAAGAGAAACGTAAAATAAAATAATCAGCTGTAAGCTATGATTATTGACTTGTACGTTCGTTTTCCTTCTGGTGTAAAACTTTCTGTGTAACAATCTCACAGATATCAAAGTAAATTACTAATTGTACCGAAGAAAAAAGAGCCTAACAACTATTTCTATTTACCTAAAGTCAGAGAGAATCTCGTTGACAAGTTCTCGAAATATACCTTTAAATCTCTTTCGTAATCATTGTATTTCTCTATAATGTAACTAATTATTGTATTCTGCTATCTTTGAAATTATTAATGGCCAATTGGAATAGGTAAACTCCAGAAGTGTTTTCTTCTATTAAGTAATAATTTGATTTGGAGTATATTGTGTAACGATAGAAAACTTGTGATTTACATAATAACTTTTGAGTTTGAGTCATGATAAACACCCCTTATAAGAGCATTAGATAACCGAGATTTTACTCGATCCATAAAATATATTTTTCAAGAAATGAATTTCATTGCATCTAAAAAAAATCATCCGACCTTTTCTTTTCTCTTAAATTATGAAAACTCCATAAATTATTAATGTATATGTATGTATATATACCTATAAATAGATTTATATTATATAAATATAGATCTTGGGTTACGAAGTTGTGTGGTTGTGTACTAGGTGTGCCGAGTGGCACACCTTGTAAAGTAAACTACATGTTTTCGGCTTGAAATTTTGACTCTAATCTATTTTTTTAATCTAAATAAGATTATTTAAAATATTTTTTAATAAAAAAATAAAAACTCAATCCCAGTAATAAAAAAATCTAGAGCTTTTAAACTGCTTTCAAAAGTTTGGATTTGGATCCTCTCATGTTCTCTTAGTAGCATTATTGTTTGTGTTCCAAATCTAATCATTAATTATGAATTAAACAGTCTAAATTATGTGAGAAAAATAAAATAATAAAGAATTAAATTATTACTGTTTTATGTATTAAATAATATTGTCTACTCAATTTAGATACAACGATTTATTTTCATCAAACATGACAGTCTTGTTTATAAAAGAACATGAGAGGATTCCAATCTAAAAATTTGCTGAATAATTATTATTCATTATTTAGTGTTTGAAATTGCATATGTATTGTTGAATGGTCAGAACATAGTTTGATATTTTTAAAATCTTTTTAAATTATTTTAATATGTTGAACTTGGAAAAAATCAAATAAATATTAAATTGATGATTTTTAATATAAGCATATTCTTATAAAAAAAAACTACCCGTACCTTATTGATTAACATAGACTTGGCCACTATACATAAAGAAAACATCCTGTGACTAACGGGACCATTAATGATCTTTATTTTTATTTTGATGACCACCTCGATGAAATTAGTAATGCAAATGGACAATATGGCATGCAAAGTAATTTGGTGAAGAGAGAGACCGATGGAAGGACCACCCAAGGAAAGACTGATTATATTACATCATTAATTATATTTTATTGCATCTCCAAATCATCATCCATGACACCCAAGGAAGGACCACGACTACATTAATGCCAGAATATCACCATCTGATGATGATTGCCAAATATATTTATTGAAGAATATGCTTAATATTGTCATCTTTTATTTGGACAGGGTTTCACAAATTAAATTGTCGTGCCTAGCTAATTTGCCATGCTATGAGACAAGTCAAATCATATTTTAATGTAAATAATGATATATAGTTATTATTAAAGTTTTTTTTCTTAATAGCAAGAAAAATCATATTTTCAAATTCAATATTTGAACTATACATTTAATAAAATTAATCAAGGATTATACATATCAATAAATGTTAAAAACAAATATTAACACTAAATAAGTCCTAAGTCAGGAAGCTATGTGATAAATATTCTTTTGTGGGAATCCCTCAAATTTATTTATTTATTTTTATTGTAATATTTTTTTGAATATAAGAATCTTAATAAATTTAAATATAAATACAACCAGATAATTTTCTAGTATATTTCCTCCTTTTTTTTAATATTTGTTATCTCACACACACACACACACACACACACACACACACACACACACACATGTGGTTAGTCATCCATATAAAAACTAAAAATCATTAACAATTTATGGTGGTTCAACCATAAATCATTAGAAATTGTCAAAAAGGAAGAGTGAAGAGATTTAAATGAAGAGAAGTGGAAATCCAAGTTGCAAAAGATCATACAAGGAGAGGTAAAATGGAAAGCTTCATGGTTGAGAGAAACCTAGTTAACGGGGGTGAAGAAGCTCATGGATAGCCGAGCTTAAAACTTTGTGATGTATTAGATTTCCAAAATTTATTTTCTTAGTTCTCTTAAGCTATTATTTTTTTAATTTGCTTATTAGTTTTCTTTATAAAATATATAACACTTGGTTGTAGAAAAGATAAACAAATTATCATTTTACCTATATGAAACTCAATAAAATAAACAAATTATCATTTGTCTAGTAGATCTAATAGAAAATAAATTTATTATATCTTAAACACTGCAACCGAGAACCTGTAGATGACCTGAAGGGTTTTAATCTTTGAATGCTTTTAATTTGTTAGAATCAAACATGCATGGGAGATCCAAGTTTTTTTTTAGATGTGAGAAAACTATATCGCCTGGATCTACGTGTTTCCTTTTATTGTCTACCGGTCAAGACAAAGACCCGCCTCCTCCCCCTCTCTCTATTAGATGTCTAAATATCACAGAATATTCTGTTGGGAAACTGAAAAATTCTGGAAGTGTTGATTTCCAACATAGCCAAAGTAAGGTAAGCCATAAACATTTTTGCTCTTCGTCTCTAGGGGAAGACCGAACAAGTCCTTGAATGTACTAAAGAGATCATTATGCAGCTTGAGAGGAACTTTGTCATGAACTGCTAGAAAGTAGCAATATTCCTCAAAAGCATACATGACATCTCTACATGTGGAGAGCCATGAACTTGTTCCAGAATTCAAATTTTCCTTGGAAAAATCTATGACAGGAATCTCGGGAAGTGACAGGGAACCCCTATAAGATTTTAAGATTAACAACTTATTGCTTTAGAGCTACTGACAGGAACATAAATAATGTTTCACATACATTTAAAACTTTCCATGATAAATGGAGATATGGCAACAAGCGAAATTGATGAATGCAAAGACTTTGGCACTATGTTTCTTTGAAGGTTAGGAGTTTCATGAGGTAGAATATTTTGTACAGTGTGTTAGAGAATACTATAAATTATATTTTAAGGTTTCATCTAATAGTTTAAACTTTTAGATGAGATGATTTATTTAACATAATTAGAGCCTTGTTAACCCAACGGTCATGAATTCGAATTTCACCACATCCATTCTATTTGATTAAAAAAATCAAGTACAAGGTATTGTAGATCTGTATAAGTTTCAAGTCCATAAAGCTTTCACTTGAGGGGGTGTGTTAAAAAATAATATAATCATATTCTGGGATCTTATCTAATAGTTTAAATTTTTAGATGAGATAATTTTTTAACATAGTTAACTAGGGCCGGCTACTGTACTATTACTACCATATATAAAATATCTTTGGGCAATAACGATTTTGTTTCCTACTGCTTAGGCTCAATAGCAGTTCCATGTGGCTCAGCTATTAAGGCAAGTCACAAGAACAACAATATCAAAGATGAAGACAACAATAAATCAGCAGAAGATCAAGACAAACATCAATGTAAATGATAGCTGAAATCTTCATCATAAATGTAGTGCAATTGCATCACAATAGCTAACAACTTTTCTGTAATTAGAATACTAGCCGTTAGTCATTAGCTTGTATAAATTACTCTCTATGTCAGTAATACATGTGTGGGAAAACAATTACTCAATTCAGTGTTTAATATATTCTCTATATCAGCAGCAGCAGAATGTATCAGTCTAGTTGATAAAAGCTAGAGTATTTTGTTGTTTGACATAGAATAGGAGCCCTTTATTTTCTTGTTTGGCATTATGGCTTTGATTGCAGCAGCATGTATCAGTCTATTGGATATTCTAAACACCAGGACAGTGACATTCACGGAAAAGAAATTAGGTCAATATTTACTGTATTACTGCTTATTTAAGTGAAACTACCAAACTCCAATCAAGCTTTTCTTTGTCCTAAAACTTTAACTTTTAAGTTGCTGTCATGGTACCCTCATTTCAATCTGTTCTTTCTAGATAATCGGCAATGCCCTTTTGATCCGTCTGGAGGCGTTTACGTATTCCATTTTGTCCTTAATGATTTCGAACAAAGCATAAACTAATTAAAAAATAATATAAATTATATTTTAAAATCTTAGTTAATAATTTAATATTTTAAATGAGATGGTTTCTTGATATGATATTAGAGGCTTATTAACCGAACAGTCACAAAGTTCGAATCTCACTATCCTTATTCTATTTAATAAAAATTAAACACAAGATAGTGTAGACTTGTATGCAATTTCAAGCTCAAAGAGTTTTCACTTGAAATGGTATGTTAAAAATTAATATAAATCAAATTTTAAGATTTTACCTAATAACTTTAATTTTTAGATGAAATATATTTTTTTTTATAATGATAACATAATAAAACCTTGGCTCATGATAGAAACACAGGCATATGCATGTAAGAGATATAAAGGTGTATCTGGAGAACTGGTTACCGAGATTCTCGCTGCTTGTCATCTTTCGGTAAATTTCCTTCAGTGCCATTAGTAGTTTATTTTGATACCTGTGAGATTTTTACTCGGAATGGCTTACACCGAAAGGAAAAGAAACGTACAAATCCCTGAATTATGCTTGGAATTATTAGATCACGAACTACCTGGAGAGGGTAGTCAAAGCTCTAGCCAGCTTGAACTAACTGCTTCTTTGGACCCTAATTTTTTATACTATCAAAGGATAGCACTCGATTTTTACAGGAATATTCTACACATCTAATTCAATAGAGAATCCACACGTTGTAACCAGTTAAGATCGTCAAGCTCTTCAATTACTTTTCGAAAATGAAGATTTTGTAGTTTTAACTAGTTTTTGTACTTATTCTAGATAAGAGTGAAACGAATCTTTTACGATCACGTAATCATATAATTTATAATCAAAATTGAGTTTTGATCCCGGAAAACCAAAAACTATTTAGTAGAGATGCCATACGATGAAATATTATTTTAAGGTACTTATAATATTATAATTAAATTGAATGATATCTTTAAATAAATAGGGGTGGAATTGAAAAAAACAATCGCCTTCTAGTTTTATAATAGTTAGAAAACTAATGTTTCAAGATTCTCAAGTAAGAAGTTAGTTATGTTAAAGAAATCATATCCTAAAATATCCTAAATGTGAATCAATTATTTTTAATTATAAAGGTATATAATATACTTACATATATATATATATGAGTACATAAAATAAAATAAAAAATATTGCTATGTGATGCGGGTACTATCTCGCTAGCTGAGTTACAAACTTTACACTATGGAATCAGTATAGCTTGAAAGTAGTTTTCTTGATGGACTAGGGTTACATCTCGACTCACTTCTATTAAGTTATTTGATGCATACTAGTCCAGAAATACTAGTAAGGATTTGTTACATGTTCAAGAGCTTGATTTGCGGTTTTGAAGGTTTCAACCAAGTTAGAATTGTAAGGATCGTTGAAGTATCAAAAGAAGACTCTAATACATCTTATTCATGTGCAGGAGGGGTCCAATACAACCATTATAGACCATGAAGTGAAGACAATAAAGGAGACAAAAGACTCCTACTACAACATGGAAACAACATGGGTGGCTCTCTTTTCCTTTTGTTTCTAAGATTAAAGGGCTGGATGGAAGGCTATAAATAAGTCTTCTATCATCTCTATAATGTCTTACTCTCCTCATCAGAACATGAATTTAATATTATAGATTTTATTTAATTTTGTTAGCTATAACTCAAGGCTTGTGTGGGCTTAATTAGTACTTTGTTTTCAACTAGGATCCAATGCTTGTTTGGATTAAGTTATGGGCTTTTAAATTAGGGTTTTGAGTCAGTTTTGAGTGGACCTCTTTTAAATCTACATAAGGTGTCCTTTAGGGTTACTTTTTTAATAACTATTTAAACTCATGTAACCTAAATTTCAGCAGTCATTGATGAATATTACTTATGAATTTTTCAGTTTTATTAGTGAGAGTGTTTCTTCGATTCTTTAGTTTTTGAATGAACTGAATTTAACTTATCGAAGATTAGCTAGTTTCGTGGCGTCATTCTACTCATTTCAATAGTGTTGGTGTCTTGGGGCATGTTTCTACTGTGTCACACTTCTATCAAACCTATTTCAGCTTTCCGGGATTAGATCTCATTCTTGATTGTGAGTTGCGTGATCACAAGGTTCGCATCACTATTATTACTGATATTCATTTGCTCTTCACTAATGCTTGGCTGATAAAGTCGCAACACACTTTGCAAGAAAAGAATCAAGGTGCTAATTTTATAAATAAATTGGGATCACATCATTCAAAGTTAGAGACTCCTTAACTGGATCTTCCTCGGTGTTGGCGTCTCCTACCACTTGTTTGAAAGTAGACTGAGGTTGTTTTCAAAGTATTTTTTGTTTAGAAATAAATTAGACCAATTTTATTTTTTAAAAATAAATTATTTTTGACATCATCACATCAAAATGATCCGAAAATACCCAAAAATTATTTAAAAGAAAAAAAAAACTTTTTTTTTCAAAAACGCTTTTAAAACGCAGTGGCGAAAATCATACTTAGAATACACTTTGTAGGTTCTATTTTTGTTTGTGTAGCTTCTTTTAACATTTACCCCTTAACAAACTTCTACACACTCTAGAACATACCCATATATTCTAGAATGTATACATGTATTTTTATACTGTATTTATATTCTTCAATAAATATATATGGCAATGATCATCAGATTGTGCATGGTGTTAAGTGGTGGTCCTTCCTTGGTGTCATGGATGTTGATTTGGAGAGGCAATAAAACTAATAACCGTGCTATATTATAATGTAATGGGTGGTCCTTCCTTGGGTGTCACGGATGAAGATTTGGAGAGGCAATAAAATTAATAACCGTGTTATATTATAATGTAATGGGTGGTCCTTCCATAGGTCTCTTTCTTCACCATATTATTGTTCATTTGCGTTGATAATAATTTTAATAAGATAGTAGAAGTAAAGATGAGAATCATAAATCATAAACAATTTATTCTTCGTTTCTTATAATTCTTTTTTTGTATTATCTCTATTTTTCTAAGACTATACTCTACATCTTTATTAAATATTTTTTAAAAAAATCAGATAAAATAAATAAATTGCCTCCATGTCAAATTAAATAGAGATTCTCTTTCCCAATATTTTCCTCTCTTACTTTTCATCTTTTCTTTGTTTCAGTCAAGACTTTAGATAAAAAAAAATATGGGAAAACTAAATCCCTCAACTTAAACCAATCTATTTGATTTTGCATTATTTTTTGAATTAAAAGTAAAACCCTAACAAGATCTTGCTGGGTTATTGCTGTTGATGTTTCTTTTGATGCAAAGTAAAAACAAGGGAAGCATAACCATCAAATTGATTTTTTACTTCTTCTACAGTTAAATTTCATTCGATCCCTTATTGTTGATTTCAATCTAGGGTTTCCAACCACCGTTCTGTCCCTATTACTAATTATTAACCCTAAGTCCTTCAATTTTTCTGTCCAGCACCAAAATCTGATTCACGCAACCAAGATGAAGGGGACATGCTCTGTGTTCTGGACAGATCCTGGTTTCCCATCTTTGCCACAAAAGAGAATCCAAAACTGAAATGGAATGCTGTAAAGGAACTCATAGAAGACAATAGCAAACTGAGCAATAAAAATGATTTTATTAATTTGCATTGGCTGATGTGTTTCTTTCCATGATGGGATTTCACATAATTTTTCCATGAATTTACTGGCCACAATTAACCATCGGACAGGCATGGCATGAGAACGCTTCCGGAGTGCAATTATTTCTAGTTTGATTCCGACTGTATTACAGAAAGGCTTTTTATTGCTTATGTCTCTAGTTTCTTTGACCACGACCTGTCCACATCCCTGTTTCATATCCTTTTAGGCATAATGTCTCATATCTTTTTATTTTATATAAATTAAAAGTTTATTTATGAAGAGGGATCATCGTCTGCGTTGCAATAATAATAATAATGAAACAATATATTTTAAGAGAATTTGTCTCCTTGAATGTATTATTACTGTGTGTGTTTATATATTACAAGGAGTAGCAGTATTTACAATAAATACAATGATTGTGAAGGATAACTACGTAATGCAATAAAAGACTGAAGGTTTAGGATTCCACCGCAGCAATGTTTGTATCCATGTCCATTACGTCTCTGTCTTTGTTTCCTGTAACAGCCCCCCTCAAGCTCATGGGTAGAGGACGAATCATGAGCTTGTTCCTGAGATCAATGAACCTTGATGTAGTCAGCCCCTTTGTGAAAATGTCTGCAATTTGTTCATTTGTATTTATGTATTGAGTAGAGATGTCTTTTGCAGCAATCTTCTCACGGATAAAGTGGTAATCGATTTCTACATGCTTTGTTCTAGCATGGAATACAGGATTTGAATCCAATGCAAGGGCTCCAATATTATCAACCCACAAAGTTGGTGTATCTGTAAGATGAAGATGCAGGTCTTTGCAAAGAATTCTGATCCAGTAGAGTTCAGCAGTAGTAATAGCCAGTGATCGGTATTCAGCTTCATTGCTGGACCTCGAAACAACTGGTTGCTTCTTTGTTGTCCAAGAGATTAAACAAGGTCCCAAGAATATCCCATAGCCACTGGTAGATCTTCTGTCATCATGACTGCCAGCCCAGTCGGAGTCGCAATACCCATTCAACTGCAAAGAACCCTTCATAAAGTGAAGTCCATGTTCAATTGTAGCTTTAAGATACCTGAGCACACGTTTAGCAACAGTGAAGTGTGTAACAGTAGGGGCTTGTAAAAATTGACACAGTTGATTTACACTGAATGCAATGCCAGGTCTTGTTAGTGTGCAATATTGTAAAGCTCCCACTATATGTCTGTAAATAGAGATGTCTGGAAGTGGATCCCCATTGAATTTTGACGTCTTTTTGGCTAGAACACATGGTGTTTGATTAGGCTTAGCACCTGCCATGTTGACTTTTATTCAGTAAATCAACAATGTATTTCGATTGATTGAGATGAATTCCTTCTTTATTGCGATGAACATGAGTTCCCAGAAAGTAAGAAAGTGGTCCCAAATCCTTCTATGGAAAACTCTTGTTGAAGCTTGATAATCAGTGCAAAAACAGCAATTGGTGTATTGCTTGTAACTATTATGTCATCTACATAAACCAGAACATAAATACACATAGAAGGTTGAACAAGCACAAATAATGAGGTATCAACCATTGATGCCCGAAAGCCAAGCTCTAGAAGAACCTGTGAAAGGTGTTGAAACCAAGCCCGTGGTGCTTGTTTCAGACCATAAAGTGATTTTTTGTAAACAACAAACATAGTCAGGATGTGATGAACTGATAAAGCCTTGCGGTTGTTCCATAAAACTTCTTCTGTCAACTGTCCATGAAGAAAGGCATTAGAAACATCTAGTTGCCGAATAGACCAATTGTAATGAACAGCAAGTCCAAGAATAATGCGAATAGTTGCAGGTTTGATAACTGGACTAAATATCTCCGTATAGTCAATATCATCCTGTTGTTCAAAACCTTTAGCCACCAACCTTGCCTTATACCAATCTATAGTACCATCTGCCTTTTGTTTCAATTTGTAAACCCACTTATTATGAATAACAGCCTTGTGAGAGGGTCTGGGACATAAGAACCAAGTGCGATTTGATGTTAAGGCATCAAATTCTGTTGTCATGGCATCCCTCCAATTCTGATCTTTAGAGGCTTGTTTAAAAGTAGTAGGTTTTGATGGAAGATGTACCGTGTGTAAGGCCTTGAGAGGATGTCTAGTGGAGTAGTAGAGATGGAAGTCAGACATTTGCTTCGGTTTGAGAGATCCAGTGAGACTGCAAGTGAGCATGCGAGAGGGAGTTGTGGAGCAGATGGAATGGCTTGTGAAGATGTTGATGGGGCAATTGCAGCAGGCACAAGTTGCTGAGATAGTGGTTCTTCTTGTGACAATGGTAATTGCGGTTGATTATGACTGAGAGATGCATGTGCAGGTGTTGAATGCATAGGTGAAGCATCAAATGCAGGGGGAAAGATGAAATAGATTGAATGCTTGTGGATGCAGTGACAGTAGGGAAAAGAGGAGTAGAGAAAAACTTACTAGTCAATTCCATGTGAGAGACTAAAGAAGGGGGAACCTGCTGTGAGGGAGTTACTGAGTATATATCTTTAGCGAGAAACACATTCTCATCAAATGTAACATGTCGCGAAATATAGACCCTATTAGTTAAAGGATCTAGAAACCTATATCCTTTGGAATTTGAACAATAACCCAAGAATATACAACGCTTACTGCGAAAAAGACAACTTATGATTATTATATGGACGCAATAATGGATAACATGCGCAACCAAAGACTTTCAAAATTGCATAATCTGGTTCGGCAGTGAATAGCTTGGTGTATGGGTTAGTGTTTTCCAGAGTTGGTGTGGGTAATCTGTTGATGAGATAAATGGTTGTGAGGAAGGCATCAACCCAGTATTTATTTGGTAGGTGTGAGTGAGCTAGAAGAGCTAAACCAGTTTCGATAATATGGCGATGTTTACATTCCGCTATACCATTTTGTTCTGATGTATATGGGTAAGAAATCCTGTGAACAATATCATTGTTCTCAAGAAAGGATTTGAATTGGGTTGAAGTAAATTCTCCACCCCCATCGGTTTGCAATTGTTTAATTTTATGAGACAATAAGTTTTCAACCAGGCACTTGAATTTAACAAAGCAACCAAATACATCAGATTTTTGTTTTAATGGAAAAAGCCAAGTGAACCGTGAGAAATCGTCTACAAACAAGACATAATACTTGCAACCGATTAATGAATGTACTGGTGAAGTCCATACATCAGAATGTAAGAGTTCAAGGGGAAAATGTGATATGCGAGTAGAATTAGAAAACGAGAGTTTCTTGCTTTTTGCTAACTGGCAAGGTTCACACAGAGATTGTTGACATTGTGAATCAGAAATTGATAATTTAGAGTGACATATCAACTGTTTGAGAGTAGTGTGAGATGGATGACCAAGTCGATTGTGACAAAATGAAACTGGAGCTTTGACACCCATGAATGCAAGAAGACCGTGACTGTTATTTGATGAGAATTGGTTTAGATATATGGGATATAAACCAGCTTTACTCGGTCCTTGCAGCAGTATTCGTCCCGTCTGTAAGTCCTTCACAAGAAAACAACTAGAAGTTAGGTGAAAATAGCAATTGTTATCAGCACAAAATTTCTGAATAGATAGTAAATTTGTAGAAGCTGAAGGACAATGGAGAATATTATTTAGATGAAGTATAGATGTGGGTGTTTTGATGAGTGTGGAACTAGTGTTGGATATTTGCAAACCTCCACCATTGCCAATCAATGACTGTTTCACCTCCTTGATATGGTTGTTGTAGGGCCAAATTATCTAGAGTAGACGTGATATGGCTGTTAGCACCACTGTCAGCAAACCATGGTTCACTGTCATGAAAATTGTGAGTATGTGCAGCCATTGCAGCTAACCGAGATGGTGGGTGACACCCCTGGTAAGAAAAATTCATACGATGATAGCAATCCAAAGCTTGATGGTTAGGCTTGTTGCAAATCTGACAAATGGTGCGATTTTTGTTAAAAATCATATTTTGAGGTTGCTCCTCATTCCTGGGTAATTTTCCCAGACATCACACCTGTGTGAATTCCAGTTTGAGATGAGTATTGTGGGCGAGCAGAGTATGATGGATTTTTCATACATGGAGAATGTCTTGGCTGGCCATATCGTTGCTTTTTTTTATTGAATCCAGGGGAATTGCGATATTGATTAAATAAGGCAAATTGGCCAGCCTCTGGGGGAACAGACTTGATTTGAGTCTCTAACAGGGTTTCGTAGCTAATGAGTTCAGATTGAAACTCATTGAACGAAAGAGAGGTATGTCTTGTTGCGAATGAGAGAGAGGTGATGAATGGAGTATACACAGTGTTCAAACCACTAATGATGTAAGAGATCAGGTCGTCATCATCAATTGATTTGCCCACAGTAGCAAGTTGGTTTCCCCTAGCCTTTGGCAGCCTGAATATATTCTGTGCAAGATTTGTTACCTTGCTGCAAATTCTGGAGTTGTCTCTTCAGATGTGTGATGCGTGAACGATTTTGTGCAGCAAAACGATTGGACAGTAAATCCCATACTTCTTTAGAAGTGTTTAGACCAAATACTGTGGGGAGAATTGTTTCTGACAAGGTGGCATTCAACCAGCTAAGTAGATACTGGTCTTTCTTGGTCCATAAGGTAAACTTTGGATCCAGTTCAAGGGTTGGTTTTCCATTGGAATCAACCAGAAATTTTGAGGGGCACGTTTCTAAGCCATCAACAATGCTTAGGAGATCATTACTCCTTAAGACAGGAAGAAATTGAGATACCCAACTAAGATAATTAGAGCCCATCTAGTTTAACAGAGATAAGATAGTTTAAGTTGGGAAAAATAAAGGGGATAGTAGCGTCTGAACTGGAAGAAGCCATGAAATAAAATCTGGGAAAATTTTAAGGATTCTGATGGTGTTAGCCAAAGGGCTCTGATACCATGAAACAATATATTTTGAGAGAATTTGTCTCCTTGAATGTATTATTACTGTGTGTGTTTATATATTACAAGGAGTAGCAGTATTTACAATAAATACAATGACTGTGAAGGATAACTACGTAATGCAATAAAAGACTGAAGGTTTAGGATTCCACAGCAGCAGTGTTTGTATCCATGTCCATTACATCTCTGTGTCTGTTTCCTGTAACACATCATAACAACAACAACAACAACAACAACAACAACAACAACAATAATAATAATAATAATAATAATGTGGGTAAGTTTAGAGGGGACAAAGAAAGCAACTCATAAAAAAATAATGATTAAAAACTCGATGAAAATATTATTTTATTGGTGTTTATTTTGCCTAAATTCCTGTCAATATTTTACAATTAATACCGATATAGATTTTCTATCAGGAAATTAACTGTAAAAACTGATTTTAAATACATCATATTTCATCGGTATTAAAATGGAATTGCTGGTGAAAAAATCACTGATGATTCACTTTCTGGTGACTATATGCTGTTGATAACTTCTAATATTGACAAAAAAATAAATAAATACGGAACAATTCCGTTGATGATTTCTAATAATGAAAGAATTTAAAGTAACAAACTAGGGATAAATAAAAATTATAAACGTACAAGTGTGACTGAAAAATGAATTGTTTTGTTTTCTTAATGAAACATACTTTTTTTCGTTTTTGTAAATTTACATGTTTTAATTATATAAAGAATATATTTTAATCATTATTAATATTTTTTTCATTAAAATTATATATGTTCAAGTTATTTTATACCAATTAAATTGTTGTAGTTTTTTTCTCATTCCAAAACAATTTTAATCTTACAGTTTAATTTTACATGAAAGGCATAACTCCTGCAGAGTTTTGTATTAAAATAAAATACTTGCTCTTATATTAAAACAGAGTTTTTTTACCTTCTTTTTTTTCTTTTTTTGAGCCTGTTCAAGCCTAGATCGCGCATGACCTGTTCTATTTTGCAATGGGTTGGGCATGGAGTCCCATCCTTAATTGTTTCTTCTGTAGTTCTTACATTGTATTTGGTCTCTTCAAGGTGAGTTTGTGTTGGCCCGCATTACTCACTTTTGATGTGTTTATTCTATTAATGAATCATCTCATTTAAAAGAATAAGTTTATAGGTAAGATTTCAAAATATAATTTATATTATTCTCTAACATACCTCCTCAAGTGAAAGTCTTTTGGCCTTGAAACTTGCACAGATAAACACTACCTTGTGCTTGATTTTTATCAAATAGAAATGAGGGTGTTGAGATTCGAACTCGTGACTGCTGGGTCAATAAGACTCTGATACTATGCTAAGGAACCATCTCACCTAAAAATTTAAAATTATAGGTAAGATTTCAAAATATAATTTATATTATTCTCTAACACGCTCGAACTTTGAAAATTGAGTTTTTTAGCTATGGATGGGCCTATATTAGAATACGGTCGGTCCCACATAAGCATTAATGTTGTTGCTGTCTAATTCTGTTAGAAAATAATTTAAATCATATTCTGGGACCTCACTTAAAAGCTTAAGCTTTTAGGTGAGATGGTTCTTTAACATGGTAATAGAGCCTTGTTGACCCTAACGGTCACGAGTTCGAATCTCACCACCCCCATTCTATTTGATAAAAATCAAGCACAAGGTGATGTGGGCCTGTGCAAGTTTCAAGCCCAAAGGGACTTTCACTTGAGGAGGTGTATTAGAAAATAATTTAAATCATATTCTGGAACCTCACTTAAAAGCTTAAGCTTTTAGGTGAGATGGTTCCTTAATAAATTCGAGCACATGAACGAAACTACAATCTTTTTGCGAAACCACAACACATCATGTGATCCGCAAAGCACCCGTCGGTGGAGAAACCACCATATCACTTATTTATTGCCCACAGTTTGTTTCATACCGAGGGTGATTGTCACGCATGATGCAATCTGGCTTGTGATGGCAGCATGCAGCATGTATCAGTCTAGTTGATAAAAGCTAGTATTTTGTTGTTTGACATAGAATAGGAGCCCCTTTATTTTTCTTGTTTGGCATTATGGCTTTGATTGCAGCAGCATGTATCAGTCTATTGGATATTCTAAACACCAGGACAGTGACATTCACGGAAAAGAAATTAGGTCAAAACTGTAACTTTCAAGTTGCTGTCATGGTACCCTCATTTCAATCTGTTCTTTCTAGGTAATCGGCAATGCCCTTTTGATCTGTCTGGCGTTTACGTATTCCAATTTGTCTTTAATGATTTCGAAGAAAGCACAATATTACTAAAAAATCAATATAAATTATATTTTGAAGTCTTTGTAAGATTTTAGATAAGATTATTTCTTGATATTCTTAATATGATATCAAAATTTTATTAACCAAGTAGTCACGAGTTCAAAACATACAAATCCCTCAATTATGCTTGGAATGATTACATCACAAAGTACCTGGAGAGAGTATTCAAAACTCTAGCCAGCTTAGTCTAACAGCATGGAGATACATAAGCTAGACAGAGTAGCTGCTGGTCAATCTAGATTAAATACATCGATAAAATTATGCCATTTATGCTCTCTGATCTATCCATATAACATTTTCGAACCAATCACACAATGAAAATAATTAATTTCCCCATCCATGTTCCAGGACTCGCGGTTTCCAGAGACTACCATTTCACAGCGTTCCAACTCCCAAGGTAAATGTTTGCCAAGTAGAAAGGTCCAAAATTTAACCCTTTGGATTTCAATAAGCACCTTATTTTTGCCTACAATAATTGGGGTGGAACGGCTCGTGGATGCATTTAGAAATAGCCCTGGGGAGTCCCGACTCGCCGAACAACCAGTTTAACAAAAAATAATCCTAATTTTTTTTATAGGAGGTAATCTCATTTTTGTAAAGCGTATTTTATAGATTCAGTTGAGTAATTACTATTCGAAAATGAAGATTTTGTAGTTTTAACTACTTTTTGTATTTATTCTAGATAAGAGTGAAACGAATCTTTTACGATCACGTAATCATACAATTTATAATCAAAATTGAATTTTGATCCCGGAAAACCCAAAAACTATCTAATAGAGATGCGATATGATGAAAATTTATTTTAAGATACGAATACTAATATAATTAGATTAAATGATATCTTTAAATAAATAGGGGTTGAATTGAAAAGAAACAATATCGTTCTAGTTTTATAATAATCAGAAAACTAATGCTTAAAAATTCTTAAGTAAGAAGTTAGTTATGTTAAAAAAAAGATAAAAATCATATCCTAAAATATCCTAACGGTTAAGCATTTATTTTAATTATGAAGGTATATAATATGCTTACGTATATATGACTATTTAAACTAAAAACAAATTCTTGCTATGTGATGCGGGTACTTTCTTGCTAGCTGAGATAATGTTTATTTGAGACTATGATTGATGTTGTTTTTTAAAATGTTTTTCGTTTAAAAATGCAAAAAAAAATGATATTTTATTCTAAAAAAATTATTTTTGACATCAACACATTAAAATGATCTATAAACACAAAAAAAATTAATTTAAAGTAAAAAATAAAAAAAATCATTTTTTTTCAAAAACACTTTTGAAACAAAGTGTCAAATACCTCCTTACTGTTAAGGATTTATCTCACCTAAAAGGTTAAGCTGTTAGGTGAGGCCCCAGAATATGAATTATATTATTCTCTAAGACACCTCTTCAAGTGAAAGCCCTTTGGGCTTCAAACTTGCAAAAGCTCATACTATCTTGTGTTTGTTTTTTCATTAAATAGAATTAGGGTGATGAGATTCGAACTCGTGATCACTGAGTCAACGAGGCTCTGATACCATGTTAAAGAACCATCTCACCTAAAAGCTTAAGTTGTTAGGTGAGACCCCAGAATTGTTAGAGTAGTATAAATAGAGGTTGTTGTAACACACAATATGTGTGACAAATATAATAGAATTACAAATTCTCTTCTCTCCCTCTCCTCTGTTCTCTCTCCTCTGTTTTCTCTCTTATTATTCTTCATCAATTACACAATCCTAACATGGTATCAGAGCAGTTTTGCTAACGCATGATCAATGAATTGATCCAAGCTTCCGCAATTTGATCCTTCAATGGATCATTCAAAAAAAAAAAAAAAAAAGTAGCAGCAGCAGAGCAAGCATCATCGTGCATCGTAAAGAGGATTGCACAATTAAACAGCAGAGCAAACACAGAACTTCTTGTTCCTGTAAGTTTACCTCAATACAGTCTTCTGCTTCTGCGAATTTGATGTTTTCTTTAAAGCTCGATCAACTCTTTGACCACTGCTCCTCCTCTCTCAGTAAGTGTTCAAAGAGTACCGAAAGCCACACACAAAAATCATAATCTAGTCTCAGTAATACTCTCAACTCTCCAGTCTCTGCACATCAATTACTGTATTCAAATTTTGCGCAACAAAACTAAAGCTCAAAAACTGAAACAGAGCATCATGCATCGTGAAGAGTACACACACAAAAATTCTTGTTCCTCTTTGTGTTGCTGCTATGGCATCTTCTTCTGAGAATGAAATCCACTGTCCGGTCCATTTCGTAAATATCCATCAACTCCATGCCTAAACTTGAAGTACAAAGTCCTCTCTATCTGCTGTCTGCACTGGAGAAGAAGAAAGACTGGAAGCAACAATCCTCCACAGATCTCCAGTGAATCACAAAAATCGATGGTTGGCAGTCTCGTCGCAAAGTGAGCAGCCTCTGTCTTGCTCACAAAAGACTAAGCCTAAGGACGGCGAGGACGGCGATGATCTGGAGAAAGATAAGTTGAGATCTGGATTGAATTAGGCGATTGTGAGGGAAAAGCCTAATGTGAAGTGGAATGATGTGGCTGGGCTCGAGAGTGCTAAGCAGGCTTTGCAAGAAGCTGTTATTTTGCCTGTGAAGTTCCCTTAGTTTTTACTGTATTTCTTCATCAGATCTGGTTTCAACGTGGAGAGGGCAATGAGAGTGTGAAGCTTCGAGACGTATCAAGACTGAACTTCTTGTGCAGACGCGGGTACTCCTCAAAATGCTTAAGCGGCGGAGAGCTAGGGTTTTTTTTTGTTTTTCCTTTATGACTTTCTTTTCTTTTATTTCTATGCGTTTGTTATTGTGTGGTACGGTGCCGTTTTGTAAAAAAAAAGAGATTAAGAAAAACTTAATCCAATGAAGAAGAAGAAGAAGAAGAACATGAATTCTTACACAGATTAAGAAATTCATCGGCAAAAACTTCAAAAAAAAGCTGAAGAAAAGCTGAAGAAAAACTTCAGAAAAGCTTCAGAAAAGCTGAAGAAGCCAAATGAAATCCTTCAGAAAAAAACTGAAGTAGATAAATGAAATTCCGGTCAAGAAATAGACCGAAGAAATTCCTTCTCTTCTCTCATTTACATACTGTTTGTCAAACGAATTAAATACTCTTGTATTTCATTTTCATTGTTGCAATCTCATGTTTTGTTTATCAAAGCATGAGATTGAGGGAAGATGTTAGAGTAGTATAAATAGAGGTTGTTGTAACACACAATATGTGTGACAAATATAATAGAATTACAAATTCTCTTCTCTCCCTCTCCTCTGTTCTCTCTCCTCTGTTTTCTCTCTTATTATTCTTCATCAATTACACAATCCTAACAAGAATATGATTTATATTATTCTCTAACACTTACAAGCTCTACATTATGGGATCAATATAACTTGAAAGTAGTTTGCTTGATGGAGTAGGGTTACATCTCGACTAACTTCTATTTGGCTATTACTAGTTAGATTGTCAGTACTATATTGTAGACTGAGCAAACAATTTTTATAATTGTTGGTATTGAAGTAAGTGATAGGATTTGTTAGTTCAAAAATAAAATATAACATCAACACATACAACGTTTGATATAAGGAAATATATCAACACACCTAATTATAACAACATCGAAGCCTTAATATCTAAAATTATCATTATTATTATTGTTAAAACAATAAAAATTATTAAATTACCTCAAGAAAAAAAACTCAAAAACATTAACAAAAGCGAAAGCAAGAAAAAAAACTAAAATTATTATTATTATTATTATTATTATTATTATTATTATTATTATTATTATTATTATTATTGCATTAATAATGGAAAAAATAAAATTAAATCAAAGAATAAAAAAAATACTAAAAACTTTAACAAAGAGAAAATAAAAAAATAAAATAAATGATAAAAACAACAATAAAAATTATTAGCTAAAAAAAATCATTTGACTTGAAAAAAAAATAAAAAACTAAAAGAAAGAACAAAGAGAAAAGAAAAAGAAATATCAATTTTCAAATGGTCACAAACACAAACAAAAAATTTAAGTAATTTTTTTTAAAAAAATACCACCTCAACAAATAAGAAAATAATAAAAATTAAAAACCAAAGCTAAGAGCACATATATAAAAACATGGAAAAAAATAGGAATTATTTCAGAGATATAAAAAAATAAAGGAATTAAAATATAAAATTAAAGTATAAGGACGAAAATGAAAACAAAATATATTATTAATTTCAATTAAAGGAAAAAATTAAAAGCATCAAAACTTTTGTACCAAAAATATAAAGGGATTGAAAACCAATTCCAAAATTAAAAGAATAAGGACTGAAATAAAATGAAAACCTTGTTCTAATCTCTCTCTTTTCCAGTTAATACTTATTCAGTATTTTCCTCCATTTTTCGGCCACACATTCTCTTCTCTTTATCTTTTCCCTTCCTCTGTATTTTGCCTTTTCAGTCTAAAAAATTAAATCTTTATTTTAACTCAAATTTGGCAACTGTGGTTGGAACACTTTGAATTCGTTTCTTCACTAACCCTTTTATGTTATTTGTTGATCTTGCCTAAACAGTGTATATTTTATGCTCTTTAGGTTGTTTGATCTCTGGAACTCCTTCGTTCTATGTGACCCCAAGTTTTAGATTAGTTTAAGGTTGTTCAATCAGTTTTAGCTTCTGCGGGCTTGTGATTTTTGTTTATGCTGAGGGTGGAATTGGCTGATCTTCTTTTTGGTGGGATTGGAGTTTGGAGCTCTTACTATCCTTTGTTGATTTATATTTTTTGAAAATTGGTGATGCTTTGCTGCTAATAAGATAAGATATAGTCTGATAAGCACAAAAAGGTAAAGAATTCAGTCACCAGCGATTCCTGTCACCAAAACACAAAAACAAAAAAAGCATAATTGACCAACACAACAAACAACAAACTCTGTAACAGTCGAAGTAACTATTGAAATCTATAGTAAAAGCTCTCACAATATATAGTAATAATTTGAGCTCTTTTAGTATATAGTATAATAATAATTACTGATATTCGTTTGCTCTTCACTCATGCTTGGTTGATTAAGGTGCAACACACTTTGCAAGAAGAAGATCAATGTGTTGATTTTATGAATAAATTGGGATCACATCATTCAAAGTTAGAGACTCTTTGACTGGATCTTCCTCCGGGTTTGAGTTTCCTACTGCCAGATTGAGAGTGTAGTTGAGATTAATTTTCAAAATGTTTTTCATTCAGAAACGTATCAAAACCATATTTTTTTTTATTTTAAAAAAAAATATTTTTTGACATCATCACATCAAAATAATATTAAAACACCCAAAAAATTAATTTAATGTAAAAAATAAAAATAAAAATAAAAAACTTTTAATTTTTTTCAAAAATATTTTTGAAATGCAGTGGCAAATAGACACTTACAATACACTTTGTTGGTTCTATTTTTGTTCATGTGTAGCTTCTTTTTTTAACACAAAAAATAATTAACTTGAAAAAATGATTATCGAGTTTTTTTTTAAAATGAACCGGTAAGAAATAAGCCCATAAAACAGAAGAGAAAAAAACATCTAAAGTCCTAGTAATTAAAAAAAACTGACTTTGAAAAATCCAAAAAAAGAGGAAAAATCATGTCCTAAAAAAAATATTTCATTAATTTCCAAATTTGTTAAGATTATATTAGTAATTTTGATATTGTTTTTAGATATTATCAGTTTTATCTTCTTCTTTTTTTCATTCTTTCAATTTCTCTTTTTTTTGGAAGATTTTCGAATTTTGCTGTGTTTTTTAAAATTAATTTACGTTTTTTTATATCATTAGAGTTCATTTTTCTTTTGACAATTTAAGGGGCATTTTTTTTAAAATGAAAATGTTATACATAAAAAGAAGACTGTGAAGCAATTATTTTTAATTATGAAGGTATATAATATACTTACATATATATATATATATATATATATATATATATATGAGTACATAAACTAAAAAAAAAATATTGCTATGTGATGCGGGTACTATCTCGCGAGCTGAGTTACAACCTTTACACTATGGAATCAGTATAGCTTGAAAGTAGTTTTCTTGATGGAGTAGGGTTACATCTCGACTCACTTCTATTAAGTTATTTGATGCATACTAGTCTAGAAATACTAGTAAGGATTCAATATATTTTCAAGGGCTTGATTTGTAGTTTTGGAGGTTTTAACCAAGTTAAAATTGTAAGGATCGTTGAAGTATCAAGAGAAGACTCTAATACATCTTATCCATGTGCAGGAAAGGTTCAATACAACCTTCTTTGACCATGAAGTGAAGACAATAAAGAAGACAAAAGATTCCTACTACAGCATTGAAATAACATGGATGACTCCCTTTTCCTTTTGTTTCTAAGATTAAAGGGCTGGATGGAAGGCTATAAATAAGTCTTATATCATCTCTATAATGTCTTACTCTTCTCATCAGAACATGGATTTAATATTATGGGTTTTTATTTAATTTTGTTAGCTATAGCTCAAGGCTTGTGTGGGCATAATTAGTATTTTGTTTTCAACTAGGATCTAATGCTTGTTTGGATTAAGTTATAGGCTTTTAAGTTTAGGGTTTTGGGTCAGTTTTGAGTTGACCTCTTTTAAGGGGTCCATTAGGGTTACTTTTTCAAGAACTATTAAACTCATGTAACCTAAATTTCGGCAGCCATTAATGAATATTACTTCTGAATTTTTCGGTTTTATGTATGAGAGTGTTTCTTGGATTCTTTAGTTCTTGAATGAACTGAATTTAACTTATCGAAGATTTAGTTGGCTTCGTGACGTTATTCTACTCATTCCAATAGTGTTGGTGTCTTGGGGCATGTTTCTATTGTGTTACACTCCTATCAAACCTATTTCAGCTTTCCGGGATCAGATCTCATTCTTGGTTGTAAGTTGCGTGATCACGAGGTTCGCATCACTATTATTACTGATATTCGTTTGCTCTTCACTCATGCTTGGCTGATAAAGCAGCAACACACTTTGCAAGAAGAGAATCAACATGCTAATTTTATAAATAAATTGGGATCACATCATTCAAAGTTAGAGACTCCTTGATTGGATCTTCCTCCGAGTTTTTGTGTCCTACAACCTATTAGAAAGTATGACTAAGGTTGTTTTTCAAAATATTTTTTGTTTAGAAATATATCAGAACTATTTTTTTATTTTTTAAAAATTATTTTTGACATCATCACATCAAAATGATCTAAAAATAATCAAAAATTAATTAAAAAAATAAAATAAAAACTTTTATTTTTTTTCAAAAACGTTTTTAAAACGCAGTGACAGACACATACTTACAATACACTTTGTAGGTTCTATTTTTGTTTGTGGAGGTTCTTTTTTAACACAAAAAATAATTAATTGAAAAAATGATTATCAAGTTTTTATAAAATAAACCGCTAAGAAATAAGCCCATAAAACAGGAAAAAAACATTTAAAGTCCTAGTAATCAAAAATAAAACTGACTTTGAAAAATCCAAAAAAGAAAGTCAAAATCATGTCCAAAACACCTCCTAAAAACAAATATTTCATTATTTTCCAAAGATTTTAAGATTATATTAGTAATTTTGATATTGTTTTAGATATTATCAGTTTTCTCTTTTTTTTCTTCAATTCTTTCGATTTCTCTTTTTTTTTTGGAAGTTATCAAATTTTGTTAAGTTTTATTAAAAAATAATTTACCCTTTTTTTATATCATAAGAGCTAATTTTTCTTTTGACAATTTAAGGGGAATTTAAAAAAAAAATGAAAAGGGTATACATATAAAGAATATAAATACATCAGAACATTTGGGAAGAAAAAATACCTTAAAAGAGCATGTGAGAGAATGCTCGAACATTTCCACTAATATTTAAAATATATGTCATATAAAAATATTACCATCTTTCAATCATAATATTACATAAATAAGCATTACGAATTTTGAAATGAAAATTAAAAATTATAACATTTAATTTGAAAATATTGAAATAAAGTAAAGTTGTTAATTTTTCAACTCATAGGCATGGAAATTAAGGAAGTTTTATATGATTATTTGGATTTAAACCTTACCATCAACACCTAAATGAATTCTTTATATTTCTCTAAATACACCAAATAAATAAAAATTAGTCTCAGATAACAAAAGCTAACTTCTAAATATCATTATTACTGAATAAAAATATAAATTTAAACTGTATTTCAATCAATTATTTAGTATTAGTTTATAATTTAAGCCCAAATCAGGCACTAACAACAACTGAATGCTTCACATCTATATATTATTTGTTGTGAAACCTTGAGCAATTAAAAGACGACAATATTAAACATATTCTTCAATAAATATATATGGCAATCTTCATCAGATTGTGATATCATGGTGACAATTAATGAAATGGTGGTCCTTCCTTGGGTGTCACGGATGAAGATTTGGAGAGGCAATAAAATTAATAACCGTGCTATATTATAATGTAATGGGTGGTCCTTCCATAGGTCTCTTTCTTCACCATATTATTGTTCATTTGCGTTGATAATAATTTTAATAAGATAGTAAATGTAAAGATGAGAATCATAAATTATAAACAATTTAATCTTCGTTTCTTATAATTCTCTTTTTGTTTTATCTCTATTTTTCTAAAATTATACTCTACTTCTTTATTATATATTTTTTTTAAAAAATCATATAAAATAAATAAATTGCCTCCATGTATAATATAATAGAAATTCTCTTTCCCAATTTTTCTGTCCAACACCAAAATCTGATTCACGCAACCAAGATGAAGGGGACATGCTCTGTGTTCTGGATAGATCCTGGTTTCCCATCTTAGCGACAGATGAGAATCCAAAACTGAAATGGAATGGTGTAAAGGAGCTCATAAGAAGACAACAGCAAGTTGAGCAATAAAAATGATTTTATTAATTTTGCATTGGCTGATGAGTTTCTTTCCATGATGGGATCTCACATATATAGAATGATTTTATTTCATTGATGGAATCTCAATCAAATTATTTAATGGGTGGTCCGTGGTCCTTCCTTTCTTTGCTAAATTATCACGGCATTTTCGTCCTTAATTTTAATAAGGAAGTCTAAATAATTATTACAAACATAAAAATAAAGGATAATTAATGGTCCCGTTAATATAATAAAATGTTTACTATACGTATCGTATTAATTAAACTCATCCTAGCCAGCGGGTCAACTTCATAATTTGCAAGCCCATGATATAGCCCACTGAGTTTTATATCTGATTCCATCAAATTTAGTCGATCTACCAAGTCAATCCACAACTTATTCTACATAGTTAGAACTTTCATGAGACTTGGTTTAATTTTAAGAAAAAAACCTAAAAACAACTTCATTTCAACCTTTTCAGAATAAATAATCTTGAAATAACACTATTTTAGATAAAACTCAGTCAATCTATGTCTACCCAACCCATTAATGTGACCATGGACCATGTCTTGTAAATATATATTTGCATAGTGGTTAAATGTATATTTCGTAATGTGATGCAAGGGGTGTTATAAAACAAATCAACTAAAAGCATATCTAGTTGATGTTTTTTAAAGTATATTTTAGTATCAATATATCAAAATAATTTAGATATGCTTAAAAATAAATCAAATTGATGCTTTTATATTCCAAACATGCTTTGAAAATCCTTTTCAATTGCACACTATCAAACATCGTCTAAATAATATTTAACGATTAATCAACATGCTTTTTAGATCGGTATCCTCTCATATTATGCTAAGAAAATGATTGTAATGTTTGCTAAATCTAAATATTTAAATTTAAATTGAATGGACATGATTTAGATCTGCTGGTTTTCTAACAGATATTTTGGTTTGGAAGTTACTTATATGAATAAATCTGGTTATTTTAAATTTGTGATGGGCTTGTATACTCAAAAAAAATTCTTATCTGGGTAAATCTATGTAAGTGCTCTAATCGAGTTCACCTATATCAGATTTAGAATTATTTTACGAGCAATAAAATACTTCCAATTAAAATTAACAAATATTCAAGATAACTCTAGAATCTTCATGTCAATGACTAATATTTTAAATATTAATCTACTTATAGGTTTAATATTTATATTAGAGTATTAATCATTGATTCTCTTGAATTAAGAGAAGATTGATTAATTTTGTTTTGAAATATTGGCTAGATTCTCGAGAATTTAATAAAGTTATTAAAATCCCACAATGTATGCAAAAACCAAAACAAAAGGAGCTTATTTTTTTTTTATTAAAATGTGAAATTGTTTTTAAGATATTTGGTCTTATGCAACACAAAAAAAATAAACAATTTTATTATTTTTTATAATTTTTGTTAAGACATATTTGGAAAAACTATTATTATACTAAAAACCATAGCTGCCCAAATAAACTTAAGGGGGATATTTGTCAAACGCACATTTAAGCCCTAAATAAACTTTTAAAAACGGAACAAACCAAACAAACTTTAAGCATTGTATCAACTAGACCAGTTAACCCGGATAAGACAAATCAATCAGTTAACCTAACTGGTTGACTTAACCAGGTTGACGCTATTGAGTTGACATAGTACAGTTATCTTGAAAACAATATTAAAAGCAAATAAAAAAACAAAATAGATTTAACTTGACATAAAATACAAAAACATTAATGTTTTTGAATCAAAACACATCAAATGAAGCAAAATGACAAATATAAAGAAAATTCATCACAAAATTTGGAAACTTAAATGCTAAATGAAATTAGTTTTTGAGCAAATAAGGACATGAAAATGTTTCCAATTGTATATACATCAAGAATTAAAGGTCGATTGACTTCAATTTGCACCCAAATTTCATGATTTAGTAGAAATGGGTTTCAGTACTAAACTGAAACCTTAAGAGTAATACCCTTAAATTAGTGTCGTTAAGGCATAAAAGACCTTAGATTATATATTAATAAAGATGTATGAATGCAATGAAACCAGAAGTGCACCAAAATGATGCATAAAATAACTACCTAAGACAATGTCTAAGTGATGAACACTAAGACCAAAAACCGAAAAACCTAGAGAAACCCAGAAAATTAAACAATTTAACTAAAACTTATAATAGCCTTTTGAACCTCCAACTTGCTCCATTTCAACTTCATCCAACCAGTTTATCATCTCTTAACATGAATGATACAAAAAAGAACAAAAATAAGAGTTAAAAAAGTCCACTTTATGCTTTCAAAATCATGAATCAACTTAACTGTAAAGCATGCTTATCATATTGTAAAACCATTTTGCTACGTATTAAGGCTTATCACAATTTAAAAACTTACACTTAAAGCATTAAAATAACACCAACAACTTATCAAAAAACAATCATAAGGCAAATTAAGAATTACATAAAAAAATCATATTAACATCTTTCATTTGTACTGAGAAACAACATTGATAGGGCAAGCCTCATGGCTTCAATATTTAGACTTCATGACCTTGACTTAGACATCTACTTGAAAAAAAATCATCAACCACCTATCATGTTCACATTTAAGAACCATCCAAATAGCTCTTATCAAAGGTTTAAAACCATTTCCTCAAGATCAAAAGGTTCAAAACATTATCCCCTAATTCCAAGTTTCTTATAAAACCATCTGAACCCAAAAATAGAAATCATAGATAAAACTAACAAGGTTTTAGTTTGTTAAAACCCTAATAAACTCTTCTATATCCTTTGGTTTGACATATAATAGGGAGGTAAAAAATAGGGAGTAGGGAGGACAATTTGAGCTAGCATTTGATTTCAAATGAAGCAGAGAGTCCCAATTCTTCATTAAAAGTGGTGCTACATTGCTAAAAGTTTGAAGGTTGAGAAGATATACCAAATCTGATGCAGAACATGAAATAATACAAATCGAAAGCAAGAAAAACAAGAAGCATAGAGAAATAAAAAATGCAAAAGAAAAGAGAAAAAGGGATTGGAGAATTGCAAAGTCAACAAAATTTATCAATATTCATCAAAAGTGTCTTACAAAATGATAGAAGAACATATAAATAGTAAACCCTAAAACATATTGGGCTCCACCCATCAAATAAAAATGTTTAACATAAATAAATTCAAATAAATAAAATAACAATGAGATGGGCCCAAATGGGCTTAGTCTCTCAACCAAAAGCGTGATAGGCCGAGTCATCCTATGTTGTCTTTGACCATATACTCATGTAGTTTGCGGTGTGGGTTTGGTGTCCCCTTGGTTAGTCACTTTAAAACCTTATCGCAACAACTCTAATGTCATTGTGGCCTGAGACCACTTGAATTTAGTAGAGCGTGTATACACTTTTATATTGGATTCTTCCTTTATAGATGTGGAGGTTTGTAAATCTACATTTAATTTCCTGAAGAAACCAACTTGCTCAGTATTTTCTTGAATAAGTAGTGAAGGCTAATCATGGACAATATGTTGAGATAATTAATGAGGAATACAAGAAACAATCATTAATTTTAAGGTAATACATCCCCCCCCTCCCTGCCAATTACTCTATTAATACCATCTTTAACAACTAAGTTTGGTTTTCACAATGCATAATCAATCAACGTTATTATGATCCTTTCTAAATGTTGAGTATATATGCAATATAATTGTTGGCTTTGTTTGGAAAATACAAAAAAAAAATCATTAATGTTTCTAAGTCTACCTATTTCACTACTTTTGACCAGCATGGGTAAAAATTTTCCCTCAATTAGTATTATACAAATATCATTTAAATAAAAAGACTATATTTGGAGCCATATAAAATTGTAATTCAATCACCTATTCTAAGCTGTCACAATAATCAACTTCAAAATATTTGAAAGATGATCCCTTCACACAAATCATAATATTATAGGTAAACATATCCATTACAAAATTCATATTATAGCTATGAACCTTTCTTTTAGGACTAAAAGATAGTTATTGAAAATGATTAGCATTATCTCCCATGTGTATATCTAGTTAAAGATAACCACCATTAATGGTTGATAAAAACAATTTAAGGAAATCTATTCTTATTATAGTTATAAATTATTACATACTTACATGGAAGATTGTTCATCTTAAATTTGAAAATTTTGATCTCTAGTAAAGATACCAATTTTAGAATAACAAAATTAACAATGTTACCTATAAAAAAGTTACTAAGAATTTAGAATAAATGAGAATGAATGATAAAATTGATCTGTAAATTTCAAAAATTATAAAATTGACTTACTAAAGAAAATATCACAATTCATTAATATCATAAATTTATGTTTATATAAACTTAATGCTTATCAAATATCATCTTGAAACTAAATTCTTCAACAATAATGATGAGAAAATAATGATTAATTTCACCACCATCATCGTGTCTTTAAATATGGTTTGTTCTTGTTTTCTTATGTGGTTAAAAAAAATATGAGATAAATATTAAAATATCTTCAACAATATAAGTTTTGTATATCAAAGCCTTAATAAGTGCCTTGTGTTTAGTCTTGTTCTTGAGATTAAACAAGTACCTGCATGAAAGCAAACATATATAAATTGAATGATTAGAAGTTTAATAACATGTTACATACTTAGGATGCATGTAATCCCTAACCTCTAAAAAAGATACATCAATATATTGCACAAGCCCTCTAACTTTTTCTTTATATGTTAAATGTATGAGTAGATGCTTTAGTGAAATGAAAAATAAAGGAGGGAAGATTATCTGAAGCTTAGAGATTGTATCAATGATTTTCCTTGTAAGTTTCTCCATGAGTTAGGAATGCAACTTGTTTAAGCAAATCTCTCTAAAAAAATTACTAATCTTTATGATTGCATATTTAGGAATAAATCCCCATATGTAATTGGAATGAGTGTTTGCATAAACCTAAATCGCTTTACGATATTCTTTCTTTTACAACCCTCAAGGTGAATCTCAATACATTTAAAAATAATCATTCATTACTTAGAAAGTTATAAAATGCAACAATATTTATTAATAATGTAACAATGAATTAAAAATTAAACTTTGGTAATAAAAAATGAATTCACATTCTAAAAATCAATTATTACTTTTGTATAAAAATGTAACATTGTGTCAAGATATTAAAAAAATATATCCAATTAACAACAAAAATATCAATTATTTTTATAATTCAAACTTATTTAGTATAAATTAATACCATTTAATTATTATTAATTCCATTTAAAAACCAATATCCCTAAAATTTACAAAATAACAATAAAATTGAAAAAAACATGATTATTACCCATTACATAACACATCATTTCTTTCAATATAACACACCTCAGTTATAAAATCAAAATCAATTTCATCAAGTTACAAAAAGAATCAAAGTTTTATAAATCCCGAACAAACTCTAAAATACAAATAAAACTATAATTCTCTATGAAAAGGTTGTAAAACACATAAATGCTTAAGCAAACTACACTATAAATACTAAGAAGAAATTAATATACTAACTTGAAACATAAATAGGGTAGGTTTGTTACTTAGTATAAGGAGTATTTGGAAAACATTTGCACTATAACAATTATAGTGACACCATGAAGTGTAAGGTGGTGAAATTTGTGATGAAAAGGCCTCGATATATGGCAAAATAGGGGGAGGGATTTTGATTTGTAGCTGAACACACAGAAAAAAAAAGTGGAGGATGGGGTTGGTTTCGATTATAAGACTTTCAAATTTGTTGATGAAATTTTCAGTGAAATATTATGATAAAAAATGTCATGAGTAAGTTCGTCGGCAAATGATGACCTATCCACTTATCATCATAATCACTTAAATAATATATCTTTTATTTGTTATTTATCTTTATTTTGAAGGTAATTATTGAAGATAAATATTTTGTTGATTATTATGTTTGAAATTTTAGGAAGACATATTCCATCGCTATTATCATCGGAAAATATTAATGAAAGATGTTTTGTCGCTAATTTCATTGTTATTTGATAATTTATAGTAATTAAAAATATATATTTTTAAATCACTAGATCAATCTCACGGGAAAAAAAATATTCAAGTCACGATTGAAAGATTTATGAGAATTTTATCTCTTATAATCTAAGTTCTAATTTAAATGCTATGATTAAGGAGGCAACGGCCCTTCACCATCCCACCAAATCACTCAAGTTTATTCACTTCATAATTACTGTGTATAATTTTAAGAAATTAGGGACTTGCGTATTTTGTAATGCTTTAATTTATCTGGAAACAGGGATAAGAATATTCCATTGGTGCTTAGAATAAAAAAGTCATGTGGAGCCAAATATGATCTGTCATTTGCAGTGGGTGAGTTGTTTATCATCACAAACTTGAGCACGCAATTATTGAGACCAGGGGTCACAAAATTTTCTAAATCCCAAACAAACTCTAAAATGCAAATAAAACCTTAATTCTCTATGAAAAGGTTGTAAAACACATAAATGCTCAAGCAAACTACACTATAATTACTAAGAAGAAATCAATATACTAACTTGAAACATAAATAGCTAGGTTTGTTTACTTAGTGTAAGGAGTAGTTTAGAAAAAAAATTGCAACATGATAATTATAGTGACTATGAAGTGTAAGGTGGTGAAATTTGTGATGAAAAGGCCTAGATTTATGGCAGAATAAGGGGGGAGGGATTTTGATTTGTAGTTGAAGAGACAAAAAAAAAGAGAGAGGAAGAAGAAAAAAAACGAAAGGGAGGATGGGGTTGGTTTCTATTATAAAGACTTTCAAATTTGTTCATAGAATTTTCAATGGAATATTATAATAAAAAAATATGAGTAAGTCCGTCGTCAAATAATGACCTATCATCTTACCATTGTACCATCGTAATCACTTAAATAATATATCTTTTTATTTGTTAATTTATCTTTATTTTGAAGGTAATTACTGAAGATAACTATTTTGTCGATTATTATATTGGAAATTATTGGAAGACATTCCAACGCTATTATCATCAGAAAGTATTAATGAAAGATGTTTTCATCGCTAGATCAATCTCTTACGGAAAAAAAAAGAAGTAACTCATGTATAGCTGTAAGAAATTGGAGACTTGCGTATTTTGTAATGCTTTAATGTATCTGGAAACAGGGATAAGAATATTTCAATGATGCTTCGAATCTATAAGTCATGTGGCGCCAGATATGATATTTGTCATTTTGAGCTCTCATTTGCAGACTTGAGCCCGCAATTATTGAAACCAGGGGTAAGAGAAAACAGCTCACGACGAGTTGCCTATAAATAGGCATAGCGAGGGAAACTGACAGTCAACCCATAGCAACAAAGCCTTTCTTCTTCATAATTTATCAACGAAAAAGGAAGAAAGAAATGGGATCTGAGACTTCTCTCAAGCTTCCAATCATAGATTTCTCAAATCTAGGCCAAAATCCAGGCGCAGCGGAGTGGGACTCGGTGAAATCGCAAGTTCGTAAAGCGCTCGAAGAGTATGGCTGCTTCGAGGCCTTATTTGACAAAATTCCTGCCGAGATTCGAAAGGCCATTTTTGGTGCAGTGGAAGAGCTTTTCGATCTGCCTTTGCAAACCAAAATGCTGAATGCTTCGAAGAAACCTTACCATGGCTACGTTGGACAATACCCTCAGGTTCCACTGTTTGAGAGCATGGGTATCGATGATGCCACCATTGCTGAAGAAGTTGAGAGCATGACCAGAATCTTGTGGCCTCAAGGGAATCAAAATTTTAGGTTTACCCCCATTTCTCTTCTCTTTTTCTAATTTTTCCCATGTGCACTACTTCTAGATATCAACAATAATAAATAAATACATAATTGCACTGGTTGGTATAATCTTAAGAACATGTCCCGAATAATAATTTGTATCATTTTTTTCATCTTAAATCATATTTGTCTTGCTAATAATTAGTCTACCTCTTTTGCTAGCAACACTATTGTGTCCTTCTCGGAGCAAGTGTCGGAATTAGACCACATAGTTCGAAGGATGATTGTTGAGAGCCTGGGACTCGAGAAATACATGGACGAGCACATGAACTCTACCAACCACCTTCTCCGGGTCATGAAATATAAAGGGCCCGAAACAACGGAGACAAAACTTGGGTTAAGTTCTCACACTGATAAGAACATGGTGACAATTCTATACCAAAATCAAGTTGATGGGCTCGAATTACAAGCCAAAGATGGTAGTTGGATCGATCTCAAACCCACACCAGACTCTTTTGTTGTCATGATTGGAGACTCTCTTTATGTAAGTAGTGCATTCTCAGCTTAACTTACCTCGATATAAATTTATTATTATAGCATTTGGACTTCTAGGTGTGCATGGATATGGTGATGCTTAACATGGAAATGATTTATTATTATAGCTTTCAACTAAGATTCATGATTTACGCAGGCTTGGGCGAACGGTCGACTCCATTCTCCACATCATCGAGTTATGATGAGAGGCAACGCGGCAAGGTATTCTGTTGGATTGTTTTCGGTCCCCAAAGCAGGCTATATAATTAAAGCACCAGAAGAGATGATTGATGAGGAGCATCCCTTGCTTTTTAAACCCTTCGATCACGTCCAGTTCCTCGGATTTTACTACACAGAAGCTGGCCAGAGAGCTCAATCTGCATTGAAGAGTTACTGTGGTGTTTAAATTATAAAATAGTAACTTGTTTCATTTTCATCTTTAATTTGGCTATGTTTTTTTTTATTTCTATGTTATTGTCACTTTATATCAATAAACAGACACCTTGCGAACTGCCTCCTTTTGTAGTGTTTTACTGCTCTTCAATAAATAAAGCTCTTGCTATTTTGATTTTTTTCAAGTATGTTAGTGGAACTTATATGGTACCTAGAATATTAAGGAGGGGTATGCTGGTTTTGATAGATACATGGGAAACAAATAATGCAAAGATCATTACTTGGATCAACAATTATGTTGAGCATTCGATAGGTACGTAGTTGGCAAAGTATAAGACAGTAAAAGAGGTTTAGGAGCATCTTCAAAGGTTATTCACATAGTTAAATTTTGCAAAACAATATCAATTAGAGAATGACATACGAGCTCTTCATCATAAGAATATGAGTATTCAAGTGTTTTATTCTGCTATGACAAAGATCTTTTAGATCAATTGTCTCTTACATCATCGACAGAATTAAAGACATACGGTGCCTATATTGAGCATAAAGAGAAGCATCGCTTGGTATAGTTTTTAGCAGCACTTCGCAGTGATTTCGAAGGACTTAGAGGTTCCATTATGCATCGCTCTCCACTGCCTTCTTTTGACTTTATTGTCAATGAGTTATTGGCTAAAGAAATGCATCTTCAGTCTTATTCTGAAAAGGGAATTCTTTTTACTTCAAATCCTTCTATATTAGCAATACTCCTAAGAAATCCTCTAATCATCAAAAAAGTTACACAACGGTTGGTTTCGATGAGTGCAATTTCTATAAACAGAAAGGTCATTGGAAGGCTTAGTGTCCTAAGTTGAGACATCAGAATCAAGCTTGGAAGCCTGATAGTCAGTCACAATCTAATGCTCACAGATCACCTCAGAGCTATAAACCACCACACCACAATACCACAGCAGTAGCTTCCTCTGGCTCTATTATCGATCCTAATACTTTGGTTGAGCAATTTCAAATGTTTTTCTCCTTGCAGCCACAAGCAATGTCTGTCTCTTCTTCCATAGGTCAGTTGCCTCATAGTTCCTCAGGTATGTCACACTCTAAATGGGTCTTGGATTCTGGTGCTTCCTATCATATGTCTTTAGATTCCTCATCTTTACCTTTATGTCCCCATTTGTCCTCCATTCCTGTTATGATTGTTGATGACACTCATATGCCTTTAGCAGGTGTTGGTTCTATTGTCACACCTTACTTGTCTCTCCCTAATGTTTATCTTATTCCAAATCTCAAATTCAATCTTGTGTCTGTGGATCAAATATGTGATTATGGTGATTATTTAGTTATGTTTTCTGGCTCTTTTTGTTGAGTACAGGATCTGCAGTCTTAAAAAGCTTATTGGGACAGGCCATTAGGAGAATGAAATTTATGTTTTGGATGAGTTAAAAGTGTCAGTTGTTGTTACTACCACTACTATTAACTTGTCTTCCTTTTGTTTGAGTGTTTCATCTTCTAGTTTTTATTTATGGCATTCTCATCTAGGTCATATTTGATTTCTCGTTTGAGATTTTAGTCATCCACAAGAGCTTTAGAAAATTTGAAAACTTGTGACAATTTTCGATTGTAGTGGATGTAAACTAGCAAAAAAATTCACTTTTAACTTTTAATTGAAGTATTTCTGTTTCTTCTTCACCATTTGATTTGATTCATTCTGATATATGGGGACCTTCTCTTGTTGCCACAACAGGAGGGTCTCGATATTATGTCTCTTTTATTGATGATTACAATCGTTATTGTTGGGTTTATTTAATGAAACATGATTCTGAATTCTTTGAGATATATGCAGCTTTTCGAGCTCTTATCAAAACTCAACATTCTACTGTGATCAAACTTCATGTATACCTCTAATGAATTTTGCCAATTGCTTGTCTTAGATGGAATCATCCACCAAACTTCATGTATAGATACTCCTGAGCAAACTAGTGTTGCTGAAAGAAAACATAGACACATTGTTGAAACTGCTCGATCTCTCTTGTTATCTACTTGTTCCTAGTGAGTTTTGGGCAGAAGTTGTTCTTACTGCTGTAAGTTTGATTAATATGATTTCATCTTCTCGTAGTTTGGGTCTATATACTTTTGAAAAGTTATATGGTTATGTCCCTGATTATTCATCATTTAGAGTCTTTGATTGTACATGTTTTATTCTTCGTCCTCATATAGAGCGCAATAAGTTATCCTCTCGATCCGCTATATATGTCTTTATGGGTTATGGTGAAGGTTAATGGGGTATCGTTGTCTTGATCCAATAACTCATAAACTTTATGTGTCTCATCATGTTGTCTTCCTTGAGCATATATATTTCTTTTCTATTTCATCTACTACTCATAGCCTGACTAAAACTAATCTTATTCATATAGATCCCTTTTTTTCCGAGGAGTCTAGTAATGATACTTTTCCTCATGTTTGATTAATTTGTACTCATAACTCTGCAGATATTGGTACTTTACTCTTTAACACATCATGAAAGCTCCATTCTCATATGTAGCCCCTCAAGCTTTATCTTAGATTTTAGATCCACGTCCACATCAGTCTATCTGTATTCGTAAGTCCACAAAACTACCAAATTTTGCTTATTCTTGTTATTCTTCATCATTTACTTCCTTTTTAGCTTTTATTCATCATCTCGTTGAGCCCTCTTCTTATAAAGAGGCAATTCTTGATCTTCTTTGGTAGCAAGCTATGGATGAGGAACTTTCTGCTTTGCATAAGACAAATACTTGGGATGCGATTCCTTTATCTCATGGTAAGAGTGTTGTTGGTTATCATTGGGTGTATAAGATCAAGACTAATTTTGATGGATCTATTGAGTGATACAAAGCTAGGCTGGTTGCAAAAGGATACTCTCAACAGTATGGCATGGACTATGAGGAAACATTTGCCTTGGTTGCAAAAATAACTACTATTCATACTCTTACTATCGTAGCTTCGATTCATCAGTGGCATATTTCTCAACTTGATGTTAAAATGCCTTCTTGAATGAAGATCTTCAAGAAGATGTTTATATGGCACCCCTCTTAGTATTTCAAATGACTCTAGATATGTTTGTAAGCTTAACAAAACATTAAATGGTCTTAAACAAGCACCCCGTGCTTGGTTTGAGAAATTCTCTATTGTGATCTTGTCTCTTGGCTTTGTTTCTAGCAGTCATGATTATGCTCTTTTTATTAAGTGCACTAATGTAGGTCGTATCATTATGTCTTTATATTTTGATGACATGCTTATTACTAGTGATGACATTGATGGTATTTCAGTTCTAAAGACAGAGTTGGGCAAGACAATTTGAAATGAAGGATTTGGGTAATCTTTCAATAGTTCCTGGGTATTAAGATAGCACACTCACCTAGAGGTTACCTTCTTTCTCGGTCAAAATATATTGTATATATTCTTGAGCGGGCTATACTTACTAATAACAAAACTATAGATACTCCTATTTAGGTTAACGCTAGGTACTCTTCTTCTGATGGTACACCTTTGATAGATCCTATTTTATACCACACTATTGTTGGGAGTTTGGTATATCTCACCTTACTCGTCTAGATATTGCATATACTGTTTATATTGTTGGTCAGTTTGTTGGTTCTCCTACTACTATTCATTGGGCAGTTGTTCTTTTGATTTTACAATATCTTTGGGCTACAGTGTTTCAAAGTCTTTTACTTTCATCCACCTCTTCCTTGAAGTTACGTGCATACTCTGATGCTAATCATGGTAGTGATCCCACAGATCGCAAGTTTGTTACTGGGTTCTATATCTTTTAAGGTGATTCTCTTATTTCTTGGAAGAGCAAGAAACATTTTATTGTTTCTCAATCATCCACCGAAGCAGAATATCATGTCATGGCATCTACTACCATAGAGATTGTTTGGTTATGTTGGTTACTTGCTGATATGAGAGTTTCCTTTACTCATTCTACTTCTATGTATTGTGACAAACATAGTTTTATTCAGATTGCTCACAACTCGGTTTTTCATGAGCGCACTAAGCACATTGAGATCAATTGTCATCTTACTCATCATCATCTCAAGCATGACACCATTGCTTTGCCTTTTGCTCCTTCCTTGCAGATTTCTTTACCAAGACGCATTTCATCTCTCGTTTTCGTTTTCTAGTTGGCAAACTCTCGATGCTTGTAGCTGCCGCATCATGAGTTTGAGGGGAGATGTTAAATAATATTTATGTAGTTTTATTTATTAAAGGAAGAATAGTACTTTATGCTTAACCTATATATAGTTTATTTGTAATTAGGTTAAGTTAAACACTCATAATTGTAGCCTTATTTTTTGTTTTTTGCTCTTAATTAATTCAACAATAACAATCTCTGATATTTGCTTGTTGGAAGAAAATTAGGTGTGGTAAAAACTTATATACAACAAAACAAAGATTAAAACTAAAACATAAGGAGATTAAAGAGGAAGGAAATTTTATTAAATGTTTTCTCTCGCGTACTCCTCCCTGCACTTATGAATAATGCTTATGATCTCATGTTCGTAGATCTCAAGTTCGTAGATAATCAATGAATTATACTAAATAAAATATAATTAATTTGAGAATAAAAGACTATTCTAAAAGATTTACACAATGATTTGGTGTATTGAAAGGATGATTATTGTATTATATCTCGTGTGTATATATATTACAATGGCAGCAGTATTAAAGGTAATAATATCAATACAAATTAATGAATATAAATACAGAATCAGAGGGATATCAACAGAGGAAATCATGGTTGATTGTAATAGAGGAAATCATGGTTGATTTACGTGAGTTCCCTTATATGACCCCTCAAAATTGACGTGCCATCAGCAACGTTGATTTTGCGACGTAACAAGGAGAAGCGAGATCGGGCAAGGGGCTTTGTGAGAAGATCTGCAAGCTGATCGTTAGTGTGAACATGAGCAACACGCAATTTACCCTTGCGAACAAAGTCACGGACAAAATGAAGATCTATGGCAATGTGTTTCATCCGAGAATGCATAACAGGATTGAGACTGAGTTGTGTTGCACCAACATTATCACAGAGAAGAAGTGGTGGTTCATGTAATTTGACGCCAAGTTCATCAAGAAGAGACTGAATCCAAGCAATATCAGAAGCTACAGTTGCTAGTGCATGGTACTCAGCTTCTGTAGAGGAGCGGGCCACTTCTTTTTGCTTGTGAGTGCGCCAGCTTATAGGATTGTTGCTTAGAAAAATGATATAGGTTGTAGTTGATTTTCGATTATCAAGATCACCACCCCAGTCAGCATCAGAAAATCCCCTAAGCAATGGGTTTGTTTGGTGTCGTAGTAGGAGACCAAAGTGGATGGTTTGCTTGACATACCTTAGGAGCCTTTTAACATGTTGCCAATGAGTGATGGTCGGTTTGTGCATGAACTGAGCCAAACGATTGACTGCAAAACCAAGATCTGGACGAGTGAGGGAGAGGTATTGAAAAGAGCCAATGGTGCATCTGTATTCCATAGCATCATAGGCAGCTGATCCATCTTTCTAGCTGCAGTTTAGCAGATACAGACATGGGTGTTTGAACTTCCTTAGCACCATCCATCTTCAACCGAGTAAGGAGATCATAAACATATCTGTTCTGCGAGAGAAACAGACCTTGCTGAACGGGGATGACTTCCACCCCTAGGAAGTAGTGTAGATCACTTAGCTCTTTTAGTGAAAATTGTTCACCTAAAGAGTGGACAACATGCTGCATAAACTGAGGGTTGTTGCCAGTGAGAATGAGATCGTCCACATATACTAGCACATAAAATAGAATCCCAGTTTTATCAAAGATAAACAAGGAGCTATCAGATTTGGAATTAAAAAATCCCAGTGCAAGGAGGCTAGAGCACAATGCATTAAAACAGGATGTCACTTAATCCGAAAAACCCACTTGCAACCAATGATATTGGAGGCTGTGGATTTAGGAACCAGCTTTCATGTGCCATGTGAAGTTAATGCAGTGAATTCATCTGCCATTGCCTTGCGCCAATGTGGATCCTTTAATGCCTGTAATGCACAAGTGGGTGCCAAGGGAGTTGCAAGAGGATGTTTAGTAGTAGCAGAAATTTGATTAGGGTAAAAAATATTATTTTGGGCCCTGGTAACCATGGGATGAGTGCGAGTAGGAGGAGCAGGTGCTGTAGGTAAAGTAATCTCTGAATCAGAAGAATTACTAGTAGAAACAGGGGAAGACATACCTGGTGAGGGTGACGGAATGACAGGAGTTGTGACTGCAGGCAGAGTAGGTGTGGTCGTGTGTTCATCAATGGTTACTGGAGGAACTGGAGAAGGAGGAAGAGAAACTGGGCACGATGCAGCAGCAGGCAGTGGAATAGATGTAGATGTTTTGGTGAATGGAAAGAGATTTTCATCAAATGTAACATGACGAGAGTGATAGAGTTTATCCGTGTGGAGATCAAGACATTTGAAAGCATGTTATGTGAGAGAATACCCAGAGAAAGACACAAGGTGTTGACTTGGATCAAAGCTTATTTGTGCGATAAGGAACAAGCCAAGGGTAGCACTGGCAACCAAAGGTGCGCAGCTTGTGATAGTCAGGAGTGCGTTTAAATAGTGCTTCAAAAGGACTTCGATTTGAAAGTAAAAAGGGAGGGTAGACGATTAAGAAGATAGAATGTTGTGGATAAGGCATATGACCAGTAATTTGAAGGCACAGAGGCATGATGTAAAAGAGTCATACCCATGTCAACAATATTGCAATGACGACGCTCCATAGTACCATTTTGCTGAGGAGTATGTGGCGCAGTGGTGAAATGGCTAATACCACGATCAGCTAGAAAGGATCGAAGAGCGATGAATTCACCACCGTTATCAGAGTAAAAAAATTTAATCTTGATAGAAAAATTGATTTTCAACCATAGAAGTGAATTGCACAAAAATGGTGAACACATTTGATTTATTTTTCATAGGATAGAACCAGCAATACTTGGTGAAATGATCAACAAGAAGAATATAATAGCAGTAGCCATCGATGGAAGGAACTGCGAATGGTCCCTCAAACATCTGCATATATATATTCAAGAAGAGCATGGCTTGTAAGGGAAGTGACACTGAAGGGTAATTTTTGTGACTTATTGCACTTGTAGGAAATACATGACAATTGAGATTTAGGGGAGGACAAAGGTAAGTTCGAAGAATGCAAAAGTGATGATAGAAGTTTTGGAGTGGGGTGACCTAGTTGATGATGCCAACGATCAAAGGAAGCACGATTTCTAGCCAAGGTGACAGTATGGATTTGCGGGAAGGAGGAGAGCAGATCCATGGGATAAACACCACCTTCACACCTATCACGCATGAGCATGGTTCTCGTCATCCGATCCTTCACAAGATAAAAATATGGATGAAATTCAACAATAACATTATTCTGAAGAGTGAACTTGTGAACAGATATCAAATTTGTGTGAATAAATGGCACATGCAATGTTTCTTTTAAAGAAAGGGACCGAGAAGGGGAAGAGATTGAGGAAGAGCCAATGTTGGCAACTTGCAAACCTGTATCGTTTCCAAGAATAACCTCATCTTGTCCATCATATTCTGAGTGAATAAAGAGATTAGCCAAATCAGATGTAATGTTGTGAGAAGCAGCGGAATCAAGAAGCCATTTGTTATTGGATGAAGCCGAAGTAGTGCAGTTGGCAACAAACCGAGACTGCACTTTAAAACACTGCTTGGCAGTGTGTCCAGGCTTGTCACAGAATTGACACACAACAGATGACTTCTGAAGGTGAGATCTATTGTTGGGATTATGTTTGGGGCTATTTTTGTTATTTTTGAATCTGTGGTTGAAAGACTTCCTTTGTGAGAAATTGGCAGTAACAACCAGTAGGGAAGAATGGCCATCCATGCGTTTGATGTAGTGTTCATGACCAATTAATAGGTCATGTAATTCTGCAAAAGATAGGGCAGTTTCTCTTGTGCAAATAGGTGCTACCATATCTCTAAATTCCACGTTGAGACCATTTAACACATATAATGTCAAATCATCATCCGAAACTGGTGCATCAATCAATGAAAGTTCATCTGCAATTGCTTTAACTGCATGAAGGAACTCAGACACTGTGCGGGTACCCTTTTGAATAAGGGTGAGATCTTCCTTTAACTGCATAATTCATGTCCGTGATTTGCTAGCAAACAAGCGTGAGAGATGCTGCCAGGCATCACGACTTGTAGTGATCATAGCTATAAGGGGCATAACTGCTTCAGAAACAAAAGCAAATATAGCATTCAGTAGCAACTGGTCCTGTCGGCACCTGCACATAAAGTGCTACAGCAGAGGTTGAAGAATCCACAGCAGGTGAAGGAGGACACGGAAGGGTGCCATCCAGATATTTCATCAGATCATAACCGATGAGAATGGTGAGAAAGGTTGCACGCCAAGAGGGATAATTTGACGATGTGAGCTTGTAGGGTAATTGACTGGAAGTGTTATGGTGATAAGAGAAAGAGTGGATGCAGGATTTGCTACTAATGAGTTTTCAGTAGACAACATGGAGTTGGATGCTTCTGTTCTCGTAGGAGAAGAACGCTATGATACCATACAAGATTTACACAATGATTTGGTGTACTGAAAGGATAATTATTTGTATTATATCTCATCTGTATATATATTACAATGGCAACAGTATTAAAGGTAATAATATCAATACAAATTAATGAATATAAATACAGAATCAGAGGGATATCAACAGAGGAAATCATGGCTGATTGTAATAGAGGAAATCATGGTTGATTTACGTGAGTTCCCTTAAACATGTATACAATAATACATTCCACGTTAACTATCGTAGGTGCCAACTAGGAGCTTCTTGAAATTCATAGGGTTTGAATTTTGGACCTTTCTACTTGGCAAACATTTACAACGCTGTGAAATGTTCGTCACTAGAAACCGCGAGTTCTAGAAGGTGGTTGAGGAAGTTAATTATCTTATATTGTTTGGTTGGTTTACAAAATTTTGCGTGGAGAGAGTCAGAACATAAATGGTTTTAACTAGGAAATGTCAAGGAACTATCTCACTTAAAAATTTAAGTTGTTCGGTAAGGTTCTGGAATATGATTTATATTATTTTTTAACACATCCTTTTAAGTGAAAATTCTTTGGGCTTGAAACTTGCACAGACCCACATTACCTTATGCTTGATTTTTTTATCAAGTAGAATGGGGGTGGTAAGATTCGAACTCATGACCGTTGGGTCAATAAGGCTCTGATACTATGTTTGATAAACCAAAAGTTCAGCAGCCAAGGAGGTCTACTAAAATGACCATGCCTAATCCAAAATATCAGAAGTGAGACATACAAGCAGAAGAGACATGGCAAGACTCACGTAGTCAGCTGCGTGATAATAATTAGCAATTTTAATCCTCCTAAATGCGTAACAGGCATGTAGCCTTGTAACAGCAAAGCAATTTAATTTCCCTAAATGTTTAACGGGCATGTTGCCCTGTTAACAGTAGACGTGCTCCTAAGTTTAAGAGACTTAATCTCTAAACGTGGAGTAACAGTTACTTTCCAATTGATGTATTTAAAGTGAGCTTCGGCTAAGGAATACACAGCTTATTGATTTCAACAAATACAATTGCGGTTAATTCTCACCCTAAGCAGAATAATCTTTACATAATCTGATCGGGACCTATCAATGTTAAGGAACCATCTCACCTAAAAATTTAAGTTATTAAGTAAGACCCCAAAATATAATTTATATTATTCTTTAACAGGGATTGCTTAGTTGATTAGTCTCCGATTCGAGTTTCTGTTTAAAAGTTTATTTGATCATAAATAAACAAGGTGCATGTAAATTGGCCAAACTTCATGGTTAAAAGAAACCAAGAAATCCATAAATGCTTTGATTTTATAGATGTATTGAATCTAGATTTCCTAGCAGCTACCCTGTCTAGCTCATGTATTATCTTCATGCTATTAGTTTAAGCTGGTTAAAGTTCTGAAAAAATCTCTCCTGTTAGTTTGTGATCTTATCAGTCTAAGCATAGTTCAGGGACTTGAAATCTCTTATTAGAATGCAGTTTTCTATAATAACCCAAGGTTTAATTTATCATATAATTATTGTGGTCTGCTTTTTTTGAAATCTTTAATGACAAATTGGGATACATAAACGCCAGATGGATCAATTGAAATTGATCTAGTACCATGAAAGCAACTAGATAGTTACATTATCCGCTACTAAGGTATCATTCCACCTTATCTTTTTCTTTCTTAAATTGTGAAAACTCGTAATTGTTGATATTTTTTTTATAATCAGGATATCCAAATCAATTTATATATATTACAGCTAATTTATAGATTCATTTAGCATTCTGCAAAGTTAATGAACAGATAATAGAACGCTAGGGTGACCGGCATATTGGGCAAAGTAAAGCTTACTTGGACTTGGGTAGTTTCACTTAAACAAGCTACAATGACGGGAAAAATATAACCTAATTTCTTTTCCGTGAATGTCACTGTCCTGGTGTATCGGATATCCAATAGAATGATGTATGCTTTGCTGTCAGAAGCCATAATGTCAAACAACAAAATACTAGCTATTATCAACTAGACTGATATATGCTGCTGCTGCCATCACAACCCTTCTGAGCCACATGGCAACAGTACAGGAATGGAGCCTGAGCAGTAGGAAACAAAAAGGCATTATTGTCCAAAAACATTATATATTTCATAGCAATAATACGTGATTTATCCAGTTTCCCGTCTCCAGTTCAATGTCACAGTACTGTTCAGAATATTCTGCTTCATAAAACTCTTGTCCTTGGAAGAAACATAACGCCAAAGTCCACGGATATTTACATCAATCTCGCTTGCTGCCGTATCTCCTCCACTTATCTGAATATGGCAATGTTGGATCATGGAACGCTATAAATACATGTGAAACAATAGTTGTGTTTGTGTCACGAGATCTAAAGCAACAAGTTGCTAATCTTAAAATTATATGGGCTCCCTGTCACTTCCCGAGCTTCCTGTCATAGATTTTTCCAAGGAAAACTTGAAGCCTGGAACAAGTTCATGGCTCTCCACATGCAAAGATGTTATGTGTGCACTCGAGGAATATGGCTGCTTTGTAGCAGTTTATGACAAAGTTCCTCTCAAGCTGCACAATGATCTCGTTACTACATTAAAGGATTTGTTCGATCTTCCCCTAGAGACCAAGAGGAAAAATGTTTCTGACTTGCCTTACTATGGCTATGTTGGAAATCAGCCATTTATACCATCTCTCTATGAAGGCATGGGAATCGATAATGCCATCACCCTTGAAGGAGCTGAAGATTTTGCAGATACTATGTGGCCTGGTGGAAACGATCATTTTTGGTAAAAATTACTAGTATTATACTTCTTTTCAACTCGGAAACCGCTATGCTTTTTTGGTTTTGATCACTAACTTGCGTTTTTCTCTTTTTTTGTTTTTCTCGGTTAGTAAAACTGTGCTGTCATACTCAATGCTAATATCAGAACTCGAGAAAATGGTAGTGAGAATGGTGTTTGAGAGCTATGGAGTCTATGATCAGCACCATGATTCTCACAAAGAATCAACTACTTACTTACTTCGGATGATGAAATATAGAGTTCCCTGAGAAAACTGAAGCTAATGTTGGCTGTGACGCTCATACAGACAAGAGCTTTATAACTGTTCTTCACCAAAATCAAGTTAGTGGTTTGGAGGTGAAATCAAAGGATGGCCAATGGATGAGCTTCACGCCCTCACCTTCATCCTTCATTGTAATAGCCGGAGATGCCCTCCTGGTAGGTCACTCCCGTCGTACGAATGAAACCACCATTGTCTTCTTTATTTTTCAGTATCATTATTGCATCTCTCATTCCGTTTTCTCTTACAAAACATTTGTCAAAATCATAACACTTGGACTAAGCTCACACCTTAATAGCTTAGACTTTAGATTAGTAAGTGTCAGTTTGAACAGATGAGTACATCAAAAATCTAATGATCTTGTTCTGTTTTGCAAGGCATGGAGTAATGAGAGAATAAATGCTCCTTTCCATCGGGTGGTCATGAGCGAAAGCGAACCAAGATACTCTGTTGGGTTATTTTCATTCATCAAAGGTATGATCGAAGTCCCTGAAAAGCTAGTTGACGAAAAGAATCCTCTGCGATTCAAGCCTTTCGAGAATTTTGGATTGTTGCGTTACTTCTTAACGGAAGAAGGTAGGGAGAAAGAGTCTGCCATAAAAGCCTACTGTGGTGTTTAAAGCTTACTAATTTGAGTCTCAAAAACCGACTGGATTTGCTGTTCAGAACTGTATTTTCTACTTGTCTTGAGATATATATATGTCTGTGATGATTGCACTTTCCCTAAATAACAGGCGTCCTTGTTAATATAAACGGGGCGCATTCGATCGATTTATTGCTGCAAATTTGTGTATTTTTTGTGTTTTCTGTTAGAGAACCATTGTGTTATTCTACACATTATATTACAAATCTTCGTCTCGATCTGCGTAATTTCTCTTTGTTGGGGTAACTTCAACTCGAGGGAGTGAGAAATTTCTCCTTCCTCCTCATTGTGCTCGGCTATTCATACATATGCCCCGACCAAGCCCCCTCTCATTCATCTGCGATCCTCGACATGTGCTCGTTCCATCATTGAGATGATCTGCGATCCTTCAAGTCAAGCTAAGACGAGTCAAAGTTTGTCGTGGCATTGCACGAAGAAAAGTTGCATATGTTTGTCGGCTTTTAATGCAATAAAAATAGACCAATTTACATATGTTTAAAAACTGTCTAGTGGAGTCATAATTGGATTCATAATTCATTAACCTGTAGATTACGACAGGTGAACAATAAGCTTATAATTATATATCCCTATCCTTGCTTTGTTGTTTATATATAACTAGATTGGTGACACACGGCCATATTATTATTTTAAGAAAATAGAAGATAATCATTTTAAAAAAAAAAAAAGAGAACTTCAACAATCAAGTTAAATTTTAATTTATTTGATAATATATAAAAAAACTAAGACAATAACAACAAAATACACATTCATCCATATATATATATATATATTGTCATGTATAAAACTCATTACCTCGACATGAGATATGTTCATATTACATGTCTATCATGCATCCTAAATCATGATGTCAAAATAAGTTGATAAGAAAATAAATTAACTTTAAATAAAAATGAAATTATAAAAAATTAAAAGATAAAAATAGATCAAGATATTTAAAAACGTAACACGAGTTATTTACTCAACTGTATTTAATGAATTTATTGATTGAAATCTATTTATAATAGAAATGAACACACACATAAAATTGGTTGATAAATAAAAGGAAAAAAAATTATATAAAGTTATAAACATTAAAAATATCAAAAACAGAAAACATTTTATATTTTATATTTTTAAAAAATAAATTTAATTTGTACGATGTATATATAAAAACATTACAAATGAATTATATTAACCTTATAAAAAAACTTAAATACATCCAATATATTAAAAATATTGTTATTTAAAAAATGCAAAAATAATCCAAGAAAATAACATATGATTGAGTAATTAAATAACAAACTTCAAAAATATTTTGAAAAAAAATTACATAAAAAAATATATTAATTGGAAAAAAATATCAAGAAACAAAAAGTCTATACAAGAGGTCCTTGAAGATTAGGGTTCACACGCCTGGATCAGTTAATATATTTTTTTTTTATTTGAAAGGGTGGATGCCATGTATTTTTTGAAAGAAAAAAAAAACAAATTAGGGAGACAACTTCACCACTATAATGGCTGAAAAAATAAGCTTATGAGTATTTAATCCCAAAAATATATTTTTCAACCGTTTTTAACCACAAAACAACTGACAAACACCCCAAGAACACCAAGAAATCAACTTATCAACCTAACAAACCCAAAAAAAAACATTTCAAACCACAAAATCAAATTGGAAATAAAGACATTCATCCTTCACTTGGATTTGTTTTTTAGGCTGCATTGAGTATTTAAACAACAACCATAGAATTCTTCCCCTTGGACACTTAATTTAACTTGTTTGGTGGTCGAAATAATTGTAAAAAAAAGCTCTCTTTTTTCACTGAAATTTAGTGACTCTTCTCTCTCCTCTCATAAAAAATAACTAAAAATGACAACAATAAGGTTTGTGATATATAATTAAAATAAAAGGGGCGGGGAAAAAGAGTATGATAGCCAATAAATAAACTATGAACACGTAGCTTTAAGCCATCAAACAACGAAAAAGCAAACCCTATAAAAAACATTAATATGGAACTTGGAGGTAGCAATCCTTGCAGATCAGACCTAAGATCAAGTGTCTAGCAAAAATAAAATATTGATTAGCCTATCTCGTTTGTGTCTTTTATAGGCATAAAGTGGGGGTGATCATTGTATAAAATCTTGTTTCTAAAGTGCATGCTATTATTAGGTCAAATTACAAATTATTCAAATCTAATTTTAGCGTATCTTGAAAGGTAATTGAATTAAGAAGAAAAAAATTAAAAAATAAAAAGAACCCTAAACCCAAAATAAAAATTCATAAAAAAGATGGGAAAAAAAGAGTAGTAGTAGAAACTTTTGTCTCATAATAAAGTGAGAAAACTACTTGAAAATCACAACAACACTGGCAATACAGTATGTTTTCCAACTAGTATAGAAACTTTTCTCTCGTCTACAATGAGCCCTAAGGTAAGCCTCCAACTCTTTTCTTTTTAAAAAAAAATTTGCTAAAATTTATGCATGGTGTACTATTCATAAATGCAAATAATATGCATGTTACTATTTATGGTTGGTCACTATTCATCCATGAATTGTTTTTATTTGCTTCGAGTTAATGTTACTTATATTTTGCAAAACTGCATCTTTTTCTTTTTATTTTCAAAATAGAATGAAAAACAACATCAATGATCATGTTTAATCTTAAAATAAGTTTGATAATTAGCCGATGAGTTTTCAACATATTTGCATAATATTTTGAAAACTTGGATATTAATGGTTAGGATGACATGTTTTCTAGTTTTAAGAACCGACTTAGGCCTAGTTCGATGCTTTTAAGACAAAAATAGATAAATAACAAGTTAAACCTACTACTAAAGGAGATATGCTTTCTCATTTTGACTTTCTAAATTTCAGTTTTGAGATACGGGCAATTATTCCATTGAATCCAATGCTTCATATTTATCTTTAAAAAACTATTTCATTGCTTTAATTTTTCTCTTTAGTTTTGTTTTCCTGGCAATATTTTTACAGGGAAATAAACATGAAATGTTTTTCATATATATAATATGGCATCACTTCTTTATAGCTTCTAACCCTTGTTCATATGAGATGAGTGTATAAATCATACTAAATTATTGATAATTGTAGGAGTGTTTACCTCATGCCAAATTATAGAATGATCATAATAGCATCATTTTATGTTTTCAAAGAACTAATGTGGGATGAGCATAATATTCTTTTCATATTTTTCTCTTTGTAAATAATAATAATGACAATAAATAAAAGCCAAGACACATAAATAAATAAAATTTAAAAAAAATAGAGAATTGGCATGTGTGCCATGTCCAAAAGAAAAGGTTGTTTGCCCAATTATTTAAATAAAGCATACAACACATCACCATCCATTTAGGTAGAGATGCATTATCATCTAGCTTTAAATTTTGACCACCTTTCATAGTTAAAAATAATCAGGTTTTGGCTTTTTAGATCCAAAAAACTCAATTTTGAAAATACATAAAACACATTATTGCAACCCAAATAAATCTATTTGTTTAAATGAAATTAATCCCTAATTTAGATTTAGTTTTTTTCTTACAAGAAATAAGTTCTAAACCAAATCTACTTTTTTAAAAGTGAAATTTAAAAAAAAAAAAAAGAAGATCAAATATGTAAAAAATTAAAGATTAAATTGCTGTTTTTTCACACCTTTTGAGCAGTAAAAAGTGAAATGCTTTGTTTTTCTTAACTTCTATCTTTGTCATTTCACTTTTTTTCTAACAACAAATTAAAGTTCTTATATAAAAATTAAAGATTAAATAATCGATGTTTAATTCATACACGAAACCCTCCTTGAGACCTCACACATGCTCTAAATTGCAAATAAAAAAAACAATTATAATACATTTCATCAATGCAAACTTCATGTGCAAAGATGAAAATAGCAAAGAAATAAAGTTTAATGATGAAAAAAATAAAGCGTTGTAAATAATCAGGATGGTTGTCGAGAGCCTGGGCCTTGAGAAAGATTGGGATGAACTCAACTAGCTACCACCATCTCAGGGTCTTGAGATTTAAAGGGGTCCATACTACAGAGTAAGAGATCAAGTTGATGGGCTAGGGGTGCAACACACAAAGATGGTGGCTGGGTCAGTCTCAAATCTCAAACCCACAGAAGAAATCTTCTAGTTTCATCAAAGATAGTAATGAAAATTAGAATTGTTGAGCTTGTTTATGACCAAATTAGTCGTCCAGCAACCTTACTTCGAACTGACTCGAAACATGTTGCTCCAACCACAGAAACAAGTGTTACAAACTCTTTTCTTTTATAGAAATTGGATATCCAGGCTAGTTTACGTACACTTTGACTAATCTTATGGACTCTAAAGTTAACGAACCAATTAAACTTTTAGTAACCGATGCAGAACTTAAACCGGTGATCTCTAAAAAACAAACTCAAAACATGATCAGTTAAGCCACACATTTCAAACTTCATAACACTTAGACAAGAAAATGTACTCGAGTTGTAAATTTATAAATAGATATTTTGGATCTCATTCAATCTGTAATTCAAGAATCAATATACGATATTGTAGAGATAAGCTGACTGGAACTATGTATATATATAAAAGTCATGGCGTGCTCCACGAAACAGCAGTTCATGCTGCATTTTACCCAACAGGTAGAGATAAATGTCCAGCAGTCCAATTCCCTCATGCTGTTATTGCAATTTTCAATGTTTGCAGGAACTGGTGTTTGGCAACGAGTCGTTGATTTCTCTAAGAGCATGTACAGAAAATATCCTAACAAAAAAAAATATCCTAACAAAAAAAATATCCTAAAAAAAAGAAAAATCAAAGCCCTTTCTCGACTGCAGAAGAACCCATTTCTTACCCAAAATAGTTAAGAAGAGAAACTCTTAACCAAATAAAATAAACCCGTCTTCTCTGCAGCCAAATGGGCCCACCCCAGCTTGTTCCCTATTTCCTTAACTTGTAAAATCATAAAATAAGACGTACGTGTCAAATCGCGACAGCCCAAACCCATTTTCCACGCGGCTGAGTTTTGACAGGGCAGGAACCTTATCTCGAATGATCAAAACTTATGTTTTGAAGTGGCTGCACTCTGTCTGCAGTGATATTCTGAGTAGAAAATGATTTTATATTCAACTGAAAACAAAACATATAAAGCAACAATCTAGTACACTCCATCTACTACAATCTATGATTATTTAAAAGTGGATTGAGGAACAGCATAATTAGAAGATCATGCCGCTCGACAGCTAAAATATCATCCACTAAGTAAAAGATAAAATAGGATTTCTCTCCTTTCCTTTTGGAACATTTTTTTTAGAAGGTGTTTGTTTGGTAGTGTGATTAAGGTTGTTTTTAAAAATATTTATTTTTGTTAAGAAATCTATTAAAATGATTTTATTTTTTATTTTTTAATTGTTAAAAAATTATTTTTAACATCAAGCATATGAAAATAATTTAAAAATATCAAAAAAAAATAATTTAAAATAAAAATAAAAATAAAAATTTCAAAATGTTTTTTAAAAATATTTTTAAAACAAAATATCAAGAATTTAGTATTAACTTGATCTTTGAGACAAAAAAATCGCTCTTATTATTTGAGACAAAAAAAAAGATTCCGACCAAATACAATGAATATGTCTGTCTAATTTTTTTTAAGAAAAAATTCTTAGGTCCCTAATCTTTTTGCTCATTAATTGATTAGAATTAACTTGATCTTTTATAATTACTAACGTCTTCACACTTCTATTATTATTATTATTATTATTATTATTATTTTGCAACAGTGTTTTGTATATTTTTTTGTTCTTATTTTATTACTTATTTTTTCCCGCCAATGTGATGCATTACTTTATTAAAAAAAAATATTACTTTTCTTCTAGCATCAGTTTTTATTGTTATACAATTAAATAAAAAAGATAGTTTTTTTTTAAATAAAGTAATTAAACTTTATTACTTTTGTTCCTATATAGGTAGCACAACTCTAAAAACTCGAGAAGAATTCACTATGTAAAATGTTAGATCCCTCACAAAACATGGTTGACTCATTGTTTATAGTTTCTTTTCTTCTTCTTCTTCTTCTTGTATTTTTTTTTTCATTTTGCTCTAAAGAGAACAAATTATAGGTCAATTTAGATTACTTGATTAGAAACAGATTATAATGCAAGAGACCAAAGTAAAAAAAGTAGAGGAAATTGGTGGCTTTTTTGTACTTTAGGATAAATATTTATTGTAGTCCTTGTACTTTTCAAAATGATAAAATATTGTGTCCCTTCAATTTTCATTTAAAAAAAAAAAAAACAATTTTACTCCAAAACTTTATTTTTTATTATTTTTAAGTTCTTAGTTTGAGAGAGAGAGAGAGAGAGAATAGCTAGATTTTAGTTATAAAAAGAGAAAATAATGTTGACATTAATTCTATGGTTGATCTTAGTGTCAATGGGTTCTATTTAGTGAGGGACGTTCCATTTATGTTTTTCTTTCACCTTCAAATTGCATAAAAAAGCAGTCTAAACTCAAGAATATTTCTAGTTTTAGGTATTTTAAGGTTATTGATGGGTTATCAAGGTTTCTAGAGTATTTTCTAGATATTTTAAGTTGAAAATGAGTTTGTATGTCAAAAAAAACTATGAGTCGTGTTTTTTCAAGTAGCATAACAGTTGAAATTTTGAGAAAAACAAATGACGTGTCTATCTTATTTTATATATTTTTTAAAAAAAAGTAATGTACGTGTCTATCTTATTTTATATTTTTTTTTCAAAAATTACTGTTTTATTAGCAATAAAAAAATTATTTGGGTTATTTTCAATAGGCCAAGCGCGGTAGCTTGGCTTGCTTGGACTAGTTTTGTTTAAATGTTTTTTAATGTATTTATTTATTGTAAGGATTATTCTAATTCAATTATAATGTTTTTCATTTTTATATAAATAAACCTTCTTTTCAAAAATAAGGATTTTGGATAATATTTTTAATACATGTAATGTCGCATAATAGTTTTATACTTTGATTTTTATTTAATTAATTTTATGTGTTTGTCTATTTCAATCATTATTTGATTAAATAAAGAATTAATTTCGATAAGCAAAATCATTAATATACAATATGGTAAATTACTCGTATTGCAATATTATATATCTTTTATGTCTTGATTTTTTTCATTCTGTTTTTAGTTATTGTTAATAATCTTCTTTATTTATTAACCCAAATCGTTATTGATTTATTCAAAACTAGATACATGCATATGTTTTTCTATTTATACTTGGGATTTTTATGTATAAAAAAGGGCTGAAAAAATAATATATTTAATCCTATTACTGAAAAAAAAAACAAGATACCCGTAGCAAACACAGGAGTAAAATTGAAACAGATAGTGTAAACCATTTTTGTGGCCTCTTTCAATGCTTACAACCGACCACCATAGACGTACGGTAAGAACTTCCTAGCCCCCTCCACCAGGCAGGTGGCGCAGATGGGTGTGGAAGAGCACGTGGTTGCAGAGGCAAGAAACCTCTTCAACTTGCAGAGAAATTTGAAAGGGACTGACACTTGATACTTCCTTCCCCCGTCCAGCTCAAGAATTTTACACAGACCCCCTGAACACACTGACATGAATCCACGGCGTCGAAGCCCCCTGTCCTCCTTTCATTTGCTTCGATCTCCGATGAATATTCCCATGTTGCCTCGGGCCCCGTGGGCGATGTCTCCGATGAATATTCGCAGACCTGATCCTTGAAGACTGCACTGTTCCCGTTAAATTTCAGGATTACTGCTACTAATCCATGTCTTAATTATTCGTTGGAGGAATGATCGTTGTGTTCAAAGGTTCTTTTTTCCTTAATGAGCTTTCACCCACTTCAAAGACTCAAAGCTAATGACAATGTTTTTTATCTTGATTATTGTCTTGTTGAAATTAGATGGGGGATCTTCCATCATGTCCGGGGCAAAACATGTCGGTTTCTGTGTCTTTTAATTGAATATCCAGATAGATACATAGCATATGTGTTTCCCCTATTTCTCTATCAACAACACAAGGACAAATAGGGAGCTTTTGTCTTTTTTACCTTTTTACGATTGGATATAACTATCTTTTTGAACCTTTTCAAAAGGAACTTTTCTTTGGTTGGACCGCAAGAAATATCTCCAAGTAAAATTTACATGTTAATTGATATTGATGTTTTCCAAGCACCTTTAATCCAATAAATTCATTAGTGATAGCCTCAAATTCAAACTTAAAATGTTTTTTCCACATGAACCAAGTAACACGTCGGTTCTTCCATTAGAGTGTCCTTTTGAAAAATCGTAACCACAAGAAAAAATTGCATTGCTAACAAGAAAAAGGAGAAAAAAAAACTCATTAGCTAACCAACTCTTACCCTATTATGATCGCTTGCATCGACCAGACCATTTAAAGGGGCACAAATTCTCATCGATGAGAGTGCTTTGTTGAAATACTTGGCCTTGGTGCCAAGGTATTCGTTCCAAGTGATTGGCCGATAGAGGGGAGGATGATGTGGACCAACAAGTTTTTGCAAGGGAGAAATTGGAACACTTGATGGTGGCCCATATAGGAACGCGATGGATAATCTATGTTGGGTCCGGTTAACCACCGCTCGGTGGAGCACACTCGGGTACAACCCGTTTGATAAGATGTGGAGGAGGTCCCCTACGTTAACAACAAGCCCGCCCGGGATCGGTGGGACGGTGACCCACCCAATTCCCTCCTTTAGCACCTGCAATCCACTGGTGTTGCTCTGGTGCAGAATGGTGAGCAGGGTGGAGTCTGTGTGGGCGGCGAGACCCATTGCATGATCCGGATCCGGGCAAGCCGGGTAGTAGTTCAGTTGCAGGGCTGCGGTACCCTTTTTTCGATTCACCAGTTGGGCCAGACCATTTGAGATCTTTCTTGGTTATTCCTAATGAGCCCAACATTAACCATGTCAACCTCCTTGCCAACTTTTGCATTTCTTTCTTATATTCTTCAATTATATCACTAGGGAAGAAAAAGAGAGGTGAAAATTAGAAAAAAGATGAAAAAAAAGAAAAAAAAACTGTATCAAATAGTAAATATGCTATTGTTATGGATATAAAATAAAGCAAACAGAGGCTACAAGTGGATTTTGTCTATTGATTCTCTATCACTCCAAATCATCCAAGTGTTGTCTTTGTTAATTGCTTTAAGGTAAAAAAAGCGAATGGATTCTGTAGTATACCACAAATTTTGATCACCATTACCATAAGAACACTTACTATGTGTATGAATGCATGCACTAACAAATAAAAAATTACAGTAGTAGCTGTATTACTACCATGTATCAAAATCATGAAAAAATACATAATCTTTTCGCTAGCATGTGAAATTTACCAGAACTTGGTGTGATCGCGAGACCAGAGTTGTCGAAAATGCTCGAGAGGAGAGCCAACTATGGTGAATCCCTCTGACCAAAGGTGCTTGGAGAAAAATGAAGAAATCCTAGCAACACCGTAGCCTGAAACCCCATCGGGTGATCTACCTGCTTTGAGTTTTTGCTGGATTGGCAAAGAGAAAAGGCTCCGACTAGCACTCTCGACGCTCTCGAGAAGGCTGGTAGGGATGCCATGGTTTGTGACCTGAAACACACCCCAAGTTTTGCATGCATGGCCTATTTTTTGAAGGGCAAGAGGGTCTCTCAGATCGATAACGGGCACGGACTCAGTGATGAAGGGGTCCATTAAAGGATGCTGCAATTCATCATCGAGCTGAGCCCATTTGTGCGAGTCAGGTATTTCTTGAAGAGAGGTGAACTCAATGTTCTTTTGGTGTACATGGACAGGGTATGCTCGGAAAGCGTCTGCTAATAACGATCGTGAAGGCATATTGAAAAGTTATTCGAGGGACAGATATATTTTGACAGAGAGTAGTTTCGTGCTGCAGCACTGGAAAAGAGAGGATAGGGTGCTTTTCTCTGTAAATAAGAGAAAGGGTTAGACGGTAGGGGAGAGTTCTCTAAGGAAATTTGGAAAGATGAGAGGGAAGAACAAAAGTTCCCTTAAAATTTTAGACGTTATCTGAAGAAAAAAGCTCCACCGATGAAAACAGATGATGACTGAGGTGGAGATAGGAGGGTTCAATGCTTAGCAGTCTATTTATATAAAAAAGAGAGAGAGAGAGAGAAGAGGTCCACACATAATACTCTTAGATTCCTAACGGTGAAAAATGTCTTTTTTAAATAGAAAAGTTGAGAAGAGATGATTTTTTGTGATTCGAGCAATACTTATTTATACGATGTTGTTTTCAGACACCGATATATGTAGTTTTGTTATTAGATCCACTTTATTTTTTGTATTTTGATCAAAAATAACTTCTCTTGTTTGTAATTACCATGTTTGGGAGTGGGATAGAAATTATTTTTAAAAAATTATTTTTGATATTTATATATCAAAATAATATAAAAATATTTATTTTTTAAATTTAATTTTTTCTCTCTCTCAAAAACAATACAAACAGGCCCTCAGAGCTGGTTTTGGAAAGCGGCTAGCAACGTGTTTTCAAGATTTTTGTTTGAAATTACTCTTTGTTATATTTTTTATATATTTTTTAAAATAAAAGGCAGTTTTTACACAATATCATTAAAGAAAACAGGCAAGGGACTCACGTCATGGATACATGCAATTCTTGGACTCCTAATTGTAGGAGATGTCTTTTTAAGAAAGAAAAGAGATAAGATTTGGAAAGAAGGTGGGGAGAGATAATTGTTTTGTTTTTAGCTTTTGATTTTCTAGTTTAGTTATTAAGATTACTCGCAAAAAAAATATCTATTAATTATTTTTTTATGGTTATGGAAGTATGATGATGACATCGGACTAGGAAAATCATAGACCAAATGCTGTTTAGAATGGTGATTGTACTGTCATTGTTTCCTAAAATTTGAAAAAAAAAATATTTCAAATGATTATTTGTAAAAAATAATTTTAATATATTTTTAAATTAAAAACATTTTTAAAAATAATCATAACCACCCTCCTAAACAGCGTAAATGCTGATCTACTTGTACTTGAGATTCTCGTCCTTTATCAGTTTGCCGGAGGAACAGCCGGCTTTCCAGGAATGGAATATTATCAAGCACTATTCACAGCTGAAGGAATTTCTTCCGGTTAGTCGCCACTGAAACTAGGCTCTGATGAAACCCTTCACTTCGAATGTTATTTTTTCACGAAAAATAAAACATTGGCCTCTTGTTGAGTGAGAGGGTTTGAAAAAAAAAATAGTATTTCTATTAATTGGAATGGAATTTAAGTTAGGAGAGGAGGTGAAGAAATTAGGTTAAGTTGGGAGGATGTCAGTGGCAGAGAATGTTGACTTACTGAATGGTTGTCCACAATAGATGCCTTGGCTGTGAGGTTGTTCACTCATCGGAATTGCTCCGCTGCCGTCCCTGATGTAGCTCACCGGACTGAATCGGTAAAAATACCCGGGAACGGGGTGCTCACCGGGCTAGCCGGCCTAGCGTTGTCAAGCTGCTCTGATAACTCTGTTCGAAGTTTGAAAGATGTTGATCCTTTTGCCGCTAAGTGAGATCTCACCGCCTTATCAGCCGAAGTTGTGTTGACCACTTGCCTGACCTTATAAGATTTTCCATGATTTAAAAAAGAGAGAGAAGGGATTTGGATGGAAGGTGAGGGGATATGATTTTTTGTTTAGTTTTTAACAACTGATATAGTTTAGTTATTAATAAAATAATCAGCATAACTTTTTTTTAATTCTCTTTTTTCTTATGTTTATCTACTCATTAAATATTAGTAAACAGTGGGGGTTGAGATAAGAAAGGTTTTTTTTTATTTTATTTTATTAACATGGATGTTCGAGCTAGTTTACGCGTATCTTGACTAATCTTACGAGTCCTAAAATTAATGATTATTTAAATTTCTAGTAGTTATCATATTAGCAATCACAGAACTCGAACTTGATACTATAAAAAAAACAAATCTCATAGTCCTAAGTTTTTATTATTGGATCATCTACTAGACAATTGGATAAGAAGGAATAGTTGCTAGATATGGAGAGAGATAATGAGTACACTTCATCAAAATATATCACTTTAGATATGTTTATTTAAGAAAAAAAGAGAGATGGGATTTGGAGTGAAGGTGGGGAGGGATGATTTTTTTTTTAGCTAATAATTTTCTAATTTATTTATTAAAATTACCACAACAAAATATTTAATAATTAATTTTTTGTTTCTCTTTTTTTCTCATGTTTATCTATTTAATAAGTACTATACAATTTTGGTTAAGATAAGAGAGTATGGTGCCTTATTAACAAAAGAGCTAAAAGAGCTCGGGGTCGGCATTGTACATTGTGACCCATTTGCACTGTGGATTGGACTTTTGTCCTCCGTGCGTCGCGTGAGTTCGTCCACCCTTTTTTTTTTCTTCTGGTATGAACAGTGTAGAGGCGAGATTAGCCCTGGTAATAGGACAAAAGAGCTGTCGGCTGAGGGGTAAATAACCGTTAGGCTCAGGGGTGCGGATGTAATTTGCACGCGTACGGACCGGTCCGGTCCGGTCCACCGCAACCCTTTATTTATTTTTAATATTTTTGAAATGGCTAAAGACGGTTATAGCCCCCAATAAGACAAAATAGCTTATTTACGGGCAGGGACATAACGGTAACTGACTATTATTTATATATTTTTCGAAATCTGTCAGGCGCGTGCGGTTCACGCGGCCGACGGTGCCCCCCCTGACGCCCCTTTCAAGCGGCGCGTGAGGTATGCTACGGTGGCCGAAAAATGGGCTACCGGCGTCTAATCCGGTGCGCATCCTCTTGGGCTTCCTCCCGGTGCGGCGCATTGTGCCACACGGTGTCCGTGGACGCGGCAGAGGCCGGTTGAAGACGGCGGCAACGTTTCTCTCTCTCCCCTGCACATAAAAGTGTAGGGGAGGCCCCCGTGTTTTTGCATTCTTCAATTCGGTCCCTCAACTTGCAATTTGCTGCCCTGCACCTTTCACTTTTGTTACAGTAGTTTTAATTTGCTTCGATTTGGTCCTTCCAGTTGAAATTAATTAAATGTGCACCTTTCACTTTCGGTCCTCGAACGTTTTATTTCCGGATTGGGTCCAAATTGATCAATAAATTCGGTACACAGGTTTGAATGTTTTCAATTTTGTCCTTGGATTAAAATTGATAATAAATGTGATTTTCATTTCAGCCCTTCAACTTTTGATTTATGATTTAAATCCTTATTTAAATTTTTAATGCTTATCAAATAATTGCTACATTTTTCCTAATAATTTTATTTTCCATCGATTTTTTTTATTTGATTTATTTTTGCCACTTTCATTAATAATAATAATAATAATAATAATAATAATAATATTTTTTTTCTTACTTACTCTTTTGTTAATGTTTATGAGTGTTTTTTCTTCCATTAAAATTCTGTAATTTTAATGGTTTTTGCAATAATAGCAATAGTCATTTTATATCTAATATTACTGGGGATAAAAGAGAACTCAAGAAAAAAAAAAGACAAATTTACCTAGGTTACCTACAATTAAAAAACGATACAAGTCACTTTTGTCTCGATTACACTGTTCCTTTTAAACGGCAAACAAGTCATTATTATATGTTTTAAAATTTATTGCATATTATCGCCTAAAAATATATAAAGAGAAAACAAAAATTGACCTCGGATTTTTTGCAAGAAAAAAATTAATATCAGCATGCTTAAATACATTTAATATAATAATATGAAGAATAAATCTTATAAAATAAAAAAAAAATTGGCTTCAAATTTTAATTTTGTGCTATTTTCTTCAGGTATATTTCTGGAAAAAAAATGGATTTTTATTATTTAAGATCTAATATTACCCGGGGAAAAATACAACTCAAAAAAACAAAAGGTAAACAAATTTACCTAGATTATATACAATTAAAAAATATATGAGGCACTTTCTGTTTCGACTACACTGTTCTTTTTAGACAGCAAATAAATAATTATAGCACGCAAAAAATATATATTACTTTCTTGAAAAATATTGAAATGTTTTTATTTATAATGTGTCAGATCTAATATTACTGGGGGGAAAAAGCAACTCATATGGTTTTTTTTAACAAATTTACCTAGGTTATCTACAATTAAAAAATATAAAAATCACTTCCCATTTCAATCACACTATATAATATGTGAAACTAAGTATATGTGTTTAATATTTATTTAATATTATCGCCTAAAAATATATAACAAGAGAAAAAAAATGACCTACAATTTCTTGAAAAAAAAATTAATATCAACATTCTTAAAGATATTTAATATAATAATATGATGAAGAAATCTTATAAAAAAAACTTTGGCTTTGAATTTAAATTTATATTTTAGACCCTTTGTTTGTTTCTTTTAAGAAATGGTGACCTTTTTTTCACATGTAGTTTTTGATTTTTTACAGTCCAACTCAGTTGTTATTTTTTAACCGGGTTTCTTTTATTGTTTTTTTTTTTAACCAGAGTATCCGTGACAACAAATTTCTTATAAATCATTTCATCTTCTTAGCAAATTTTCTAACAAATTTTATCAAAAAAAATTTAGCAATAGCAATATTCAATCACATTTTGATTTAAAAAACCATTTTTAGCATATTTTATCAATTACAATTATACTAAGTAAATATTAAAATAACAAAATACAACATTTTTAAAATTAATTAATTTTCTACATAGATAAAAATGCCCAGCAAAGCGGGCTAATCAGCTTGTAGTCTCTAGAAAATAAAAAGAGGTAATGAGACCACTTCACAAATATATTTTACAATCGCATCCTTGTATGTTATTTATAAGAAGAAAGCGAAAAAGGGGGATTAGGAGGGAAAGGTGGGGATATTTGTTTTTTGTGTTTTGAGTAAATGATTTTCTAACTTAGTTATTAAAATAATAATTTGACCACAAGTATTTTTTTAATTTCTCTCTTTATATATCTATCTATTTAAAAATATTGATAATTAGAATAAAAGGAAGGATTTTGAAGAAAGGTGGAGACAAACGATTCTTTTATTTTAAGTAAATCATTCTCTAGTTTAGTTGTGAAAATAATAATTCAAACATAAAATATTTTTTAATTTATTTTTTCTTATACTAATCTTTTTAACATATTCTTATAAGATGTTGCTTGACGTGTATCAATTCCTCAAAAATTTAAGAAGAGTCTTGAGTTTTCCACACACACTTCATTTTCTAACATTCAACTCCCATGCAATTGCCATCAATGAAAGATGTATTTTTGTCTTGTAATTAAGAATTGAGGAAATTGTACTGCTAAATTAATTATTTATTTTGTTATTTTCACTATTAATTTGTTATACAAGGATACACATTTGAATAATTCATTTGTATCAAAGTTTAAAATAGACAGTTATACAAAATTTCATACAAATTAACTTAGCTATTATTTTTTATTTTCTTATCATAAATCGTTGTGGGATCACTTGTGATGTCAATTTACAAAAAAACTTTATATTTTTTAGAAATCATATGTTTTATTTTTAATTAGTGCGTGTTGGATTTTGGGGTATTTTATTCATTTATTATAATTTATGTGTTGATGGATACAATGAAATGAAAGGAGAGATGGTTGTCGTTTGAGCATTGGACAAGGGAAAGAAAAAAATATGAAATAACCATCTTGTCTTTTTCAAACAATATAAATCAAGTTGTCAATTTCAATCGATTTCTATTAGAATGAATAATATATATATATATATATATATATATATATATATATATATATCGTTTTAAGAAATAAAATATATTTTATTTTATTTAAAATCACGTGTCATTCTGGATTTCTTGTTCGAATTATGTTCTAGGTATTTTGATTTTATTTCAATTATTTACATAGATATTAATTACTTTTACGTAATTGATGAGATGAGCTTCAAAGAAATACACCTAAAACATTTATGTTTATTGTAGAAAACAGTGTATTGATCAATAGGATGATGTTGGGGATTTGGTAATCAGTGAGTTAATTTTTTTTTGAAGTATCTAAAATTCTTTAATGATAACATGGAACTTGTACCCAAGGATCATAGCGTGATTGGAGAAAGTTTACGATCTGCACAGTAGGTGTCGAGTTTGAGTCACAATATATACTTCTAGTAAGAGTCTAAACAATCAAAGTTTAACTACGTGGTTGGTCCCACAAAATGAACCTTATAGAAAGTGAAGCTTCCTCACATCCAAAAAAACATGAAACTCGAAAATTCAATCCTTTAATGTGTGTGTGTATATATATATATATATTATAGAATCTCAAATTAGCATACTAAAATATTCTAAAAATAAAATATATCATTGTAATAATAAAAAAAAAGAGTTAAAATTCTCTTAAAATATATATCATTAAAAAACCACTAACAAAAAAGAAAATCACAAAAATAAAGAAATAAAGAGCATCACAATTCAGTGAATTCACCACTCTCTATCTAACGAGGTTAATATTATTGTCTATTGGGGTTATGATGCAACTCATGTTTTATAAAAATTATTAAAAATTTTATTTTGATCAAAAATTATCTTTTATAATTTTTTTGATATATCAATATTAATAATATTTTTTTAATATATTCACAACGAAAAATTTTTTAAAAAAAACAAAAACTAACACACCCAAAAAATTCAAAACTTCCTCCTAAAAATATCCTTTCTCTCCATATCCATACGTGTCTTTGTCTTGTAAGTCGAGTAGAAGAGGAGAACAAAAACTTTCAAACTATCATCATACGTCATCTTTAACCCCCATCACTCTTCACTACATGACAATCAACGCCCACCTTTAAATAGCCTGTTTTTATGACCAAATGATGCCGTTTAAAATTGGTGTTGAAAAACTCCTTGTCAAAAGAAATATGCTAATTTGTAGTTGAATTATATTTTTTCGGTACATATTTTGATGATTTTTTTATTTCAATATTTGAATTATTTATTTTCTGGCTTTACTTTTAGTATATTAAGTTTTTTACTAAATTTGATATAAAAAAAAGAAGCATGTGAAACCATGTTTATAGTATGAAGAAAGCTAAAATGATTAATAAATAGAAAATAAAATATTAGATAATACCAAAAGTAAGAAATAATTAGAATACAAACCCTAAAAGGAATGTAGAAAAGAAAAAGGAAGCAACTTTTATTGAAATTCGATAAATAACTACAACTCTTCTTCTTGTAAACGTTAATTTATTTTTTACATTTTTTGATAAATTTATTAATAAAAGATGATAGAGAAAGTGTAAATTCAATGGTAAATTTACCCTACTAGTGAAATGAAGAAAAAAAAACATAGTAGTTTAGATTTATATATGTAGTGGTTCATAAGGAATCAAATAATTAGATTATCACAAAGAGTATAATTGTTCCTCATAAAAAAAATATAAAAAAAATTACTTGTAAGAGCATCTTCAATAGAAATAACTATTAGAAGAGTCAAACTAGTAATATAGTTTTTATTTTTCCCCCCTTCAATTATTTTATTTAAGATGTTATTGGTATAGTCACACAGTATAATACAAACAAGATTGTGATGTAATATTTGGTCATACATGCTATCCCTTTTGTAATGACCATCATGATTGGGACATGTAAGCTTGTGATCACCATGTGTGCACATGCATAAGAGTCCTTCTACAAGCATACATGTGTTCTCATTGAACTAAAATGGTTGTCGGGTCTTTTACGCAAAAACTAAAGCTAAAAAGTATAGAAGACTAACTCACTATTGTTCATATAAACAACAAATCTTCTGCAAATACATAGTGGGTGATCCAGTAGTAAAAACTTGAAATTAAAAGATTTGCTCTCTCTGTGATATTAAGTTTGAGGACTATAATTGTTAATATTTAAGATAAATCCATCAACAATATGATCAACCTTTTTTGTGGCCAAAATATGGATAGTCAAACCCCTTCTTCTCCTTTCTTTTGATGATTTTCTCTCATTTCTCAACATTTAGAAGCTAAAATGTAAAAAAAGAAGTTAATGATCAAAACATGAAATTCTAAAATAATAGAGAGCAAATATGCATATCAACACTTCAAGGATCAAATTGAAGTTTTTCATGCCTTCCAAATAGTGAAAATGAAAATCAACTCTGATTTCTAGGTAAAATATTGTTCTTATCCTCTTAACTTCTTAAAATATAATTTTAAATTCTATTTTCCAATATTGATATTTAATTTAACGTTGAAATACTTTAACACCTCGTATATATACATGAGATCATCCAAAGCAAAACCAATGCTAATAGGATTTATAAGGATGAAGTTGTAAAAAAACATAAAGTTAATTAACCGAAATATAAAAAAAAAACATGAGGATCAAACTGGAAAACTTTTTGCTATGAATGATGAAATGTGTCAACCGTGCACGCTACAACGCAAAATGCTATAGTATTTTACCAATCCCTTTTAACTAATTAGCCTTCCACTTTGTTTTAATTTTCTACTTAGATGCCTAATAATGTTTTATTATCAATTATTACAAGGTCGTAATTGGATTTATTTATTTTATTGCATCTTGATTCACGAAATTTCTTTTATATTTTTTTTAAGAAGCATTATGTAGGGTAAAGCAATATGAAACATTAATTAATGCTACCATATGAGGACTTGGATGGATTCCGGTTTCAAAATTTCTCATTAATTAGCTTAGAGCCATTGAAGAGGACAAAACTAATTGAACTATCATATGTGATGATTGAGATGATCGTCCGAGCAATTCAAGTGAAATCAATCAAAGATCAATACTATATGTACGTGAAGGATTGATAAACTTATATTTCAATCGAGCGGCCAATTTTGGCTCTTGTATGTGGGGGTGTAGATTAATTAAATGATTGATCATAAAAGTACAATTTATGTTGACTAGACCCTATTTACTACTACTTTTTAAAATACTTTTCAAAAAAAATAAAAATAAAAAAATATTTTTATATTTTACTTTAAATAAAAAAAATTATAATTTTTAGATCATTTTGATGTACTGATGTCAAAAATAATTTTTTTAAAAAAAAACATTATTTTAATATATTTCTGAACAAAAAATATATTTAAAAACAATTTTAATCATAATCATAAACAACAAGGTTGTTCCTTTTTTACCATTTTCCCTTTCATTGCTTCTAGTTTGTGTTGTGTTTTATATATATATATATATATATATATATAAACACATAAAAAACACACGCTAATAGTTGCCTCGCAGCTTCTCAATCCACAATGATCCGTGGATTGCGATTTTGGTGTGTTTTGTATGTATATATATATATATATTTTCGTGTTTTCCTTTTTTGAAAAAAAATAATCAGTTATGAACAGTGTATTAACGGTTTCACCCCTTGCGAATAAGACAAAACAATGGCTTCGCCTGAGGGGCACTAGCGTAATTGCGCGCGGCCGAACTTGTCCGGTCCGCCGCAACTTTTGGTTTTTTTAATATTTTCTGAAAATGGCTAAATACGGTTATAGCCTTTAATAAGACAAAAACCATGAATTGGGTCCAGGGCCAGAACGGTAATTGACCCTATTTCTTCAATTTAAAATTTCGGTGTCTGTCAGGGCATGAGGCGCACGCGCTAGGCGGTTTTTCGCCTCACGCCCTGTTTAGGTGGCGCGTGCGGCGTCATAAGGTGGCCGGAAATGGTCAAGCGGAGGCCTACTCGATGTGCCTAATCGTGGTCTTCCTCCCGCGGTGGCGCGTGTCACCAAACAATGTCCGTGGACGCGGCGGAGGCCGGTTAAAGCCGTCGGCCACGTTTCTCTCTCTCTTGCACGTAAATGTGGAGGAGAGTCCCCCAGTTTTTTTTTCTTTTCACTTCGGTCCCTTGACTTTTAATTTGGTTTTTGGTCCTGATTTCTGTTATATAAGTTTTGATTTAGTGCGATTGGGTCCTCCGATTTTAATTAATTGAATGTGAAAGATTAACTTTGGTCCTCCTACTTTTGATTTTCGGATTGGTTGTATATACCTCAATTAATTCGGTACAGAAGTTCCGATTTTTGCAATTTTATCCTCTGATTTCAATTGACAATAAATGTAATTTGCATTTCAGCCCTTTGACTTTTAATTTTTGAATTTAATCCCTTTATATTTGATTTTCATTTCAGCCCTTATACTTTTATTTTTTATATTTCTAAAATAATCTCTACTTTTTTCCATGTATATATAAGTGTATTTAACACAATAATAATAATAATAAATAATTATTATAATAATTTAATTATTTTTCGTTCTTACTCTTCTGTTTTTTTTTCTTTCTCCCGATAATTTGATAATATTTTTTGTTTTGCCAATAATAGCAATAATAATTTTTTTTGTGTTTTTTTTATCGTTTATTAGAGTTTCTTGAATATTTTTAGTCTTTCATTGATTTTTGTTTCTTTCATTATTAACATAATAATAATAATAATAATAATAATAATAATAATAATAATAATTAAATTGTTTTTCTTGCTTGCTCTTTCTTTAATGGTTTTTTTTCCCTCCGGATAATTTGATATTTTTTGTTGTTTTGACAGTAATAGCAATAATTGTTTTTTTTTAATCTTTTGTTAAAGTTTCTAGGATATTTTTAGTCTTTCATTTATTTTTGTTTCTTTCATTGTTAACATAATAATAATAATAATAATAATAATAATAATAATAATAATAATAATAATAATAATAATAATAATACTAATTTATTTGTTTCTCTTACTTATTCTATTGTTAATGTTTTTGAGTTTTTTTTCTCAGGATAATTTAATAATTTTTATTGTTTTAACAGTAAAAGCAATTATATTTTTTGATTTCAAGGCTTTGATTTTGCTATTGTTATGATAAGGTATGTTGAGCAATTTTATTATATTAAATTTTGCATATATAAATATTGTATTTTAATTTTGATCCAGCAAATACTATAAAAATTGTTCACTCAACCCGCAACATAGAACATATATTTTTTAAAATTTTCAGATTAAATTATTTTTTCCAGCTAATAATTTTTATTTTTGTTTTATCATCAATTATAATTTTGATCGTTGTGGATTTAATTATGTTAAATTATATACACAAGAATACCCGTGGCAACGCGCGGGGGCAATTAGCTAGTATATATATATATATATATAAGGGAAAGGCAAACCATAGCTTCTTGTGTTTAGATTTGTGTGCAATTTGGGATTTTGTTCTTTGGAGCAGTGAAACGGCAAGCCTTCATTGCTTAGCTTGGTGTCTTCTGAGTACACGTATAAAGAGAAAAACAAAAAACATAGTTGTTGCCGCTTGGTGATGCTTTCGATTTAAGAAAAACTCAAGCAAAGATCAAAACTACTACTACTATTAAAAAAGGAATGGTTGAGCCTTTTTTGAGTGAATATATGAAAAAACTATTGAAATATCATTTCCCTGAACAAATGTTTCTGCTCGAAACATTCTGCCTCACGCTGCCGTTTTGGTTTTAATTTTTATTTGATAATTTTAGAAAGCAACATTTTCCAAAAAAAGGGCAAATTAGTGGCAAATACATGCCTATATATATATATATATATGTGTGTGTGTATGTGTGTGTGTGTGTGGTTTAGTTTTTTCATTGGCTTTTAGAAACTCGAGATACATCTTAGATTATTATAACCTGAGATCCAAAAGTCGTTGCTAATGCTTATGTATACAAAGAATTCAATTTTTTCTTAGAACCACGCAAAAAATAATTAATATATAGCATTAATCTTTTATTTGAATTATCATTTTTTATTCCATAATAAAAAAAATATTTTCGGGAAAGTTTGTAAATTAAATAATAAGTTTTTTTTTATAAAACTATATATTTATAAACATACAATTAATACACTCAATAAATAATTAATAAAATAAATAAAAACAATGGAGATTAAAAGAATGGAGAAAACACTCTTATTTTATATGTATAAACATACAATTAATACACTCTTATTTTATATATATATATATACATAAATATTTGTAAGTTTAAAGGATATAAAAAGATGTAGATTCAAATAAACTTGAGAATGATGAATGATAATAATAATAATAAAATGCAATAAGGCAACTAGACATCTATATCTTATGTAAGAATCATTTACGCTCGTTCAAAGTATTATGTAATAAAGCAATATACATTTTTAATTTCGTGGAAAAATTAGAATGTGACTTACGAAGTTTTGTAGTTTCATTTTGTTAATGATTCTTAATCTTTTTGTTTTGCTATTTGAACGCTATAAATAGGCTTATTTAGCTTTATGTATTGTGTATTAGGTGTTTTCATGAGAAGAATTGGTTTTCAAAGGACTTTTTAGGACAAAACTCAAAAACCCAACTTTTCAATGGGTTTCTAACCACATGAGATAACTTGAAACTAGGTAGTAGAATATATATATTTTTTTTCTTTTAATTTGCTTGAAGATAAAAAGAAACAGATAACATGTCTATCTACTATTTATTTAGAAACAAATAAGCTCAAACAAAAGGGCATGTGTTTACAAGACCAAGTGTGCTTAGGCTAGGGTAATTGGTCAAGCACATGAGCCTAGCCTATGAAGCCTAACAATCCTTGACTCTATTTTTTTTATATCAAATCTTTAATTAATACCCTTTATATTGTGTACATCCTTATAATTTATATTAATTTTTTATTCCATTTTTAAATTAATACTCTCTCTCTAAAGTAAGTATTGATAAGAAAAAGGGTAAAGAAAAGAGAGTATTATACTTTGTAATTTCTATAGAGAGAGGGATTGGGTCGACTTCATGCAAATACTCCTATACTAATAATCCTTGTAAATATTCTCTTTATGGAAAAAAAAATGAGAAAGATGGGGTTTGGAGGGAAGGTGGGGAGAGATGATTTTTGTGTTTTAACCAAATGATTTTCTAGTTTAGTTATTAAAACGAGACATTAACCCGTGCTCCGTCGCTGGAATAAACTTTTTTGTCACGTTTTCGATATATGTAATTTCTTGTTTTGTATTTTGATTTTTAATTCTTTTATTTTTTTTTGTTTAGTTTTGATTTCTTGATTTTTTCGGTCTTTCTGAAATAGTTCTTAATTTTTTTTTATTGTATTTATACATCCCTGCTCTTAGTTTAGACTTTTAATTTTTATTTGTATTAAATGCAGCTTGCGTTAAAAAATAGAGTAAGCTTAATTTTGATGGTGTGAAATGAGAGAGAAACCCTCCCTTATACATGTATAATGAATCTCCTATTGTTAGTGATTTGTTATCTTTGTGTTTTTTTTATTTGTTTTGTTTATGTGTTGCTTGATATATTTTTAGTTTAAAGTGTTTATTTATTTCAAAATAATTTTGTTATTTATTTTTCAAACTCATATTATTATATTAAAAGTATTTCAGAACAGTAAGATTAAATTAATTTGAGTTTTTTTAAGAAAATATTAGTTCATTTTTTTATATATATTTTAAGGCATTAATATGAGATAAATATCAAAATATAAGTAGTATCACATATTTTCAAGAAAAATATAACCTTAAAAGTAATTATTATTATTATTTTAAGTGTCTTATCTATAATAAAATAAATATATATAAAAACTAAATAATCAAAAGTTTTTGTAGGTTGATTATTTCGCTTAGATGTACAACATTATAGAAACAAATCTAGGATGATTAAGTTTTTAACATGTTAAAAAATTTGATTGTGTCTACGACGAAGCGCAGGGGGAAAATGACTTGTTTATTTTTTTATTATAGATAATTTTGTCTAATTTTTTCACCTATTTTGTCTACATGTGACTTGATATTTTTTTTATCGTTATATTAAATCTGAAACATCATATATAAAAAGCTTGAAAAAGTCAATTTGTAACGAAAAAAACATTGATCAATAAAATATTATTCATTATTATCCCATTATTATTACCATCATTGTTAAATTGTCACAATTATTATAACTATTATTATTGTAAAAAAAATCAATATTCTGATTATTATTGTCAGTACTCTCGTTGCTGCCATTATTATTGTTATAATCGTTGTCATTATTATAACAATAAACATTACGATAATCAATATCGTTATTTCTATTAATTATAACTATTAATATAATTGCAATTATAATTAACATAATGATAATTATAACAATTTGTTTTTTTTTTCATTATTGATATTTGTTATATTATTTTATGAGTTATTGTTATTATTATCATCAAAACCATAATTATTAACAACATAAGTATTGTAACCATTACAATAAATTATACTTGCTAATATCATTATGATTAATAATATCACTATTATTATCATGGTTACAACACTTAAAATTATCATTACTATTATTGTTAAAAACAATACAAATTATTAAAATTACCCCGAGGAATAACAAAAACTCAAAATCTAACAAAAAAGGAAGCAAGAAAAATAAAACTAAAACTATTATCATTGTTGTATAAATAAAGAGAAAAAAACAAAATTAAGAATTATTAGCTGATAAAAATTATTTTACTTGGAGATAAAAAAATAATAAAAAAACAAAAAAAAGGAAAAAGGAAAAAAAATATAATTTTTTAAATGATAACAAACACAAACTAAAATTTAAAAATTATTTTTTTCTAAAAACACACAACCTCAACAAAAGAGAGAATAATAAAAATTAAAAATCAAAACTAAGGGTGTATATATATAAACATGGAAAAAATAGAGACTATTTAGAAACATAAAAACAAAAAATAAAGGAATTAAAATATGAAAAAAATTAAAATTATAAGGGCTAAAAATAAAAAACAAAATAAGTAATCAATTTTAATCGAAGGACAAAATTGAAAAAATCAAAGCTATTGTACCGAAAAAAGAAATAAAATCAAAAATAAAAAGTATAAGGGCTAAAATGAAAACAAAAATATGTAATTAATTTCAATCGAAGAACAAAATTGCAAAAATCAAAATTGTTGTACCAAATATATATAAGGTATTAAACACCAAACCAAAAATTAAAAGAATAAGGACCGAATTGAAACCCCTAATCTATAATCAATTTTTCATTAAAGGGATAAAATTGAAACAAATCAAAACTTCTATAACAAAAAATCAGGACCATAACAAACAATCAAAAGATTAGGGATCGAAATAAAACACCCATCAACAATAGAGACTTCCATGCACTTTGACTTGCAGGAGAGAGAAAATGGCAAATAAAACTCAATAAATTGTCACATAATTCGATCTACGATTCACAAATCATAACTTATCGTATGAGTCTATGGAAACTCTTTTGTTTAGAAATCATCATATGTCTTATCTTTACTTGTCAGTGACCATTGAGAGTGTGATTTTTATTATTTTTTAAAGTGTTTTTCGTTTAGAAAATGAATTAAAATGATGTTTTTTTTTAAAAAAAAATTATTTTTGATATCATCACATGAATATAATCTAAAAACACCAATTTTTTTTAATTTAAAAATAAAAAATAAAAATAAAAAAATTTCAATTTTTTTCAAAAAAAAACTTTTAAAATACAAATACATCTTAAAACAATCTCTAAGTAAGCATACAAAATGGTTAAAGAGATGACGACTTGATATGATAAAAGGAGATTGGTCTGTGGGGTGCGGTGTTTTTTACTTATTTATTTATTGTAATTTATTTTTGTGAGAGTCGATGGATCACGGAAGAAGACAAGAAATGAAAGGAGAGGTGGATGGTTAGGAGTAGGACCTCTTCGAGAAATGAAAAGCAAATCATCAACTCACCACCTCTCTCTCTCTCTCTCTCTGGCACCGCCTGTGAAACACGAAGAGGATAATACCCTTTTCTCTCTCCATGTCATGCCTTTGTCTTATCCTCAGGGAGGGGGAGAAACATAAATTACCATCCACCCAATCTCTCTTCGATACAAGACAAGACACCCGCCATTAATTGGCCCTGGATTAATGACCAAATTGACCTTTCTGTTCAAAATTGGTGTTGAAAAAAATGCCAATTTGTACCTATTTTGTTTATTTCTATAGTCGAATTAGTTTTTTAATAAATTTATTGTTGTATGGAACATCTCAGCAAATTAGATATAAAAAATATATTTAATTTTTTTTAGTAATTAGAAATCCTAATTGTTCTTTAGAGTTCTAGATATTTGATTAATCATAAAATAAAAAATATTAATATCATGGTATTGAATGTCTAAATGATAGCATTATTGCTTCTTCTTTTTTTAATGATAACGACATTTTATGCTCTTACTATAAATTTGTCTAAAATATATATTTTGTGGTAAAATAAAGTAGTAGTCTGCCATTAGGATTATCATAAGCCAATTTTACCCTAGTCAAAAACAAAAATCACACCAAAATATTTTAGAAACAAAATTCAACAATTTTATGGAGAAAAAAAAGGGATTGTTGATGAAAAATGCTCAAAACATTAGAAATTCAAAGAAAACATAAAAATACAATCAAGGATGAAATCAAATAAGTAATGAATTTTTAAAAGCAAAAACTAAGCTATTATAAATGCAAAAAGAAATATGAACAGTGAGGGATAATCAATGGCTTAGCTAAATAAAATATTAAAATTGATAGTTAATTTGATTAAACAAATAAAATAATTAAAGAAACAATAACCAAAATGAAAAAAAAAGATGTTGAAACTTTGGGGCCTTATTAATTTAGTCAAGGACTTAATAAAAGAGAAAAATTAATATTTAGAGTCCATTTGACCAAAAATAAAAGGATTAAAGAAGAAGGGACCAAAATTGTAAGAGATCTTAAGTCTTAGAGCATATTTATTCTATCAAGGCTTAGTTGAAAAGAAAACTTAAGGTTAAAGTCAAAATTAGTTATAGATCTAAAACATGAAAAACCAACGACTAAAGTGTAAAATATACCATTATTAAAAATCAACAAAAAAGAGACAATCAAAAAACAAAGAACTAAAGTTAAAAAAAAAGAGTCATGTTAGAGGGGAAAAAAGAAAAATAAAACCAACCTTGTACCACTAAAAACCCTATTAGGGTTAAAAAGAAATATGGGATTTTCAGATCAAAAATCGATTCATTTTGAACAAAAATGTTTCATAAAGGAAAGAGGAAGACAATAACAAAAAAAAGAAGCTAAACTTTGATGAGAAAAATATACCTAAATTTAAAGAGGTAAAACCACCTAAAAGACTTCGCCATCGTTAACCCTCCTTCTTCACAACTAACAGAAACTACCACAACACCTCCTTACTAATTTATAATTCATTTACTTCATATTTATTTTTTCCAAATCAAAATTCAACAAAAATAACTTATTTTTAGATATTAACATCCAATTCTTTCATTAAAAGGACAAAACTATTGAAAAGTTCTACTTTTAGGAACTAACTTCAAATTTTTTTTGATAAGTTTTCTATGTCATTTTGAAAAATAATTAAAATTAAATAAATAAGTTTAGAAATAAATATTAGATAATGAAAGGCATGTAATAATAAGTTTTTTCATAAATTAATTGGTGAAGGTAATGTTTCTTTTGAAATGATACAGTAAAGGTGACATTGATTTTACCTTATGTACAGCTAATTCATTGCTCAAATCTCTAAGTCTAGTGTCTATTTTAGAATTTCTAATTTCTTTTAATTATTAGGGGGAGACTATATTATTCTCATTTCCATTAATATGTGGATAGTTTTGCATTTGTCATGATATGACAACATAGAGACTCCACTAGGATTAGTGTTGGGCCTAATTGCATTTGAATTATTTAATTTTTATGTATTTATTTTATTTTCACTATTTACATTATTTATGTTATTTAATTTAATTTAATTTAATTTATTATATATTTTTACACGCCAAATTGCATAAGTCAACATGTTGTTTTTTCAAGTTTTCATAAACTTCATTATGAACCTATAAAAACTCTAAAGCCTAGCTTATCCCTTGTAAGTTGGATAGAGAGATCTAGGTGGAGAGTGTGACTTAATTACATTAATGCTCATTTTGACTCTCATTCAAACTGAAACTCATCTAATGCACCAAGTATTCTGGAGCCTCTCACATTCTTAGGTTGTATTACGTTAAAAGGTTAGGTTACTCCATTGGTAATTTAGAAAGTCTAGGAACCTGAAAAGTCTTTAGATTTAGACAAGTTGAGACCTACCATTTTTGGACAAGTCTTTATGGGTTATATCATGTCTAATAGGACTAAACATTTTTAGGACATAAACAAATAATATGTCATTTTTATGTATAATCTTTTATTATATGTTCTCATTATATCTTCACCAATAACATCCAAGTAAGGTCAGATCTAGATTTTTATGTTAAAATTTGTGTTTAACATCATTTGAAAAAAATATAAAATATGTTTAAAGTGAAATTTTAACGTAAAAGTTGTAGATTTATAGAAAAAAGACATTTCTTTTGATGTCTTCATAATGATAAGTTTTTAGGTAGATGTACTTATGGTCTAAAGAAACAAATTGGACATAAAAGAGTGACTAAAGATTCATTAAAAATATTAGGAGAATATAGGAGGATAAGAGGTATACAAAAATGCATGCATAACGTGACCTATTTTTCAAACTTTGTAGGTGAAATCATCTTATGTTTTCTAAAATTTTATTTCTCTTTTCACAAGTTTTGGGATTGTGTCGCATCTTTTAATGAAGTTTTTTTTTTATGTATTATTGTTATTAAATTATTAAAATATGCTTTTATAAAAGTAACACTTGACATTATATTTTCATTTCATGATAGGATAAGTATAAAGCCAAGTTAATCTAAAATTTAGTCACACTTCAAAATATGTCATGCAAATTATAAGGAGGTAATACCACTTTTAAAATTAAAAATTTCATTTTTTAGTTTTAATAAATATTGGCAGGCAAGACCTAATATTACCTTTAGTTAAGTTATAAAATATTCCATTTCATTCCCAATAAACTTTGAAAAAGCAAACTCTTGCTTGAAATAATAAAGTTGTTTTTTAGCAAAATTAAATAATTTAATGACATAACTAATGAAAAATAATGTGCATTTGGATTATAACCCCACCCATCCCACCATGTTTTCTCTAAATTTAACACTCTTGAACGAGGCTAACATTTATTAGTGCAAGCAAGTTTGGATTTCAAATGAATAAATGTCATCTTTTGTAGTCCCTTTACAAATATAAAACTATTCTTTCATAAAGTTATCATGTTTGAATGAGGCTAGCTTTAAAATGTTTTTCTTGAATAACAACTAAGACTAGGATCACCCCCACACTAGGAGCTAAATTTTGAAAATCTTCAAGTAACAAAAATGTTAAGAAAGACAAAAAAAAGCAAAAAAAGTTAAGAAAAATATAGGGAAAGGATCTCCAAAAAAAAGTTTCTTTTCTCTCTACTCTTTAGTTTTTTTTCTTCTTTTTCTAACCCTTAGATAGTTTTGTTTTTGTTTTTACCATATCATTGGTTCTTCATAAAAATACATTTTTGCATGGGTTAATTATTTGGAAAAAGGAATGCTACAATAAAAATTTGTTAGGTGCACATGGGCTACATGTGCAGCTATCAATTTTAGTAGGTTGTGCATATAGTGCATGCATGACAATTATTTTTTGTACTAGAATGATAATTGTTTTTCCAATTATGCAAATTTTGAAATTAAGTTAATTGATTGTACTAATGTGAGAAAACACTCATCCTATCAGGACTTGGATAGATTCCGGTCTCAAAATTACAACACATAGTACAAAGCTAATGTCATGAATTAGGTTAGAACCATTGAAGAAGACAAACTGCTTGAGCTATCATTGCACAAGTTGCACATGTGTCGATGGGAGTACATATCTCACAAATCTTCTTCCACAGGTTACTCTGTTGTATTTCCATTATCAATTTCCACATCATGGAACCGTGATTTTGACAACCTTAAGTGAAGACAATGTAGCTTTCATAGGAAGAGCCAACTCCCTTGGTCGCAGGATATTGTAAAACTTTTTGGTTCAGTGACAAGAGAAGGATCTTTTGTTTGGTTATTGCTGCTTGTACTTTTAATCCCAGTCTCCATTGATTGTTTCTGTCCATCTAGCTAGTTCAACATGGTTAGGATTGGACCACTATGAACAGATTCACATTTCCTTATCTTTTTTTTTCTTTTTTGGATAGCCTGGTTCATGAAATTTAGAAGCTGCACGCTGAAAGTGATATTATTGTAGCTTTAAAACAAATTGCTGAGGGATTTTTACCATTATGATCAGACAGATAGCCTTCAGGGCTAGGAACAGAACGATTTTCACGGGCCAATTTGAATTGATTTCCGGAACAATGTGGATAAGGCCATCAATGAGCGATTCATACACCCTGGAATTCTTTAGTTCAAGATTAGGTTATATACTGAAACCTGTCAGATATCTCATGCAGCTTCACCATCAATGAGCCACATGATTCTTCCTTCAGCGTCCATGATGATAATATTGACCTATAACCTCCCTAACCTGTTCAATCCCGTCAAATTTCTGTTCTATTACAGGCCCCTTATCACCTGCACTACCCATGACCATCGATCATAGCTCGGTAAAAGCTTTGAATTTAACAGGTTTGCTTGTGAGATCAAATCATGGAGAGGGTGAGAGAGGGAGATAAGAGATAAATATGATCGTCAATTCAGTTTCAATTAATTCTCTTTTTTGTTTATCTAACCAGCCGAGTGGAATAACCTTTTGAGGATAGGATAGCCTTTTGGGCTAAGAACTGAAAGGTTTTTTACAGGACAATTTTATTTCTTCTCTACAACAATTTGAATATAGGATCATGGCCATCATCTTGGCAATGTTCAAATGAAGCGGGTATCCATACACCCATATATATGATTTACATGAAAATGATGGCATGGTAATAAAATAAGTCAATAAAAAAATTCCATAACATGATATGGTCGAGAAAGAAAAATTTTTGGAAAGTAAAAGTGATGCAACGAGTGCTCATTTACTATCTACTAATATACTAAATGATTTGGGTAAAATCCCATAACTCCTTTTTTTCTTTCAATTTTTACCCCTTTTTTTCATTGAATTATCTTTTTTTTTCTATTGAATCCTTTTAGGATTTAATTAGATGAAATTAGGCTTGATATTGTGGTAAAAAACAAAAAAACAAATTAAAAGATAGAGAACTAAAATTTTAAAAAACAAAGAAAATACATTGTTAATCCTAATTTTCATTTCAATTTTTTTATTTTAATTTAAAAGCTCATTTTTCATTCTTAAGTTTGAGATAGGAGAGAGGGAAGTCATCGAAGAATGACTTGAGAGAGAGAGAGAGAGTTATCGGTGGCCATGATTCCAGCAAACCAAATTAGCCAAGATCAATTACAAAAGTTTCCATTCAACGAGTAGAGTTTGATGACAAGTTTTCTTACTTCAACTTATTGGAAATATTCAATTGAGGCTCAGGGAGTTTTATGGTTTTGAGTTGCTTGTTTAGATTTTTAACCTTTTTCCCATCTTACGGTCATAAATAAGTTTATTTAACTTCTTATAGTGTTTTTTTGTTTTGTGTTTCAATGTGAAAATAAATAAATTTAAAATAAAAGGGGTGTTAAGTATTTGGTGACTCATATGTTTTTTGCTTTTAAAAGAAATACTAGGCTCAGGGCTTATGTTTTATTACGAACCAAATCAAAAGTCAATTATTGCATGAAAATGAGTGTCATTGTTTTTTTTCTACATGCGATGAAATATTTGAAATGAGGATTAAAACTTGACGAGTATATCAAAATAATTAATAAACCACCATATTCATTAATAAATCAAAACAAGAAAGTTGATGTGTACGTGGCTTGTTTAACCTAGCAGGCCAAAAGCAAACCAGTAGCCTTGTTCAAATGGCGATCTAGTTAAGACAAATCACGTCATCATTGTTTTAAACTATGTTTAACCTTATCAAGCTTAAATGTTTGACAATAGATTGTCCAAAGATTAAATTGTAAAAATATATTTAGTGAGTGAAATGAAAAGAAACCACCATATTGTATTGACCTTGATTAACCTGTAACAATTATTATTCAGATAATTGACACGAACACAATGAGTTAACCCGGTTGATAATTTGTCTTTTCTCTATTTTCTTTTTTTATTCTCTCATGGGTTAAACCTTGATTGATTCTTAATTGACTTAGATCATAAAGACAACCAAAATGAGGTAACAAGGTTGGGAATGTATATCCTTTTCTTCTCAACCTTTATTCTTTTTAATTGGGTCTTAATTGGTCTTGAGTTACATTAAATGTGGGACTAAATAAAAGATTATAACTGAATGAAATTATTTTTATAAAAAAAATGTTTAATTGTATGGATCCAAATCAACCAAGGTTAACCCATGAAATTCACAACTCAGGTCATGGACATGATCTTAGTCAACATGGGTTAACCCGTGAAATTCACAACTTATGTCATGGACATGATCCCAATAAGGTAACCCATTTAAGAAACATGTCTTTATTTTCTCTTCCATTATTTTCTCATCAGGTAGGCCTTACTTAATTGGCCTTTAATTAGTTATAGATTAAATAAAATTTGGGATTAAATTGAAGAGTTATCAAAAAGTTTAGGACCAAATAAAAAAAAGTGTAAATCTGCGAGTAACATGAAATGGAACTAATATGAAGTATGAGCATTTGCCCACTACCTCAAAATAATAATAAAAAAAAACACTAATGGAATATTCTATCGACATGCAAAATGTAAAAAAAAAAAATAAATTATTTATCTCAATTAATCTCATAATGACCTATATATTATGTGGACAATATTGTATTACCCTTCATGATAAGGTCATTGATTTTTGTTTTGTTTAGAATGGCAAAAAAAATCCTTACATTATTCTGATGCGTGGTGATTTGTGTCTTAGTACATGATGTTTTAGTGATCTCTTTTAGGTTTCTCTTAATGTATATTTAGAGATAGAGAGGTAATAAACCCACTTCATGAATATATATTATTTTTAGACTCCTAGTTCTATTATATGTTTTTTAAAAACAAAAAAGAGAGATGGGCTTACAAGGAAGTTAGGGAGAGATGATTTTTTGTGTTTTTTAGCAAGTGATATTCTAGTTTGCATATTAAAGTTATTGTAGGAAAAGTACTTTTAAAAATATTTTTTAATTGATCTTTTTTTCTTCTATATATCTATGTAATAATTATTGGTCCAAAGTGGGTTAAGAGAAGAATGAATAATGCTTTCTAGTTGCTATATGAAAGGAGTGGTAATGGACCCACTTCATGAATATATATTACTCATATCCTTCTAATCATAGTATTTTGTTTTCTTAAGAAAAAAAAAGGAGAGATGGGATAATGCCAAGAAAACTGATATAAGCTGAGTTTGAAGTGCGATCATCAATGTTGCCATCCTAGTCAACATTAGAAGATGTTTTGAGATGCCAAAGGGTATCCTTTTGGGAGATGGATGCCATGGAATATAGCCTGCTTCAGATATCAAAATAGTCTTTTTACTGTTGTCCAGTGTGTATTAGCTAGCTTGTGCATAATTGTGATAACTTATTGACGACAAAGGAAATATCAGGACAAGTGATGGAAAGATATTGATGGCTCCCAATTACTCGATGAAATTCAGTACTATTGATAGAGGCAATACCATCAACTAGTTTTAAGGGTATACAAGTAGATAAGGAGATGGAGACATCCTTAACACCAACCATGTTGGTTTTGGACAATAAATCACATATATATTTATGTTATGACAAGAATAAACCTGCATGAGTTGATATAACTTGCACTCCTAGAAAATAGTGAAGAGTACCCATATCTTTCAATGAAAATTGAGCACCAAGCTGTTGAATAAGAGATTGCTCAAATCAAGAATCATTTCCAGTGAGCACAAGATTATCATATATACCAACAAATAACACATAACTGAGTCATGCAAATAAATGAACAATGAGGAGTCAGACTTAGAGTTACGAAAGCCAAGTTGAATAAGAGCATGCTTAAGGGTTGAATACCATGCTTGAGGGGCTTGTTTAAGTCCATAGATAGCTTTATGCAACTTACATACATGATGAGATTTTGTCTGATCCTTGAACCCTGAAGGTTGACTCTTATAAATAGTCTCAGTAAGCTTACCATACAAAAAAGCATTGTTAACATGCATTTGCCTTTAGGTCCAACCTTTCATGACAGCAATAGTAAGCACAGAATGAATGACTGTAGGTTTTACAACAGGACTAAATTTTTTTTTGTAATCAATCTTAGGTCTTTGATTAGTCTTTGGAAAGAAGGTGAGCTTTGAAGTGATTGATGGAACCATTTGTTTTCCGCTTAACATGAAAAACCTACTTACAACTGGCGGGGCAGTAACCTTCTTGGGGTGGAACTAAGTTCTAAGTGTCATGTCTCATAAGAGCAGCAAGCTCATTAGACATGGCTTCACACTAATTTGTCATGAACAAGGTCTGGGTCACACATGTTGGTTCTAAACTTTGAGGAAAAGGATGTTTGGTGATAAAATTGATTTGCTTGGGTTTAAAGATGTTATTCATGGATTTGGTAGTCATGAAGTATGTCCGACTAGGTGGTGGTGGTGAGGGAGACACTTGTGTATAGATGTGATTTGATGGTGAAATAGGTGAGGGTGAAAGGGCAGACTCACGATTTTGCTCATATCATATAAGGGGTCACCAAGTCTAAAGTAGGGAAATGATTTGAAGAATTTAAAGGGGTAAAGAATGAGAGGAAGATGGGGTTACCTAGAGGATATGATTCCACGACGATAATAGATTATGAAAACACTAGTGGAGTAGAGGGTGAAATCACAACAATTTATCATCACTCAAATGGAGATGGCATGGATGGAGAGGAAGAAGAGCCAAATAAGGCTAAGATTTGCTTATCATCAAAGAGTAGCTTGAAGAGATAGACTCTATTTATTTTGGGTTCTAGACAACGGTAGGCATTTTGAGCTAAAGAATACCCGATGAAACACATATAATGGATATGGGCTGAATTTTATGTGTGGTATACGATCTGGTTAGTGGATCACAAATACACCCAAAAGATTTTAATTTAAGATAATTGGGATTTTGTACAAAAAGACTCAAATGGTGATTTGTTTTGTAGTAGAGGAGTAGGTTGACGAATAATGAGATACATGGCAGAAAGGAAAACATGTGCCAATATGAGAGAGGAAGATTGACATCATGAAGTAGAATGAGACCAGTTTCAACTAGATGGTGATGATGACTTTCAGATACACTATTTTGTTGAGTTGTGAGGGGTAGTGGTATAGTGACTAATCCCATGAAGAGAGAGAAAGGGTATTAGACCACCATTGTCAAAGTAAAGTCTTTTTATTTGTGATTGAAACTCTTCCTCAACAAGTTGTTTGAATTGTGGAAAAATGCTCTTAACATAGGACTTTGCATTAATGGGATAAAATCACATATATTTGGTGTAATGGTTATTTAAAATTAAATAATAGCAAGAACCATATAGACCAACACAATGAGCAGGTCCCTACACATCAATATAAATAATATCAGGGAAGCATGACTTTGAAAACTGATAGGCCAAAAAGGAAAGTGATAAGCTTTATTGATACAACAGGATGAACATATAGAGTTTATTTTATTGTGAGCAATAGGAAGGGGGAAATGATTGATAATATTTCTCACAATTTTGAAAGACAAATGACTGAGATGTTTGTGCCACCCGTCAAACAAGGTTCGTTCATGCACATTTGCAACAAATTTGGAGGATGAGCCCATTAGTGAGTTTAGAAAATGATAAACATTGTTTTCACATGCTCCTCTTAGTAAAGTTGCCCCCATCATTTGGTACTTCACAAGAAAATAAAAGGGGCTAAACTCAATAAGAACATTATTTTGAGAGGTGAAGTGTCACAAAGTGCAAATGTCCATGTTGGTGATTTTAAAGTCAAAAAACCAATATATGAAACTACCAAACCTGACCCATCACCAACAACAACTTCATCAATGTCATCATACTGAGGATGAATAGATAAATTCTTCACATCAAAGTAATTATATGGGAAGCAGTAGAATTAATAAGCCATTTCTGATCTGTTTGTCGAGATGTAGTTGTGCAATTAGCTATGACTTCTGATCGTTGAAGTTGTGGGCAAGACTTGACTGTATGTCCTATTTGATCATAAAATTGGCATTTCAATTCATAACGCCTTTAGCGAGTTGTTAAAGGCTTATGATTGTCTTTGAATTAGCCTTGAGAGGTTTTATTATAGCTTTGAGAACAGGGTGTCCATTTATTTTGTAGGGACCCTTTGGATAAGACCCACTATATGGACTATTGTGCTATTTGTGATGGGAAGAATAATTTGCAGAGCCAATAAGTTGCTGGATTAGAGATTCCAAGAGACACAAGTAGCTATCACGCCCCACAAGAATGTCATGAAAGCTCTTTGAAAGTTAGGGATATTTCCTATGCCAGAATAGGGGCAATAACTTTCCCTGAAATTAGAACCCAATCTATTAAGAATATAAAGAGTAATATCATCATCAGATATGGGATGATTGATAAGTGCAATCTCATCGGCAAGAGCTGTCACCGCATGTAGATAAGCATGGATGGAATGATTTCTTTGCTAAATGAATGTAAGATCTTTCTTGAATTGTATGGCATGGGTTTAAGATTTACTAACATACATATGATGAAGTTTATTCCAAGCCTTTGGGGAGGTTTTGAAACTAGCGATGATAGGAGTAATAGTGGGTGAAGTAGAAGCCAGAATAACACTCAGGATTAATTTATCCTGTGGAACCCAATGAGTTTTATTCAACTCTACGGGGGAGGTGCCAATTGGGGAGGGACACTAGGAAACTCTATGAACATAATAAAAAATGATTGTATCTTATGAAGAGAGCTTCACATTGTTCTCTCCATTGAGGAAAGGTGGAAGGCATTGGTTTCTCATTGATTTGTATTGTGATGGTGAGGCATGGGTGCATTTTCGGTGGAGAGATGGGGTGAGTGTTTGGGTGAGTTTGATCTGCAGAAGCTAACATTTTAGAAAGATGATTTGTTTGCTCATGAGAGAATTAGCTTTAATACCATAAAATATCAAAACACCTACTCATAGGATTAATAAAGAACAAACTTTTTCATTATAATGTTGAGTGATATATATACAATAGTAGAGTCTGTTTTTGGTAATTCATACATATAGACATTTGTTATAATCTGGCAGAATATTATTTATAGTAAATGAAAAGATTTGTAAGAGTTGGAATGCTAAACTTAGGGTAGGAATTTACTGCTTGATTTGGGCAGAGTTTATACAAATCAGATTTCCTTAATACACACACAATACAAAATAAAACAAAACCAAACAAAATAGAGAGCAAGAAAGAAAGTTAGGATTTGGACGGAAGATGGGAAGAAATGATTTAAGTGTTTTTAGCAAATGATTTCTAGTTTAGTCATTAAAATTATTGGAACAAAAAAAACTTATTTATTTCCTTATGTTTATTTATTTAATGAATGTTGAAATAGAATGGATTGAAATAAAGGGGTATGATTCTTTGTAGTCTCTTTAAGACTCCTCATTATTGAGTTTTTTTTTAATTAGAGAGAGATAATGTGGAGGGAAGATTTTTGTGTTTTCAACAAATCATTTTCTAGCTGAGATATTAAAATTATAAGAGAAAAAATATTTCTTATGTTACTTTTTGATTGAATTTGTTTGTGATTTTGCAAATGAACTTGGTTATCTTCGAGGAGAAGGAGAAAAACAAAAGAGAGATTTTATTCAGAAGAAGATAAGTTGTATGTATTAATTGTCTTACTGCTTTTTGACAAAATACTCATTTATATAGTATGAGCATAGCATGCATTACACATGTGTTTCCTAACTATCTAGAGAAGTCAATTACATCTTCTCTTCATTTGAATTAGTTACAATTAGAATGTGTTGCAGTTGATACTTCTTCTTCTTTATTTTCAATGGACTTGTAGTCCATGTAAACTAGTTAAAGCTACAACATCTTGTAGCTCCTGTAAGTAGCTTATCCACAAACATCCCCTCCTAAGTTTCTTATGGGTTTAACACCAAGCTTTGATCTGAGTTGATTGAATTTGTCCTTGGGCAGTCCCTTAGTGAATATGTCTGCCAATTTTTCTTCACTGCTACAAAATTTCATATTAATTACACCTCCTTGAACTGCCTCCCTTATGATGTCGCGATGACGATTTTTTACGCGCTTCGCGCCCCGCCATTCCCCTGTGTCGGGGGACAACGGCGCGCGGTGAAAATGGGGTTGTTTATAGCTGTAAAATTTATGACTATAATTATTAGGAGTTGCCACCTAGTATTATGGTCACTAGGAAACCTATTGGTCTGCGAGAGTCTTGGGTAAGGGGACTTGTTGTGCAAGGGGAAGACGCATCACCCTCAGTGCACCCTACCTAAGGTAAGCTGCATTGTTGTTTGATTGTTTTTCTAAGTTAAAATATTTACACTGCATTTTCAAAAATACATTTTTTTTGTCTGTGGGTGTACTTTACAATGTAATTTTACACACCACAGTTATAAGTTTTTTTTATCTACGGATGTACTTTTACAATGTAATTTTACACCGTAGTAAAAATCTTTTTTTATCTACGGATGTACTTTACAATGTAATTTTACTCCGTAGTAAAAGAAAATTTATCTACGGGTGTATTTTACAATGTAAATTTACACCCTGACAGATGAAACAAAAATATTTATAATTATTTTTGATATTTTGGCCAAATTCCAATGTATAATCGCAAACTGGTTACGATATCCAAATTAAAATAATATGGAATTCTAATGAGGTATACTCTTCACCTCTATCACTCTTCAACTTCTTTAATTTGCAACCACTTTGCAATTCAACAAACACTTTGAATTTTTAAAACACATTTAGAGTATTGGACGTGTTTCTAAGAAAGTAAATCCAACTCATCCTTGAAAAATCATCAATAAAGGTAATAAAATATATATTAATTCCATTTGATCCACTTTGCATTAGTCCACACAAATCTGTGTACCAGTTTAAGTGGTTGGCTTGCTCTCCAGCTTCCTTCTTTATCAAATGACTGCCTTTTATGCTTCCCAAGCACACATCCTTCACACATGGTATTCACATTTGTTAGCATAGATATTCCTGCAACCATTTCCATCTACTGCATCTTCTTCAAGCTTTCAAAATTCAAGTGTCCAAATCTCCTATGCCAAATCCAAGAACCTTCAATCATTGATGCTTTTCTTATTACAGGTACCATGGATTCCAATGAAAGAGGAAGTATTTGTTACCTCTCATGATCACTTTTGCTATAATATTTGTAAGTGTTTCATCATCAAATATTATAGTCTTATTTCCTCCGAAAAGAAATGTGGTTGAATTTGTTTTTAAAAATATTTTTCATTCAGAAATATATTAAAATAATGTTTTTTTTTAAAATATATATATTTTTGATATCAGCACATGAAAAATATCTGAAAACACTAATTTTTTTAATTTAAAATAAAAAAATTATTTTTTTCAAAAGAGTTTTTTATACGCAATGCCAAATAGAGCATGAGTGTGTTCAAATCTTTGTTGAAGCAAAGTATTATCAAAACAACTAAACTAGATTAATATATTATTTTAATTATTTTCTTGTAGATTAGTGGTTAATGCACATGAGAGTAGAGGTATTAAAGCATGAGTTTAATAAACAAAAACATAATGCCCCGCATACATGCGTTGTTTTATCATAAGTCCATAACTTTTTTAATTAGTTTTTTTTTTGTTTTTAAATTTCATCTTTTAGTATGATTTTTTCTTGCTGAATTTTATTTGTCCATATCTTTTTTCATTTTTTTTATGACAGGCCTATGATTGTTTTTAGTCTACCTTCATTTTTTCAATTTTATTTTTTAATATTGTCTTTCGATTGACTATTTTTATTCGGTATTGTGTTAATGGTTTGACTTTGTAAAAGTTTTTTGACCCTTTATTTTTATTTTATTTTCAATTTCATCATCTATTATGAGGTTTTTTTCATTCATTTGGGGTTTTTGGACCATTGTTTTGTGGTTGCTTTTCAATTTCTATCATTTAATGAGGATTTTATTTAGTTTTATAATTTAATATTGAGTTTATTTTTTCCCTTGGACTTTTCCATTGAACAAGGTCATGTTAGGATAACTATCATATAATTTAATTTAAAACTCAAGCTAAACATATAATTGGGTTGAGATTGTTTAAGATTGAATTGTTATAATGAGTTTCATGACAATACCAAAAGTTATTATTTTCTTACATTCCTAAAATTTTGGATCCCACAATGTAATGAACTATGAATCCAATTATGTATTTTATGAAGTGTAAATTAATTTAATTTATTTTTTTATTATTTAATAAAATTATAAAAAAAATCAACATAGTGGAGCTGAGTTGAGATATTTAGTTAATACATACCCTCTTTTTGGGTAAATAGTAAAACAAAAATAGAAGAAAGGGTGATATATAAATCAAGTTAAAATACAGGGGGCATAATGCTAAATCCAAAACTACGCAGCAGCTTGGTTCTCGTCAAAACACAATTCGCAACCGCAAGAAATGAAAAGAAAAGAAAAAGAAAAGAAAAGAAGAGAATAAAAAGACACCCGAAAATTTATATTAGAGAATAAAAGATGATCCTTGCAGTATTGTTTGCAAATGTTGAAGGCAACATCTTAATCGAACGGTACGCGTAAAATACCGGAATCGTTCTCGCAGATCAATACTTTTCAACTTCTGTTTCATTGTTTTCTTTTATCGATCTTCTTCTCTGGGCTCTTGTATATATATATAGCGGGCCTTTTGATTTTGTGTAATTTGATTGGATTTATGCCTTATTTATTTAATTTTCGAATGGCTTTACTTTTTTGTTCTCAGTAGATGATGCGATTTTTTTTTCGTCTATTTTATGTATGTCTTTTTTGTGCTGTAGTAAGGTGAGAAATTGTATATGATTGGGAGCATGTAGTTCTTAGAAAATATCGGTGTTGCTTGTGGTGTAGGTGAGACAGTTCATTTGAATGCAGACTAGATCCGTGATTGTTCAAGGAAAATAAACATGGCAAATCATATGAGCCCAAAGTGCTAATGTATTCTTAGGTTTCCAAGTAATACTGCTCAGGTTTGAGTATTGAGAGAGTCCATTTCAAGTAGAAATTTGAAAGCTCAAGATTATTTCTAGATGATCCCATAGAAGATCCTCGTTTGTTTATTTGAATTGTGGCTTCTAGATGATGTGATACAGTGTTAGATGACATCAGGGTACAAAGGTACAATAAACTTGAGTTTTTGAGTCAAACAATCGACTGCTGTTTTGCATTTTGAAAGTAGCATCCAATTTAATCAGGTCCTCTAACCATAGTGGCCACCAGTAAATAAGACGTCTGTCTACATGCATAGAAGGGAGAAGTTACTACCTTCTGTTCTGAAAGAGTTTTGGGCACAAGGAACCCATTTGTTTTGCATTTTCAGATAACATCGGACCCTTTTAAAGAGAGAAAAGAAGACTATTTTCAGCTGCTCTTGTGGATTTCAAATTTCAATTTACAAGAGAATAGGTCTAGTTATATAGACTTGCATCATAAGATAATTTTGGTTAGTGTTAATCTAGCATTGTTGCAGGTTTAGTGGAGTTCCAGCTGAGGAACGGCTGCACTGGAGATCTTTCTTGGTTAAGCTGGGGGCAGATAATCTGAAAGGTGTAAGAAACGAGGAGCTCCTTGTTGCTTCTCACAAGTATGTATAAACTTTCTCTTATTCAAGAAGTACCCATTATATACAACACCTTTTTTTTCCACCTAGAAAATCTTTTTTATACCCTTTCTGATGTTTAAATGGAGTTGTAGATTTAATAATATTCATGGCATGTCTTACTTCTGCATTGAATATAGATTGCGTATATTTTTTACTGGCTGGTTGATTGATCTTCATTTCCCATGTTCCCGGTGCCCCATTTTCTCGTTTGCTTAAAAGTCATGCAAATTGCATTACACGAGCTGGATCTCTGCATAATATTCAAAATGTTAGTTCAATACAGTTGAGAAGATGATACTTCCACAAATGTTTGAGCTTTATGCTGCCAGATTTTTATTACCTACTTGCTATCAGCAAAACTGTTTGCTTGCTAAGTATTCAATTGGCAGTTGAAAATTGAAATGCTAAAATAATTGATCTCTCCCAATTTGATTTGTTTATGTTGAAAACGAGTACTTGCATTGCGTATCTTTCAATGAAAAATCATCTTAAATGATGGAACTCGATGGAACATGTTTTCTTTCTTTCTTCCTTATCATTTTCGCGGTTTGTTCGACCATGCATTTCCATTTATTTGAGATGGTTTCTGTGTAATGAGTAATAGATGCTAACTGTACACTTTAAAATGGTGGTGCAGCATTTATATGTATATACGAAACTTTTTTTTTTGCAAATTATGAATCCTGGATTTGTTCATCTTATAGTATCTACACTCAGATTGCTATGGGGGAACCATAGTAGTTGCTATTAGTCCAAAATATATAATTCTACTTGTGTCTGCTTCAACGCAAATTGTGTGAAAAGGCATTTTTGCAGGATAGTATAGGCAATGGTTGTTCTAAATTTTGACACGTGGATCAGTTAATGTTAATTATTCAACAATCCACTTCTAGGTTGACTGTTGGACATATCATATTTCTTATAGCATTCCATCCATAAAGTATATCATGGATGAGTCTGCTTCGCCACATTGTTTCTGGTCTCTTGTTTAAGTTACTAATAGGCAGGTAAAAAATTTCTCCAAGGAAATAACTAATATAAACGCCAAATTAATGATGTTACTTGCCAGACAAAAGTCTTTTGTCACTATTAAGACAGCATGTCAGCTGTATCAGAAACTTTCCTTTGTATGGCTGTCTGTATACTTCACGGAGAAAAGTAGATCCCAGAAAGTTAAGCTGCAGTGTTGCCACAATGCCATGGATTATTGCTTGTTATTCTACTTTCTTTAATATTATAGAATCATAATGTCTTTAAAGTTGTATAACACCATTTTCTAAATTTTTGGATAGTTTGACTAAGAATTTTTCTCTTTTAGTGAATTATACTCGAATCACTTTTGTTATTATTTTTCTTGCCAGGTCAGTTTATATTGTTTACACAGTGCTTGGGGATGTCAGCATTTTCATTGTTGGCAAAGATGAGTATGATGAACTTGCGTGTAAGTTAAATCATTATCTTTCAAGTATTCTATACTTATTTGTGCAAGGATGCGAGGTTCTTCTTAATACTTAGATTATTTTGAGGTTAGATATTATCCAGCTCGTGAGTCCCATGGCTAAATCTTGTAGTATAAAACTTGCTATCTCTGTCAGTTTATTCTTTCTTGACATAAAATTTCTGACATGCTCTGAGGTAGTATTATATTGTTTTTTGGAAAATCAGTGAAGTGAAATGTTTGGTTCCATTCTTTCACTGAAAACTAATTAAAATAATATAAATGAAACCCTGGTATTTCCCCTGTTTATGGTGGCATCTCTTTTAGCTGCGAATGTAATTTGTGCTGTTAGTGGTTGATGAAATAGCAATTGATTGGGAAGGTATCAAGCCTCTTATGTGATTGATTGTATGGCTGATATGTTTTGCTCCATTTCTCATCCCCGGATGGTTTCTTACTAGTGGCAGAAGTCATCTTCGCCATAACATCAGCTTTAAAGGATGTATGTGGGAAGCCTCCTACAGAGCGCCTCTTTCTTGACAAGTACGGAAAGATATGCTTGTGCCTGGATGAAATTGTTTGGAAGGTAAGCTTCTAAAACTTTTGAGAAACTTGAAATGTTCCAAGGTATATTGTAGGGGTTTGTTCATCCTAAACAAGAAGTCTCATATATCGATTCATAAAATCTTGATCAAGAGAACGTTTGTTGTTGCAATCATGGTACAATATTTCCTAGTCTCTGTTTGGTTAAAAGCTTGCTATCACTGCTGCGTTTGATATTTGAGAAAAGTGCAAAAAGGAACCTTATAGTTTAGTAGATTCCCAACACTGTTTATTTTTTTGACTTGGCATAGCAGCTGTTTTAATAGTCTGACATGAATGCAATTTGTGTTTTCCATTAATGCTGATAAAATGGAGAGTGAGGTTCACCATAATTAAACTTACATGCAATCCATTTGAAGTCACAATGCGAGTGGTACTCATGTAAGATGAATAAATATATAGACTTTGCTGCCTGTTATCTTTACACTTATTTTCATTCCCATACTTTGAAGGGACTGCTGGAGAACACAGACAAAGAAAGAGTTAGAAGGCTAACAAGATTAAAACCTCCAACAGAGTTCTGAGTCTGGAAGTTCTTGGAAGCAACCAGCTAAATGGAGATAGTAAAAGTCTTGCCTGTTTGTGTCTGTCCCATGGAAAACTTTTACATGTAACTAATTGGTAACAACTTATTGATTCCTGGTATGTTTCTTTTGAACCATTGGGAGGCAATTGTATGATCAGGATCCTGAGTGTTAGACTCTTTTTTATGATGTGACAATTTAAAATTTTCAGGATCAATGTTTCATTGGACATCTGGGAATGCCACAAAACCTGTCCGAAGAGATTGAAACTAGGATGGTTGTAGGCCTGTTGTTCTAAGACATCTGAATACCTGTTGTACAATGTGTTAAATACATTGAAAAGAATTCTGGGAGACTGATTGTATTTTTGGTTGATCGCAGTGATTGTGTAGTCATTGTTTAGCACAATCTTCTTTTCAGCATGCTTGGGCAAGTGTGAGGCATGGTTATCTGATTGAGAATGAGGGAGTTAAGCAGTGTTTAACATTGTGGCATCAGCTCCCGTGTTTGTTTTTTTTTTTTGAAAATATATCAGAATAACATACACACACACACACACACACACACACACACACACACACACACATATATATATATATATTCTTTTTAAAATAATATTTTTGATATTAATATATCAAAAAAATAAAGGAACAAAGTTTTACAATTTTTTTAGAAGCGTGACTGTGTAAACTAGACACTCTTAGAATGGCTGTCTCTAGAAACTCGATTGTTTTGGATCATCCATGCTCTCATACTTCTCAAATAAAATGCAAAGAAATTCTTGGATTAAACGTTATTGCTACTCCATAAACATATCCTCTTTGTAAGCAACAATGACTAAAGTAGAGAGAATTATTTTTCGATTGTTTCAAGGAAGATGCAACATGGAACGTTGACTAGAGACAATATTTGCAGTAGCATTCTGAGAGATGTTGTATTAATTTTAACATGCACGTATAAACATATCCGATGTTTCGATTAATTTGAGGGAACTTGTTAAAAAATAACAAATATGCTGTGAATATATTTGGTCTAGTATCAGAGGATATACTAGCATAATTGTTGCTACAGGAATCTCATCCCCCTCGCTCTGTTCACCACCGTTAGCGGCTGAGAAAGGAAGAGAAATGAAATTTGAAAAGAGGCTTCGCGGAGGTTGAGAGAACCCTCCCTGAATGGAAGCTGATTATTCCTCGGTTGTCAAGGGGGACAGAAGGATGTGTGATGACCGGTCAGGATTTGCCACTGGAAGTTTTTTGGATGTGAATATTATCAGGGAGAGATTTGGTTTCACCCGATTATTAGATAGTGAAGTCAACAAGCGAAAATCTCACCAAGGAGGGAAAATTTAAATCTTCTTAGCCAGCAATTTGTAATATGTTTCACTGTGTTTTGTATCTTCTTGGTGGCTACATTAAATTGATAAAGCCTTTCTTGTAAAACATTTATCCCAGGCAATTGATAAAGCCTTACTTGTGTAAAACATTTATCCGAGGCATCATCGAAGTTGTTGCATTCCTCCTCGAAGATGGGTTTAATTTTTATTCTTGAACATTAAATCAATAGATATGGCTAGTCACAACATACTTTAAAACTTTCAACCATGACTTATTGCTCACCCTAGAGCATAAAAAGGGATTCTTCTGCGCGTAACCCGAAATACTTCTTTTATGCTCATTTTCTGGGTTTTTTTCTTTCCAACTATTTTTGTGTTGTCCTTTTCTGTTGGGTAAGAATTTGTTGAATCCTGGAGGATACATTGCAGTTGAAAACACGGTTCAGTTTGTGTTTCCATTCCTTACATTCATATTAGTAACATCATAACGTAACATATTATTAACAACAGAACTTAACAGGATGTTTTATTGACGAGTAGAGTTGCACTTCCTTTTGTTTTTCCTCCATGCCTAGGGTTATGCAGCAACCATTATATCAATGTGAAGCAACGCTGGATGGCCTCTTTCTTTGAAAACAACCTCCAACGTTCATAGCCTATATATGTATAAAGCGAAAATCTCACCAAGGAGGGAATATTTAAATCTTCTTAGCCAGCAATTTGTAATATGTTTCACTGTGTTTTGTATCTTCTTGGTGGCTACATTAAATTGATAAAGCCTTAATTGTGTAAAACATTTATCCGAGGTATCATAGAAGTTATTTTAGCTGCTCAAAGAACAAAATGTTACTTTTAGCTATTGATATAACTATTGCGTTGGAGGAGTAAAAATATACATACAATTGCTAAAAATAACTTTGCCTCGTCAGATATAGCTAGCAATTTTTTTCCCTCATGGAAAGCCATATCTAATGATCCAAGGGAATCCAACTTGGTGTTGCATCAGCTTGCAATTGAAGAGGCTATGTTCCAGGACAAACTCTAACTGGTGAACACCTAGCAATTAGTCCATCAGCAACCCAACCCATTGATACACTATCATTTTTCACATGGTTGAATTCCCGGCGGGCATATTCCAGAGAGATTTGTAGCCTCCCCTCAGGTCTGCAGTCAGCAGAGATACTTCTTGCTTCAAATCCAGCATTTCTCTCCAACCAGTACAAGTAATTAACTTGGAACAATGACTTGAGCATGTCATGTGCTGAAGAACTTTCTTTAAGCACTACCTGTTTGCAGCACGTAATTCAGATACAGCAACTATTAGTAAGCTCAGTTCCTCCCATAAATAATTTGCTTCTCAACTAAAGCCAAAAGAAGTTGAAAAAACTGGCCCTTTCTTTTTCTTCAAGAACGTAACGAGTTTCAGAGGAACCAATTATAACCACTGTCATTATTTCATGAAAGATATTTCATACACATAAAAAAACATAGGCTATTTGCTGGATTCTTTTATTTATACATTCTGTTAAATTTAGTGACTTCAATCGTCAGAGACAGCATGAATTAAAATGACCAGAAGAACTCTTCTGATACAAGGGATTGATAACTAACAGCACAGAGAAGTTAGCATCAAGATATGATCTTGAATAGCAGGATGACATCATATTTTAGCCCTTTCAAGTAAGGACTGCAAGTAACTTAATGATGATTTTTTATATGAAAATAGATGTAGATCTAGAATAGGTCATACTTGCATGCATGCACGCGCATATAATTGAAAATCAATAAGCGTGAAAAGAAGATACGCACAGACATTAAAAAAAAACTGGAAAGGGGGGGATTGAGATTCAAAATAAAGCCGCTAGTATACTTACACAGAATCTTCCCCTTGTGCTCAGTCAAAATATAGCCTTCATCTCTATACAAATTGAACAATGCAAGCACGTCATCCTTGTTGTTGACAACATCACTGAGCTTAGACCCCAGCTTCAGCCTCTGCTCGATTTCAGCAGCTGCATTCCTCGCTTCTGAAGATAGAGCAGTTGATCGTGCCTGAATAAAATAAGAAAAAACAATGAGATATATTTTTCTTAACTTTTCCTTTTCCATTAACCACAGAAATAAAAACATAGAGAGCAACTCACATTGCCCTTAGTGTAGATATTAAGAAATGGTACAGCTGGAAAAAGTGGTTCTTCATCATTGACCTCTTTGACTGGAGGTGCTTGGCCGCTGATGAGATACTCGCTAAAAATTAAACCTGTTAGACCAATGAAAAAAAGGGGTTTCTATCATACAGCTTTGGAATGCTGTGGAGATGATTATGGAACAACATCAGGACAGCCATTTTGAAGATTTCCATGGAGGCTGCTTGAAGTGGCAGCAGATGGTTGTGTTTGCATGTAAAAATTCTATTTTATCAACCTGTTCGATGGAGAAGATCAAAGAGATAGCAAGTGAACATACCCAGTAATACCCATCTACAGTTTACAATGTTCTATGTCCAACAACAATCTGAACTGAAGAAAATCTGTTTCCTCAGTATCATTCTTAAATTATGATTATATATAGTAACAGAAATTCTACATGTTATTTGTTTATTTATATCAACTCATTTCAACCGATGCAGTTATAAGGACATTAGTTAGTGGTCCCGTCAGGGGAAAAAGGAGGGAAAAGAGATTGATTACTTGCACGATAAGGATTTAAAGTCCTTAATTGAATGGATTGATACGACTTTCAGATTGCAGAACATGTGGACCCATGTCACCACACTAAAAGAAGCAAAGGCAAGGGGTGTTGAGGAGCCTGTGCAATTAGCCAATGCTATACCAAGCATTATACCGATAAACTTGCTCACCATTCCTTGAGCTTCACCCTTGGCGATTACCTACAATTAATAATTACTTTCAGAAACAAATCAAATTGACCATGGACTCACTAAGGTCAGAAAGAAAAGAGATGTTGCACAAATACAGCTCTTTTACCAGCTGATAAAAATGAGACAAGTCCAAGCTTCCATAAAAGCAATTCACAATTTGAGAATAAGTAAAACCAAAAGAAACAGTGTTGCACCTCAGCAAAGTTTCTTTGAGCAGCAAAACCAGCATAAAAACAGCTTCTTGTGGCGGCCTGCAAATAATGAGAATCCACTTTAAGCAACTCTAAGTAAATAAATAACAGATTTGTATGAGCTTTATAAAAGTCAGTTCGGCACCAAATTTCTTCCTCTCTCCCTACAAATAAAAGATGTTAGGAAATGGTTATCGCAATGCAACAGTACATCATTCAGAAGTAGGAAATTGCCTGGATAAGAGCAGCAGCAGAGCGTCCAGCTCCAGCGGTGGCACCAATGAAAACAAAGAGATGAGGAAACGCAGGCGTTAACATCTCCAAACCAAAGGCAGCATTTTCCAAAAGGTCAGCAAACAGCCTCCACCCTTTAGGATGAACATCAAAATGTCGCCCATATTTGGACAATACGATTTTACTGAGATACCCAATTCCATCCTTTAGCACCCAATTGATGGCAGCTGCAGTTGGAATAGCTCCTTTCCCCAACCCAACTGCATAAAGCAATGCCTACAACAACAGAGATTAATCAAACGAAACAAAAGCAAACCATTCCTATAATGATAGATAGATACCTGGGTGGCAAGAACGCCACTAATTTGGCTGGCGACGCCTTGGACGGCTCGCCAAAGAGAGTAGTCCAAGTAATCAGAGGTAACACTTTGAGGAAATCCTTGGGGAAGCATTAGGCGTACGAACAAGGTTGTGCAATGCGACCATAAATCATTAACAGAAAACAGCGACGATGATGATGTTGGAGACACTACAAACTCATCCTTGGATAAGTCAGGAACAAGTTTAGCCCAGTTGCTTCCTTTAACTTCCCAAACCTCCTCTCCCTCTTCTTGTTGAGTTCTTGCAACTGCTGAAGAAGCTAATTGCAGCACAATGGATGAGCTTAAGAAGAAGAATAAGAATAGGGAAAACGTATTGGAAGAACCACTGTCATCATCCCACCACCGCCTCCACCACCCTTTATTGTTGTTGTTGCTGTTCCGACCACCGTTATTGTTGTTTCCGCCAACTGGCAAGTCCAAGGAAAAATGGAAAGGAGAAGTGGTTGCCTTGAGACGAGGTGACGATGGCGGAGTAGAGCTTCTGCTGGTAATAAGTGGCAGGCTGATGGTGATGTTGATGGGAGTAGCAGTGGATCTAGGGGTGGTGGACATCCATGTTCCCCAGAGGAACAAGGGTCTGCAAGCGCAATCCATGGAAATTGCAAAATGTTAGATTCTTTCTGCCCCTTTTCGCTTTATTTGAAAGTCTGAACTTGAAATTATGTGTGCTCTTACAAAACCCTCCCTCCCTCGACTAAAGCCTTGTTTCACATTAGTAGTTCTAATCTAAGCAAACTAATACTCCAATTGCAATCCTCTCCCAAATCTCAATCTGTAAAATAGGATCACGACCTAGTATTTTCAACTTGAACTCGAAACAATCTTTAGAGTTTGGTGGGTTCTCAACGAGATTTGTGTCTTAATTTTTATTTAAACCTCGAGGACTACATTAATATAATTTATTAAGAGATTGCATTGCAACTTTGTTTCTTACTAATTTCCTATTTGTTAAAAATGAAATGTGATGTGTTGGATTCTCATCTTATAAATGATTTTTATGTATACAAAAATGAAAATGCATGTATAATATATGTGTTGATTTTTTTACTGTTTTGCTTAAAATGCTGTTTTTTGGCCCAACCAAAAATATTTTCAACATAAAAAAATAATTAGGTCATATGAAATTTTTTAACAAGTCAACAATAATACCTTCCAACCCTGCCCTTTTAACTAACTTAGATTTCAAATTAAATTGTATAAGAGTTACATTGGAATGACTAAGGTAAAAAAAACAACTCAAATAATTGATGAAAATATGATTTTAACTTTAAATGATGATTTAAAATAGCTTTCTCTTTTAAAAAAAATATTGAGACTAAGACATATTAAATTACCTCGGGTTTCACAATTTAACTTGTTAAACCTGCAACATAGATCATAAAATTTATTGGTTTAATGAGTATGTTTTTTCCAAAACTAATTTTTTATTTAATTACACTTGAATATTTATTTAGACATACAATAACCTTATATACCAAAAAGAAGAAGTTAGGCATGAGGTCTTGATAGACCAAAACGTCTACACCTTTTTTAAAAATATCAAGTATATTGTCTGTAAATGCTTTTTTATTTTCTCTATTACAAGAATATTTGTTTTTTTTTGTATGTGTTTTAAAAGTGTTTTTGAAAAAAATATATTTTTTCCTTGTTTTGGTGTTTTAGATTATTTTAGCGTATTAATGTCAAAAATATTTTTTTAAAAATAAAATATATATTATTTTAATATATTTTTAAATAAAAAATAATTTTCATCATACTCCTAGCCATCTTTAAGAAAAGCTAACTTAGTTTTCTTTTTTGAAGTGGGTGATAGGTTGTGTGGCTACTTGCCCGGAATTAACCCGGAATTAATTTGGGCCCTTTAGAAACAATCTTATCAATTGTCATTTTTTTTTATTTTTACAATTTACTAACTCATAATCATTTCTTGCTAATTAGATATTTGAAACCTAATAGAATAAAATTAAATTAGACCTTAAATGTATTAAAATATTATTTAATGGATGAGAACAAATTAATTGTTAATCATGATCTATGCAAATCCATTTACATTGATTTAATATTTTCTCCATAATTATTATTTTGAGAAACACATTCACAACAATCAGCTTGGAACAATTTATTTTAAAATTTATGTATGGCAAAAAATGAACCACACCTAAAATAGAGTTAGATTTTCACACTACCCCTATGATCTAAGCTTTTGTTGTGGCTGGAAGTTCATGAAAGAGAAGTTGGCCTAAAAACTAATTTTCAATCAAGAAACATAATAAATACAATAAAAACCTTTATACACCACTTACCAACTCTATAAAAACACTAAAATAACTCTAAAAAACAAAAAACAACCTGATCAAAATAAACTGAATGACACTTAATATACTTTTCTTGCTATGTTTAGAGGAAAAAAATCACTTTCATTGAACTTCTTTCAATAAAAAAAACCTATCAACACAAAGATCCTTTCTTTTTAGTGATTGAATTATGCTCGACTAACAACTTCACTAATTTATTAGTTTCTCCTCTCTTTAACATATGGATTGTAAAATAAATAAAATGAACTTTTATTCCCAAATGAAAATTTATAAAATTTGAGGTTGGTCTTGTGATCCTTTAAATATAAATTTTGTCTTTCTACTATAATTTAAAACTTTATCTCATGAAATTAGGTTATAAAATAACTATAAAAGTATAACGACAAAAATTTACAAAAAAAAAGATCCCTTTGGACACTAAAGGAGGATCACGATCAAGAACAAAAAAAATAATCAAAAGAAGGCCGAGAGTGGAGAGAAAATAAGTAGAGAGAAGACAGAAAAGATGAGAAGAGAAGAGTATTGATAAAAAGTAGGAAAACACCTTAATTTTCTTGTAAAATCTTATGATCTTAAACATGCCTATCTTTCTAACTTGCCTATAATTTTACTTGTGTATAAGGAGTCATTTTTTAACTCAGATGATCTAGCTTCTTATATTGTTAGTGTTGTTATAGTTCTTTTGCAGGAATTTGAGAATGTCTTTCCAGATGACATTTTCTAGTGGTTTGTTGCCAATTAGAGGTATTGAGCATCAAATTGACTTTATTCTAAGAGCATATATACCAAATAGGCCAGTTTGTAGGAGTAATCCTTAAGAGACTAAGAAGCTTCAAAGACAAGTGGAGGAGTTGATGTCAAAAGGATACATTCAAGAGAGCTCTATTCCTTGTGCAGTTCTCGTGCTTCTTGTTTCCAAAAAAAAACAAAACTTGGAAAATATATGTAGACTGTCAAGCTAGCTATCAATAACATCATTGTAAAGTATTGACATCTCATTCCTAGATTAGATGATATGTTGGATGAATTACATGGTTCTAAATTGTTTTCAAAAATTAACTTGAAAAGTTGTTATCATCAAATTAGGATGAAAGAAGGGGATGAATGGAAAATTGCTTTTAAAACTAAATATGGTTTGTATGAGTGGTTGGTTATACCTTTTAGACTTACTAATACATTTAGTACTTTTATAAGATTGATGAATCATGTATTGCGTGCTTTATTGGTAAGTTTGTAGTCGTTTAATTTGATGATATCTTGATTTATAGTAAAGAGATTGATGAGCATATAGGTCATTTGAGACAATTCTTAATGTGCTTAGAAAAGAGTCCTTATATGCTAATTTTAAAAAGTGTGACTTTTACATGGATAAAATTATTTTTCTTGGATATGTGGTTAGTATAAAAGGTATAGAAATGGATGAGACTAAGGTTAAGCCTATTCAAATATGTCCTACACCAAAATCTATAAGACATTAAGAGTTTTCATGGTTTGACTAGCTTTTTATAGAGGATTTGTTAAAGATTTTAGTACAATAACCTCTTCATTGATTGAAATTGTTAAGAAAGTTATGAGTTTCAATTGGAGAGAAGAACAAGAAAATGCTTTTAGCTTGTTAAAATCAAAGTTGATTTTGGCATCTTTACCATCCTTACATGATTTTAATAAAGGTTTTAAGATTGAATGTGATGCTTCCGGAATAGGTACTTAAAGCTGTTCTAATGCAACAAAATCATCTCATTACTTATTTTAGCAAAAAAAACTCAATGATGCAACTCTTAACTATCCCACTTATGATAAAGAATTGTATGCAGTAGTGAGGGCTTTGCATACTTGGCAAAATTATTTGTGGCCCCGTGAGTTTATTATACATACTGACCACTAATTGTTGAAACATTTAAAGGGTGAAGATAAGTTAAGTAGGAGACATGCTAAGTAGGTTGGGTTTATTGAAACGTTTTCATATGTAATTAAATACAAGCAAATCACCAAAGGTATGTTCTTCCTAATACTCTTAATACTAAAGTTGCTAGGATTTGAGTATATTAAGGAGTTGTATCTTGATTATCATGATTTTGATGTTATATATGACACATGCAAGGTTTTGCCAAGGATAAATATTTTAGGCATGGTGAATTTTTGTTTAAGAAAAATAAATTATTTATACCTAATTGTTATTTACGTGAATTACTTGTGAAGGAAAGCACGTGGAGGAGGTTTAATGTGGCATTTTGAAATTACTAAAACTTTGGAGGTTCTGCATGAGCACTTTTATTGGCCTAATATAAAAAGAGATGTGCAAAGAATGTCTAATTGGTGCATAACATGTAGACTAGCTAAATCTAGGGTAATGCCTCAATGACTATACACACCTTTGCATGTTCCTAAGGAACCTTGAGCTAATATTTCTATGGATTTATTTTTGGGTCTACCTAGGTCTAGGAAAGGGAGAGATTATATATTTGATGTTGTGGATAGATTTTATATGATGACACATTTCCATTTCTTCCCCATAAAACAGATGATGCAACAAATATAGTTGGTATATTCTTTAAAGAGGTCATTCGGCTACATGGTCTTCCTATGAGCATTGTATCCTATCAGGACATTAAGTTTTTGAGTTACTTTTGGAAGGTTTTACGGGGTAAGTTAAGAGCTAAACTTTCATATTCTACTAATTGTCATCTATAAATAAATGGCCAAATTGAAGTTGTTAACTGATGTAACCATATTATTCGATAATTTCACCCACATCTACCTAATGTTTTGTCCATGTTTTATATATAAAATGCCTTGATATTCTTTGTTTTATGTTTTGAAGGTATCTTTGGATGAAAGAAGCAAAAAGGAGTAAATTGGAGGTAATTGGTAGATTTGACATTCAGTCGATGTTTTGTGCAGAGCGTGAGTTCTAGAGATCGAAATGAAGTGATTCCAGTGGAACTAAAAAGCTAACATCCATACCTTTCTGGAAATGTAATGCAAGAAAAATAAAAGGAGAAAGATCATGGAAATCACATCCTGCAAAGTCAAATCTCGCATTCTGCTAGTGTTGACCTTTGTCCATTAAACATTTAATATCTGGAGCTACAGAAATCCAATTGATGCAAACTCAATTTTATTGGATTCCTAATTAAAATACCTATCCACGCTCCAAATTGAAGCCAAAAAAGATGTCATATGATGGAGATATGATTTTCCAAAGATGACAACTGAATTCTGCCAACAAACAGGTTTCGTGAAGAAACGAGTCCAAATTACATTCTGAAGCATCTAAACCGACATCCAAGTTTTTATATCAGCAATTTAGCTCCTCTAAGTCAGAGTTTGAAGATTTCATGCAAGGCTATTTCTCCTTTTTAGGAAAAATAGTTATTGAAGTACTTAAATGTAAATTGTCAACTTAAGGAAGGACTATTTTGTAAAATAGAGACTAGGGTTTCTTAGCATATAAAAAGAAAGAGAGAAGGGGCAGCAGCCAGCAAAAAAAAGAGGGAGAGGAGAAGAGGCAGCATCCAGCAGAGAATAAACACAAATTTTCTCCTCTACAAACCCAAAAAAGCATGCTCTCTTCAATCTTTAGAAGTAGTTGTTCAATAGTTATGCAAGGCTAAGCTATTTTCTTGGTTGCAAGGATACAAAAACCTTCGGATTTCAAGAACCGTGAGATTTATTCTTCCTTCCATTTTCAGTTTATGTTATGAATGAGTATGATTGTTTTCCTATTCATATTTCCTATGATTGTTGTTGATGATTGCTAGAGCGGACTCTAAGTTATTGTTGTGAACAATCTATTGCTAAGTTTAATATCAAAACCGGAGTTGTGATATATGAACTTGTGAAGCAACTAAGCTTGATAATTGTGGCGGAACTATATTATTGAACTTAGGGAGAACATTTGAATAAATTGACACAAGTTGCGGACAACTTGTATGTTAATCTTGATGAAATTATCTAGTTCTTAAAGCTACCATTAAATTGAATCATTAGTGCGGACACTTTGATTGTTTGTTGGTTAGGATTAGTTATACGGCGGATCCGTTAATTAATCACGTTAAGAAAAGATAAAATTTCAGAACATAAACTGCATTTTTTGTTTCAAGGATCGGTTCTAATTTCCGTAGGTGGATGTATGCTTGTGACCAAGGTTTGTTTTCTTGATAAGTTTCGATTTTAATTGATTTTGTTTGTTAGTTTAATTGCTGCCATAGTTTAGATAATCACAAACCAAATCCCTCCAAGCACATAACGTACAACATAAAAATCTGACTTGAAACTTTCTCATGGGATCGACCCCTTGCCTGATCTATACTATCTTGTGTGTTTTAAGCTAGGGAAATTAATTTGTGCGACCGCGACATCGCAACAAATTTTGGCGCCGTTGCTAGGGAGGTAATTTTAGTTGATTGTTGTGCTTGTACTGTTATTTTTATTTGCTGTGATTTAAAAAAAAAACATAATTTTTGCTTGCAACGGTACTGTTCACTTGCGGCAGCGGTACTGTTTAAAACAAAGTTTTTAGTGGAATTAGGTATCGGTCTTTTGTTTCCTGAAGGAAAAGGATGTTCTGAACAGGACTAGTGATTTTCACTAGCCCTACCCTATTGTGGCCAAATTCCTCTTTTTTCTAGTGCTTTTAGGCAGTTTTAGTTTTCTACCGTAAAATTTTCATACAATTTGCATTGTTTTCGATATCTTGTGTGGTTACTTTCTTTTGAATTTTCTTAAGAATTTATGCCTGTGACCCGTTCTACTAATCAAATTCAAGTGCAGATTGATCTTGAAATAGAAAGCACTTTACGTAGGTTGAGAAAGGAAGCTCGCCTCAACACCATGGCTATTGCACGACAACAAACACTCAAGGAGCTTGCTGCTTCTAACGTGGAAAATCAACCATTGTGCATAAACATTGACAATAATTTTGAAACTGTTAGATGCAGGAGTCATTTACCCCATCACTGACAGTAAATGGGTCGCGCCAATCCATGTGGTGCCCAAAAAGACCGGAATCACGTTGATGAAAAACAAAAATGATGAGCTCATTCCTACTCGCATCTCGAGTGGATGGAGAATGTGTGTTGATGATTAAAACCATATTTGAGCTCAAGGCTTACATTATTGTCAATGTTTATGCACAATGGTTGATTTTCCACGTTAGGAGCAGCAAGCTCCTTGAGTGTTTGTTGTCGTGTAATAGTCATGGTGTTGAGGCGAGCTTCCTTTCTCAACCTGCGTAAAGTGCTTTCTATTTCAAGATCAATCTGCACTTGAATTTGATTAGTAGAACGGGTCACAGGCATAAATTCTTAAGAAAACTCAAAAGAAAATTAACCACACAAGAGATCGAAAACAATGCAAATTGTACGAAATATTTTACGGTAGAAAACTAAAACTGCCTAAAAACACTAGAAAAACAGAGGAATTTGGCCTCAATAGGGTGGGGCTAGTGATTTATCACTAGTCCTGTTCAGAACGTCCTTTTCCTTTAGGAAAAAAAAGACCGATACCTAATTCCACCAAAAACTCTGTTTTGAACAGTACCGCTGCCGCAAGTGAACAGTACCGTCGCAAGCAAAAATTCTGTTTCTTTTTTTTTTTTGAATCACACCAAATAAAAATAACAGTACAAGCACAACAATCAACTAAATTACCTCCCCGGCAACAGCGCCAAAATTTGTTGCGATGTCGCGATCGCACAAATTAATTACCCTAGCTTAAAACACACAAGATAGTATAGAGCAAGCAAGGGATCGATCCCACGAGGAAGTTTCAAGTCAGAATTTTATGTTGTACGTTATGTGATTGGGGGGATTTGGTTTGTGATTATCTAAACTATGGCAGCAATTAAACTAGCAAACAAAATCAATTAAAACCGAAACTTATCAAGAAAACAAACCTTGGTCACAAGCATACATCCACCTACGGAAATTAGAACCGATCCTTGAAACAAAAAAATGCAGTTTATGTTCTGAAATTTTATCTTTTCTTAACGTGATTAATTAACGGATCCGCCGTATAACTAATCCTAACCAACAAACAATCAAAGTGTCCGCACTAATGATTCAATTTAATGGTAGCTTTAAGAACTAGATAATTTCATCAAGATTAACATACAAGTTGTCCGCAACTTGTGTCAATTTATTCAAATGTTCTCCCTAAGTTCAATAATGTAGTTCCGCCACAATTATCAAGCTTAGTTGCTTCACAAGTTCATATATCACAACTCCGGTTTTGATATTAAACTTAGCAATAGATTGTTCACAACAATAACTTAGAGTCCGCTCTAGCAATCATCAACAACAATCATAGGAAATATGCATAGGAAAAACAATCATACTCATTCATAACATAAACTAAAAATAGAAAGGAAGAATAAATCTCACGGTTCTTGAAATCCGAAGGTTTTTGTGTCCTTGCAACCAAGAAAAGAGCTTAGCCTTGCATAACTATTGAACAACTACTTCTAAAGATTGAAGAGAGCATGATTTTTTGGGTTTGTAGAGGAGAGAATTTGTGTTTATTCTCTGCTGGATGCTGCCTCTTCTCATCTCCCTCTCTTTTTTTTGCTAGTTGTTACCCCTTCTCTCTTTCTTTTTATATGCTAAGAAACCCTAGTCTCTATTTTACAAAATAGTCCTTCCTTAAGTTGACAGTTTACATTTAAGTACTTCAATAACTATTTTTCCTAAAAATGAGAAATAGCCTTCCATGAAATCTTCAAACTCTGACTTAGAGGAGCTAAATTGCTGATATAAAAACTTGAATGTCGGTTTAGATGCTTCAGAATGTAATTTAGACTCGTTTCTTCACGAAACCTGTTTGCTGGCAGAATTCAGTTGTCATCTTTGGAAAATCATATCTCCCTCATATGACATCGTTTTTGGCTTAACGTTGGAGCGTGGATAGGTCTTTGAATTAGGAATCCAATAAAATTTAGTTTGCATCAATTGGACTTTTTTAGATCCAGATATTAAATTTTGAATGGCCAAAGGTCAACAGTGGCAGAATGCAAAATTTGACTTTGCAGGATGTGATTTCCATGATCTTTCTCCTTCTATTTTTCTTGCATTACATTTCCAGAAAGGTATGGATGTTAGCTTTTTAGTTCCACTGGAATCACTTCATTTCGATCTCTAGAACTCACGCTCTGCACAAAACATCGACTGAATGTCAAATATACCAATTACCTCCAATTTACTCCTTTTTGCATCTTTCATCCAAAAATGCCTTCAAAACATAAAACAAAGAATATCAAGGCATTTTATATATAAAACATGGATAAAAACATTAGGTAGATTTGGGTGAAACTATCGAATAATATGGTACATCATTAACCGAACTTTGATTCAATTGTTGTTAAGGACTACCATTCAAAAGAATCTTAAAAATTGGGAAGATTTTTTGTCATTCATTGAATTTGCATATAAACACAGTGTGCATTCTACTACTAATTATTCATCATTTAAGATTGTTTATGGTTTTAATCCTTTGACACCATTAGATTTAATTCCTTTGACTGTTGATGAAAGGGTTAGACTTGATAGAAAATTAAAAAAACACAGGTGGTGAAATATCATCATGCAAAGATTCATAAATAAATGGAAAAGAAGAATGAACAATATGCAAACAAAGCCAATAGAGGGATGAAAATTGGTGGGATTTGAACTAGGTGATTGAGTTTAGGTGCATATTAGAAATGAAAGATTTTTTGAACATAGAAGATCAAAGTTGATGCCTCAAGGAGATGGTTCTTATCTGATCTTAGAAAGGATTAATGATAATGCCTACAAAGTGGATCTACCCAATTAGTATGGTGTTAGATGCTACATTCAATGTTTCTGATCTCTTTTTGTTTAATGTAGGTGATGATGTCAAATCCTTTTGAGGAGAAGGGGATGATGCGATCCAACCATCAAATGATCTATTGAAGGTTGAGGCTTAGGCCTAAGAGGTTCAAAGAAGCCTTCAATGGACTTCTTCAAGATATATGGGACTAAATGGACTTCAAAAGGATTTGTAGTAATATAGAGAAAGACTTGATTAATCTAATTCATGTTTAAAAAGGGATTGTTGGTGGAACTAAGACAATTACACAAGGATTCAGAGAAGAAAGGTTTGACCTTTCGTTACTCTTTTTTGTCATAAATGGAGCTAGAAATTGAGTTTTGTTGTGGTTCTAGTTGGGACAGAAACTAGATTTCCATACATTTCCAATGTTATATGGCTCACCATCTGATTAATTAAGATGAGAGATTATCATCCATTTTAAGTTGGTTTTGTTGCTTGCTTGACAGAATATAGAAACGATGAACTTGTCTTATTTAATTAGTTGGGCTATCAAACTTTATTTATTTGAGAGGAGACATTTTGTTTTGGTTTTAGCCTTGTTTGATTAGTTTGGTCTAGTTTTAGCTTGGATTGATTATTATTTAAATTGGGTTTATGTGGGACCCTATTAGGGAATTTAGGATTTTGGCTTGGAGTTTAAATACACATTTGATGATAATTTTCAGCATTGTAGTCGACCTTTGGTTGCTCAATCTTAGTTCTTAATTGAACTATTCAAATTTTTAAAGAATTGATTATTATTTGTTGTGAATCTATACTTCATTTGCTCGCCTCCAAGTGTAAACTTTATGATTAAGTTGATTTAATAGTCTTGTTGCCTTGAAGCAAGTCTTCCATTATGGTACACTCATTCAAATCTCAACAAACTTGGGTTAGATTGATCTCGGGATCATGAATTCCATTAAATTCCGCTAGGGTTCACATAAATTTGTATGACTCAACAAATTAAAATAAATTAAATTAGATGATAACATAGTTTATTAATCATATTTTTTATGACTCATAGATTAATTAGATGAGAACTCTTTGTCAAAATATATCACATATATTTTGACAAACTATTGCTTCAAATCTTCTATGATCATCATAAGTAACTCATCCAAATCATATAAATTAGTTAAGTAGGATCTAATTTTATAATATTCAAACATATTCAATTAACAATAACCTTAAGTAACTTAAGAGGTTATCCATGAATAAAACTCTAGTTTATTGCATATAAAATTGAAAGACAACAAATCATGTTCTCAACATGTATTTAATGTATTAATGAGAAATTTATTATCAATTTTTAATTAGATCTTATTCCATAGTATAATTGATATAACATATACATAAGAATTATATATTTAACAAACACCCTAGCATGTTAGTCTAATTAAATGAATATGAATACATCTAAACTAATACACTCGAGTCATAAAAGAGAATTAGGTGGTCAAAACCAATGTTATTGCTGCAAATTTTTATAAGTCTTTTGTGAGCACCATAATTATATCATTTGCCTTCATTCTTTCCTCATCTTGGGATTGTTCTAAATTACATGAAAACTTATATAAATGAGTCATATGCATCTAGTTAAATTCAAGAGGAATTAGGTAAGAAAACAAATTTACAACCCTAAAAAAAAACACAAAGACACACAAACCATATTTATTATTACAATCATTCAACCATAGAAAGACAATCACATTGATCTTTAATATCCATAATCATCCATCATGTATAATAAAATTGATATGTATAAATAAATATATTGCATGCTTCAATTTTAATTATTGGCTTTATGTTCAATTTAAAAATAATATATAACACTTAAAAATGTTAAATTCAAATCCAATTTGATAATTTCTCAAAACTTAATAAATTTTATTTCATGTAATCTTTTCATTGAAAAACTATTTTCGAAAATTAATAATATTAGAATTCTTATTAATATTCAAAACTATTTTAGGATCAATTAAATAAAAATATATTGACTTAAAAACTCTATTTAGTTTTGAAATTTTAATTTTATAAAATTATTTAATTAAATATTTTAACTAAATCCTAATCCTATTAGGATATCACAAAACTCAATATTACAAAATAAATTTTATAATTACTTAATCTAGGATTTTATTTTTAATATAAAATCAAAATTCTATATACAAAGAGGTAAATTTCATAATCTAGTACTCATAAACCCTAAAATAGATTGCGAGGGAAGAAACATAATTCTACCAATGTCACTTTTACTTCTTGTTACTACTACTGGAATGAGCTACCTATGTCGATGACAATTACCAACAACAAAAGTGTTGTCATTTTGAGAAAAAAATTAATATTTTTTATAATATTTTTATATTCATTTTAATATACTGATATCAAAAAAAAATAAAAAAAATTATTTTAATAAATTTATAAATAAAAAAATATTTTAAAAATCAACATCAATTATGCTACCTTCCGTAGCCTACGCATAAAGTCAACGTAGGCAGCCATCCTCACATTGCACTAGGCAAGCTCTGAGCACAACACCCACGGCTTGTTTACTCATGGAAACCAATGTGTTTTAAGATTATGGTCATGTGTCGCCGAAACAATAGCAAAAAAGGATTTTCTAAACAAATCATGAGAACAAAATATATTTTGGGAAAAATAATCTTCTAAGCCCTTTAAAAGAGAGAATTGTTATACATTTGAGAGCTTACTCTTTTCCTTTGTATTTATGTATTTTTGTATTGTACTTAACTCATAACAAATAAGTCATGTCGTTTTATTTTAAAAAAAAAAACTATTTTTTATAAATGATAAAATATTATTTTTTTTCCTTAAATAATATCACATATATTTTTAAACTATTTTTAAAAAATTTATTCGATCAAGTTCTTACTTAATTATTTCAAGCCTTAGAATTGTAATCCCTTGTATTAATTACATTATAGTTTTCAATTTTTAAACACTTATTTACAATCATGTCACATTTAATTAATCATCTCATTTTAATTTCTTATCAATAATTAATTTCTTATCAATAATTCTTAAGTGTGTGACCCTTTAGATTTTATATAATAAATTGACTCAAGTATAATAATTTATATTTGAAAATAAAATACAATATCAAACAACCTTTTCATGATTTTTCAAATATTAAAAAAATCACAAGTGATTTGACTTAATATTTCAGTGACTAGTTTTTCATTATTATTATTCATTCATCAAAAAAGTTTTGATTTTAACATTATAACATGAAGCATGTTTGTTTTGTTGAATCATTTTAGCTTTCAATACTATAATCATTAGTTCTTTAAATAAAATTTGAATCTCTTTAATTTCATTCTACATTGGCCAAAGATTTTACAATTAATACTATTTGAGAATAAAAATAATATATATTTTTTTAGTTCACCTGGGGATGATAAGATATCTCTTTATTACTCAAATTCTTTCATATATTTTATGATGTACTTAATATTCTTTCATTTGTTATTCTTGATAAAGAAAATTTGTGGGTCAGAATCAAAGAATAACACTCCATATATATATAAAAAAAAAAAATTAGTGATCTCAGATCTAATAATCACTTACACAACTATCATATTAACCTTTTAATAAACATAAATGATTTATCCATATGAAATTCACTTGCAGACCAGTTCAATGTATAAGTCATCTAATAATTGTACCTAAGTTTATAAATCCAATTGTTTCCTTTCATAAATATAATATACACTAGTCTTAACTACTTTAATTAATATATTAATGAAAAATATTAAAAAACAATATTTTAATGCAATTGAAATTTCATGATTATAAAAACTTCGCAATTTTCTATGCAAAACGTTTTTATTCCAGAAACTTTATCCTTATTTTAGATTCATTAATCAAATATTAAATTTATAACTAAAATATAATTACATATCAAAACAAATCTTTTTTAATAATAAATATATTTTAAATGAATAATATCAATGTTTGATTGAATATCGAAAATATTCACTAACATTTAAAATGAGGCAAAAACACTGTATCAGCCAGCATACACAATGAATTTTGATTAGTTTCCAAAAACTTTTCATTAATAATTCAAAAGAAAAAAATATATATTTAGACAAATGAAACCCCATCAGCCACTTGTGATCACTTTCTTATTATTCAAAATCTTAACTTCTGAAGGGTAAATCTACAGAACAGAAACATTCCTGAAACACAACAAGGAGTGATTCTTCTATCTTCTAAAATAGTCTACGAACACCAAGTGACAAGCAGAAGCCATGACACCAAATGCTGTCTGGCAGCACTCGATTAATGGATCAAGATTTTGGCGTGCCTGTCACGGGAAGTAGAGTACATGAGAGAGTAAAAGTAAAAGATGAAGAGAATTAAGCACTCTCTTGCTAAATGATTGTTTCTGTATTCGATAGCATGAAAAATGTTTACATTTGTATTTCAATACTATGCTAAATTTCATGCAACTTGAATGTTCTTGATGAACAGCATTCAAGCAATTCCCAGTATGATTATCCATTTAAATTGCATGGAAAATAGGGGAGGGAGGGTTACGTACAGGCAATTCAAGGAACTGTTAGTTGACCTGTGTGTCCCAAGGACTTCCATGACGATTCAAGCCGCAACAGGTGCAATTTCTCTACAAATGCTTCGAGGACTTCGGCTTCTTCTTCTGGAGCAAACGCCATGCAAATGCTAAGCTCTTGCACTGCCTGACCATATTTCCTGCAATTGCAATCAATACCTTCGATCACACCATAATGATCCGAGCCACAGTTTCGATGAAGGAATGAGATTCCCGATTATATACCTGTTATAGTACAGCATCATGCCATGGTCTCTCCTCAAAGCCCAATTATGTGGTTGCAGAATCAACGATCTTTCTGATGCCATGATAGCGAGCCTGTAAGGAATTCTGTAGTTTAGGATGGAGAAGTTCATCTACCAGAGCTAACATGGCAATTGCAAAGCTAGATAATTTATATTTCAATTTAAAATGCTCAGATGGTAGCTCAGCTCCTAGTTTGACTCCAAAATTACATGCACAACTGGTGTTATATAAGAGCATCTCGCAGGGAGATGTTATAAACTGATAATATTATATTGTTTTGCTTACTTGCACTCCAATGGTAAAAAAAGCTATTCAACAAAAGTCAATTATATTTTAATATATTTAATACATAATTATTTTAAAAATTCAATATGATCAAGCTGACTAGTCAGATTTAAAAAAATATAGATAATTTTCAATCAACCCATATTAAAAGATGAAATTGAAAAAAAAATAATTAAAAACAATCTGAGTTAATCATAACCAATCACAGTGAAACAAACGTGCAGGTTACAAATTAGCATAACCATGAATCTCAAACAATAGACTATTTCCCAAACTCTTAATGTACAAATCAAAAAAAGCAGATGCCTATCACATCATTGAAACATCCTTAAAAAATAAAAAAGGCAAGAATATGTTAAAGAGTATCATGTTGTGCCAACTAAAAATGGTGCTTTTATAGAATATAATAGCTATTCTGGAAAGAATTAGCCTGAACCAAAGGTTGAGACGCTATCTAATATTGTTTCTTTCGTTCTAACAAATGACAAGTGAAATGGGTGAACCGTGAAAGTCATATTCATGAAATCAAGCATTTCTTCATGGTACAAGGGAAGTTACATGTTATTACTTATGGTCAAGAGGTTTGAGTAATACAAAAAGATAACAAGTTTAAAGACCATGTCATTGCGGTATCTATGTTTCTCATTTTATGAACAAGATCAAATTTATTAATTAAGGATTAAGGGATTAAAAAAGACTGACTGAAATAAAAAAAAAAGAAAAAAAAAAGGGAAATTAGCAAATAAGAAAATGGCTGAAAGAGCCCCAGCGAACAGCAAAACAAGAAAGCAGCCACAAAAAACAAAAAGGAACCTAACAACCATGCAAAAGCAAAAAAGACTCCCTTCATTTGCAGCAACAAAGCCAACTGGAAAGACTACAAATATCGAAGTAGAAGAAACCCCAAAGAATAGAAAGAAAACCGCCAAGACCAGGACAACAATGACACCAGTCATCAAGACCACAATTGACATTAAACAGCACCAGCAGAGATTCAGAAGAAGACAGGATAGAAGACATGAGCACATCACAGCAAAGGATGGTGGAAGGAACCATCACTGGGGAAGATAACATGAACCACACAGGGCATTCAAGGTCACTTGAAATGCCACCGCAGTAGGAAACACAAGAAGGTGGGAAGCATAAACTCTTATATGAAACAACACCTGAACTAACAAATCCAAATTCATAGAAGAAGGCCATCCTATTCAAACAGCCACACACAAATAGGAAATCCTCAAAAGAAACAGTGTACATGACAATGGCAGACCAAAAATCCCACCTCAAAAACCCTGGCAAAGGTCCTAAGGTGCTGTTTATGTTACAAAACTCGCAAAAATCTTGGCAATGGTCCACAGGACAAGAGAGTGATTACAATCTTGGTGCTAAGAAGCTGTAGGGCACAGATTACTTGGATACGATCCAGACAGGCAGTAAGTTCCTTTTTATTTATTTATTATTATTACTTTATCTTTGTTGCTGCATAACTGATGCGTTTATCAAGATTACAAGTATCAATAATTCAAACTGCTGTACTGCTATCATGCCACATGGCTTACCTTCCTTACGATAATCTGACAATAATCAGCTAGAAGATAAATACTACATGAAGCGGAGCCCACACAAAAAACGAAGAAAATGAAGACAGCACAATTACAGACACTGCTATATAGGTGCATAAGAAAACTACCTAAGATCTTGAGGCCGAAGCAGGGGAATACTTGAATTATGGATCCTGTTAAGTTTTTCATCAGTGTTATGAGCATGCCTAAGTGGTGAAGTCAGCATCAAACCAGGATTTGATCTTGAAGCACGTTTCCAGTGAAGCCTCTGCCAAAATTTAAGATTTAGTTTATCCCAAGTAGGGATCATGAAGTATATTTAGAGACTGAATAACTGTTATCGATTGAAGAGTTAAAACAGGAACTAAATGAGTGCACTGCTTATCTTGGCAAATGTAAGAGACAAGAAAGTATTTTGGATGAGATTCCAGTAATTAGAACTCACAATCAAATTGGCCAGAGCAATGCCAATAATGTCTCGTTTCGTAGCTATCTCAAGCCCCAAAAGAGAGTTTCCAGTCAAATCTGATGCCTTTGATCTAGGGTCCTCAACACACCTTCCGTTGACAATTGCGAACAAGCTGTGTCCTGAAGTTACCTTGAAGAGCTCCTGCAGAAAGGAGAAGGCAAATTAGAATAGCCTAGTGTGAAGTTTGTCTGAAAATAGGGTCTTACAACAGGATATCAACCATAGATTGTGAAGAAATGCTTCGGCTATGCATTGGAAAGAATAAAGTTTAGCAAGAACCATGAGTTGCCAAGCTAGATTTTAAAGATGCACAAGAAAAATTTACGCACCTCTGGGTTCCCTGTTTGGGGCCATATCAAAAAATCTTCCCCAACTCGAGATCCCACAATGGTCAGACCAAGTCTTCTACAAACTTCAATGTAAATTATACTAAGCAAAATTGCTGTCAAGAAAGCAAAAATATAATCAGATGGCCACGAATACCCACAGAATGAAAGAAGATGGCAATAAAGCAAATATCACAGATAAGAAAGTTATTCAAGAGCCCCAATATACGAAGTGAACCAGAACAAATGCAATAAAACAACTAGCTACAAATGCATTAAATAAAAAGGATGAAGTTTTACCACTGCCACATCTGGTGCTTAATACCGTGTGCAAGTATGAATACTTAGAATCTACAACAACAGGTGATCTTTTGAAGCCTCTCAACTCAAAAAGGACTAAATTCACTGCATCCAGAAGTTCAACCAAATGGCAACCTATGTCTCTTGAAACTAGCTCTGCTTCAACGTCCTTGGTAATGTTGTCCAACTCACTGACCCATTGACTTGTAGACTTTCCAGCTAAAGGCATCTGCTCCACACAATCCCACTCCTGGGAATTCAATGCGGCTGAAACATCTCTCCTCTCTTTCAGGAGTGAGCAAGCATCCATCTCACGATTGAGAGAGATAAATGCCTCATCTTCTGCTGCAATGTATAGCAAGGCCTGGACCAGCCAGCAGAAAACGCATTGGAATTCAGAATCTCCCAAACGTGGGCAATTTAATTCCAAGAACTAGAAAAATTTCATGATATGTAAAGATATATAAATAATGCAACAACTTGCACTCCATCTGGAACAAGAAGCTTGGTTAGGGTATGCCGGAAAAGTTCAGAAAAGAAAAGGGAATAAATCAGTAGATATCAAATTATAATCAGGAAAATAATGGTAAAGGCAAGATCATTTATAGAAAACCATATGTACCTTAGCAAGAGAAATGTCTTTGTCCTTGGATTGGAAGGAGATTTCCTGGGTAAACTTTTCCCTCGCAGACTTGACAACCTGGTGGCAATTGTTTCAAGATCAAGAAATAGACAAATAAGTAGCAAGAATAGAAAGAGTAAAGAAAGAACATTAATCCAACCAAGAACATAAACACAACATATGGAAGAAAAAGTGTGATGATGATGATGATGAGAAAGGCAAGATAGGGTGTTAAAAATGGTATACAAATAAACCTCCTGATAAGTTTTGAGACGACGGGAAGAAGAGTCCATGTTCATCTGATTGATTGAAAGAGGAGAAGCTGAAGCTGAAACTGAAACAATAGAAGTCCCATTTCTTCTCCTCCACCGCAGATGTTGATCATGATCATACCTGATATGATATGATCATCGTGTAAAGAATAAAGGGACATTTGGGGTTTTGCATACCACAAAAATCCTTCTTCCTCACCGCTAATATATTACTAATTCAAATACATAGATACATGCATACATGACAAATAACCAGCAAATATAACCATAAATCAAGCAGCAGATAAGTAGCTCAAGTAACAAATCAAGAAGAATGATGGATGTTATTTATTACCTGATGGGAAAAACATGAGAAGCAGCAGCTGCTGCTGGCATGGTAGTTGCTGTTGTTGAAGTAACAGCAGTGATGAATGAATCACACAGCATTTTCTTTCTTGCTTCCAATACTATTGGATCGTGGAGAGAAATTGGTTCAAAGAAACAAAAAATGTAAAAAAGAGAGAAAACCCAAGAAAATATACAGAAGAAGCAGAAGTATTGTATTAATATTCTATCAAATCATTTTGTGTAGCAGTGATTGTTATGGCACAGAAGAAAGAGGAAGGATAGAAGGATGATGACGATGCCATGGTGGGGGTGCTGGGCTCCGTAATTATTATCACTTCACTTCCAAAAGACAACAACATGTGGGAATCAGTAGTAGAAGATGAGTATTTGTTAATGCACAAATCCATGCTACTTAGCTAAAGATATTGTCTAATTGGTGGTGGTGGTGGTGGTGGTGGTGGTGGTGGTGCTGTGTTCTATCTAAAGAAGATGAAGCAGAAGCAGCAAAAAAACAATGGATGAAGTAAAGGGCAGCGAGGCTGAGCCTGTGGCTCCCTCCCTAATTTGGTAATCTTCGGTGGGACATGATGATAATAGTTAAGATAGATAGACTCCTTCCAACTTGCTACTTCTTATCTCAATACAAGTACCTTAAAGTTCTATGATTTTTTATATGCATATGTAAGGTAGAGAGGATTAGGAGGTTGTCCAAATTATCTACCATCCACAGATATGTATTTAGATTTGGAATCAGAATAATCCAATCCATAATTCTCTTCCCCAATCATATGTTACTAAAAAAATCTTCAAATTCCCAAACTTTTCTCCAATTACCAACCAAAGAAATGAATTTTTCATGGGATGTGAGATTTTGGGTTGGTGTTATTTTATATTATATATCATCATTACTTAATTCTATTTTCATTTTTCAAGCATTTGTTTCTTTTTAAATGTTATTCTTCTCTTTCAATTTACTTCTTTTTGCATCTTTCATCCAAAATACCTTTTCAAAATATAAAATATAAAATATCAAGGTATTTATATGTAAAACATAGATAAAATACTAGTTAAATTTAGATGAAACTATTGAATAATATAGTTGCATCAAAAATATCTCTTTTTGAATCACTAAAGTGAAAGTCATTTTAGATAAGGTTATGTGTGTCAACATCCATTGATTGAGACATATATGTTATAATAATTGAAGTTTATAATTCAATCTTTATATTGTTCTTTAACAAAACTAATTTAATCTCTTTAGTTTCAATAATCTCATGGTTACCCTAAACCATCAAGTCATATACGAAAGCTAATGGAATAGTTCACAATAGTATGAGCATTTGTGTAACGACAGAGTAAATTATTTGTTTCACAATAATATGAGCATTTGAGTAAATTATGAATGGATAAAAAATATTGTGATAAATTAATCTATTTGACCCTAACATGGTGATCATATGATCACAAAAATTCCAATTAAGATTAAAATTGAATTAGAAAAGCTTTGATAAAAGTGTGACACAATAAAAATTTATCTCAAGACATTAACACTATTAAAATTGAATTGAATGACATCATGAAGCTAGCTAATTCTCAATAAATCAATTTTAGTTCTTTCAATAACCAAAGGATGCAAGAAGCACTCTTACATGTTAACTTGAGAAAATTTCATAATTATTATGGATCAAAAGATGTCAAAACTTAGGTTTATAAGAGTTTAAATACTTCAAAAAAATTAATTTCAATTGATCTACTATTGTAGGTTGAATTAACCCACTTATAAAATTGCCTCAAACCTATACTATTAAGCTCAAATTCTGATTCAAATAAGTCTTGGATCCTAACTGAAAACAAAGTATTAATTAAACTCACACAAGCCTTGGGTTATAATTGATATAAGAGAAAAATAAAGTTTATAAGTCTTATTCCTATGTTGTCATGAGAAGCGAAGAGGAAAAGAAAATACTTCAAGCCCGATACACGCTCATTTCTAGCCTGCATTGTTACCCAATAATCTTAGGAACTAAAGGAGAAATTCCCACCCAAGTAGTTTTTCCTATATAAAAGAGAATTCTAATTGCAACCTTGTATTTATCCTTCTTTTAAAATAAAACTAGTTGTTTTCCTTAATTCTCCTGTTTTGCCACCATAAATTATCCTTCCAATACTAGAAACATAATCAAAGCTGCTAAAATATTCTCTTGCATATTTGGAGACCTTGTTGCCACTTATGTTTTCCAAGTCAGTTTGGATTCCTTTGTTTTCTTTATTATATCCTCTTCTTACTTGACAATAAAATAAATAACAATAATATATTCTAATACTTAAAGGAAGTAAAAAAAATTCTCTAACATAATATGGAATTTTTAAAACACATGGAAATTGAAATAAACAAGGCTAGCCAAAACTCATAAAAAATTAGTAGCCTTGTTGCCAAAAATTCATGGTCATAATAAGGCTAGATTTTGCATTTGTTGCATAAATGGATTTTTAAGATTTGTCTTGTCCAAAACTCGTCGAACCCCCTCATTCAATTTTTTTTTAATGCTTTGGTTTCGGAGAGTGTAATTAGCCCATTTTATATATGTAATAGGTTTTTGTTGATATGTTTGGGTTAACCACATCACTATTTCTTTTAAAATATATAATTTACAAAATAATTAGTAGTGGTGGAATTTTCTATATTTGTAAGGATTGGGGAAAATGATATATGCCATTTCCCATTCTTTTTTATTTTTTCTCGATAATAATTTGGATGATGATGATACAAGAAAACACTTGGGATTTTGAACGAGAACTTATATTTCATCTACCCCACTTGACACCTCTATTTTGTTTAGCAAGTTAGCTATTTGCTCCTCGACCCCAACCTTACTACCCTTCCAAATGAATTAGATTGTCATCATCTGTTTTTGGTAACTTTTTTCAATTTAAAAAAAAAAAAATACATCACTATAATTTTCCTTCTTTTTTTGGATAATTTAGTGTTGAAAATTTAGATATACTTTTACTATGTTTTTTTTGGATTCTTAGAACCATTGTTTGATTTGGATTGAAGCTTGGGATATTCATGAAAGGACATATCATTTCAGAAATTGTTTGAATAGTTTTAGTGTTATAAATATACATTAATTTTTAGTTTTTTTTAATAAAAATACTTGCCTGTAGAAGAGAAAAATATCATTAAAAATTCTCTAAATCTCATTAATTTTGTTTATCCTAATTTGATCTTTATACTCTTTCAATTTTTGAATGGCGTGTTATATTATTATTTGAATCAATTGAGTCCATTTATTATTTATTATGTTATATAAATATCTTATACCTATTAAGATTCTTGTTTGAATCAATTGAGTCCCTCTATAACAACTTTGCTAGTTAATATGCTTACATGACACATTACAATCAAAGTACTATATTGAATGCTTGATACCTGTTTTTTTTTTGTTAAATCCATAATAATTATTTCATTTTTGTAGTTTTTTTCAAGATGAAAAATAAAATAACTAATCACACATGATTAATTAAAATAACTTACTTTTCATATATTTTTTATTACATAATTTAAAAGGTAAAAGAGTTGTTTAAATTAAAAAAAATCATGCACACAAACTTAAAATGTAACAGTCTCAGTTTCTAAAACAACAGAACATGTAATTGAAGATTTTAGGATTTGTTTTTAAGAATGCACCAAGATTTCTATTGAAATTCCAGCGAAATCTCCCTTATACCAAGAGATCCCAAGTTGTTGACTAAATTATATTACACTCCCAGTTTTATTATTTCATATCTTGATCCAATCATTTTAGACCTTCATAATCTCATTGATGAGGACCTACCCAACATTAAACATAATCACTCTAATAACCTATTGTTGGTGCCAAGTGGACCTATTATAAGAGTTAGGATAAAAAGACTTAAAAAGATATTGAATGAGATAGTTTAGCACACACGATGTAAGATAGACATAGAGGGGAAAAAAGCAATTATAAATGTAGTCTCTAATTCATCTAATTCAAGTCTAAGAAGGGTTTTATTCAAGTTTTGAAGAGGGATGATGTGTTAGGCCCAACTCAGCCTTGATTTGGGCTTATTTTTCCTAATATTACATGGAGTCCAAGTCAACACATTATTCTCCCAAGAAAGCAAGGAAATTCTTCTAGATTATTTTTAAAGAAGGAAGGATTTTTAACATTTAAAAGAAGAAGTTTCCTAGTTTATAATAGAAACCTAAAACAACATTGAAGACCAAATTAGACTTTTTTTTTTATCTTATTTTTATGTGACTACAACTTAAAGATTTTATTTTAAATTCATATTTAGTGTTTTAAGGTTAATAAACATTAATTGACCTTAAATACTTAGGGATTTTGGTCTGATTGTAATGGGCTTTATAAAAGTAAACATCTTTGATTTTTCTAGGGTTTAGCTTGGGTTAAAAACACATATGTAACCTAAGTTTCACATTATGTGTTTTTGTTTAATGATATTCATATTTCGGCTGCGACTTTGTGTGCTTGTAAGAGTGAGAATTCTTTCTTCCTTCATTCTCTAAATGATTAAAAATCATTTATCTAGGTTCAACTCATTTCATGATGTCAATTCATACTTCATGTTCATGAATTGATATTCATTGAGTGAAAGTTTGAATAGTGTTGGTGCTTATATATAAGTTATCTTCATGTTACACTCCTATCAAACCTAATTTACTTGGTTTTATAGGAATTGTTGTCTTTGTGTGTGGGTTGCTTACAATATGTTTAAGAGGTTCACATCATTTGGTATTAGAGTTTGGCTCTATTAATTAGGCTATATCCTTCTGAATTTTTTTGTTTCTCGTTGATTCCGTAAAAATTCTTTAGTATTATACTTCTTCTCTTTGAGTTTCATTTTTTTTTTGTTATGTTACTATCCATAGTATATCAATAGCATAAAAAAAACAAAAAAATATAAAGAAAAAAAACTCATTCAAAGATGTTTATTGGTTTCTTTTGCAAAACCTCAACAAAGAAAAATAGGGTCAAATCAATTTGCAATTAGCTTGAATTTGAAAGTCTAATTACTAGGGTCCTAATCGCACCAAATATTTAGGGTCAATTGGATATTATTTTCTTAGCAATTTCAGGTATAATTAAGTTTGATTAATAATGTTTTAAAATCAACATATCAGAAGTTATAAAAAAAATTGCTCAAATTTATTTTATCTATTTGGATTAAAATCACACTCCATCACAAATCATATCTCAATTGGACATCCTTTACCTTAGGTTCTTGTCGCACGCCGCCGCATGATGTTCCAGGAGGGTCTCGTTAGTGTTGAAGAGTCGCCACCTAGTTGTTGAGGGTCGCTAGGAAAACCCGGTTGTTACTGGTCTAGTTAGAGATTCAAAGGTAGGGAACTGACTGTAAAAAAAAGATATTAGTACCCTAGTACGTCTTACCTGAGGTAAATTGCATTGCGTATTTTTTATGTGATTTTAAAAGTTTTGTTGGGTAATACTTATTCATGTGAATAAATCTGGCCTAAAAGATATCATCTATCATGGAAAGCGAATGGTCTTCCGTCATTCATGCATCGTGAAAATTATTTCAATTAAAAAATCGATCACCGAAGAGGGTGATGTCAATTATGTCAATAATGAAATCAATTTTTAATGAGAAATCTTTAATCCATGATACCAAGCTCTATAAGCTTGTTTTAAACCATATAAAACATGATAGAGAAAGTGAAGATTTTCAAAACCTTAAGGTTATTAAACATATACTTCATTTATAATAAAACCATTTTAAAAAGTGCTTTTGATATCCATTTGAAAAGTTGTAAAGTTAACATGACATACAAAGGCTAAAATAATTTTGCTCCTATAATGAATTGATTTTTAGGTTTAGGGACTCGTTTCTAAAAAAATATTTCTTTCAATTTGGTTTAGCTCATCTTATATGACTAAGATCTAATTTGCATCATTTTCAAATTCTAAGAAGGATTCGAGCTTCATATGTGAAACAAATGCATAATGCTTATTGTTTTCCAAAGAGATGCTCTAGTCTCAGTTCCTTCAAATGAATTACCAATAATTAAATCCAGAGGATGAGCGTTTACATATTTTAACTCTTTAAATGGAACAAAAGAGTTACTTACCATCTCTTGTTGATAACATGTGTTTGGTTGATCCTATTCATCTCTTCAGTGTTGTCATGTATAAGTGTTTTATCATTAAAATTCAAATGTTGAACACTTTTATTCATGTCATGTTTAGTTTCACAATGATATTTTTTTGCTCTTCTCACCCCACCATCCCCAGATTTAGGAGAAGACGCACGGTGAAAATGAGGGGGTGTTTTTATAGTCGTAAAAATTATAATTATCAGGAGTCGCCACCTAGTATTAAGGTCACTAGGAACCTATTGATCTGTGAGATTCTGAGTAAGGGACTTGTTGTGTAAGAAGAAAACGCATCACCCCCAGTGTACCCTACCTAAAATAAGCTGCATTATTGTTTGATTGTTTTTCTAAATTTAATTTTTTTTCGTTGGTCTTTCCTAAAGCTCGAGGTAGATCTCTCATCGTGAGAGAGTCTTTACCTCCATTAGAGTTGAAAACCTTGTTTTTAACTATCTGTGAGGGTACTTTACAATGTAATTTTACACAACAATAGCTAAAACAAAATAATTGTTAAATTATTTTGATATTTTTGCCAAATTCCAACGGATAATCATCCAATTTTCATTTTAAAACATGAGAAAGATGCAACATATATTTTTTACGACAAATATGTTTGTAAAAACCTTGAAATTCTGCCGTAAGCATGAAAACAATATATATTTTTAATTTTTTATGTGAATTTTTTATATTATATTTAAAAAAAAAAAGGATTTGGGTCTGACCCAAGTAAATGGGTCGGGCAACCTAGTTGGGCCAGGAACCCAGCTCTGCTAGACTTAGGCTGGATATGGCCCAACCATCAGGGCTAGGTCTAGAGCAATCGTGCCCAAGATGAAAGAGAAAAAAAACTAATTTACAACAAGGTGGTCGGCCGACAATGACGAGAGGCTTACCTACTACGACCGTCGGGTAGAGGAGGCCGAGGTGGTTCTTCATGTGGTGGTGATGTCAAAATGATGGTCTGTGGTGGCGGGGAGAAGTGTCGGAAGGGGCTGCTCTATGCTTCAATCCATCGTTGCTTATTTGTCGGATATGGCTGCTTCTAATGGAGGTATGATGGAGTTGTTGCTTGAAAGAGAAGCTGTCGGTGCTGAGGAGGGAGACTAGGTGGTGGTCGGCGGTAGAAAACTTGCCCACTTCCGAGGGGGTTGACATGTGCTAAAAGAGAGAGACGTCGATGACTGTAGGGGAGAGAGAGAACTGATGCTACAAGGGAAAGAAAGAGGGACATCGATAGTGATTCCACCAGCACCGAGGAAGGGGAAGAGTGGTTGTCGCTAGTTTTTATACTCGTGTGCAAGTTTTTTATTCTCTGCAATTTTTCATTGTGTTATCGTCTTCCTTCTATTTTTTTCTTCCGCTCTCGTCATTGTGTGTCTTTTTTTCCAGTGTGTTTGCATGTGGCTTTACCAATCGTAAATTGCCATGGTATTTGTCTGTTAACATTGTTTTCCTCTCACTGTCATTCTCTCCTTCTCTTTTTCTTCTTCCCCGTAACTGTTCTCCCCCCCCCCTCCAGTTTGTTGGCCTTTGTAATATTTACAGGTGAAAAGGCAAACCCTTCGGCTGCCCATTACGTGCAGCGATGGGTTGCCTGCTGCCTAAAACTACAGTTGCTTGTCGTACACTATTCAAGTGACTAAAAAGTGCAGGGACGCTTGTAGGTTTTCAATGATTTGGGAAGGTGAAATCCGATTTGGTCCCTCAATCTGTAATTGTTCTAATTGCACCCTCAATTGGATTTAAACTTTTAACTTTATGCACTTGTATCCCCGTCAGAATTTCAAAAGCAACCTTAGCCTTGCACGCCTTTTTATTTTGGTCTTTAGTTTCCGATTTGTGTGATTTGACTCTTAATTGACCATTAAACTCTCAATTTTTTTCAATTTGACCTCTGATTCGCACCATTGGCTTGGAAAAATTCAACTCAGTCTCCGAAACTTTCAATCTTCTCAATTGAACCCGAATTAAGCTCAAGAACTTAATTTTTCATCGATTAAGCCCTTAATAAAACTAATTTGACCAATTTAAAATATAATTAAGTCCTTGCACATAATTAAATCCTTCTATTAGACCCTAAATTAATTCTCAAACATAATTATACTTTAAATTAGCCCATGATTAAATCAAATTGGCATAGAAAAAATATAATTATGCATTTAGGCTTAATTTTTATATAGATTTATCCAATAATAAATTCTTTTAGCCTTGAATCTGTATTTCCCTTCATTTTGGGGGCACAAAAAAGGTACGATCAGACTCTCGAAAATAACTAAATTTTTCACCTTGATTTTTCTACCAACATCAACCCCCTTTATTTTATTTTGGATAGAATTGGGGGGAATAATCCATTTTTGGGTTATTAAATGTTTAGTCTCATCAATATTGTCATTTTGAGTTTCCTCAAAGGCCACATGCATGAATTCTTCAAGACAAAGTGTTCTATTATTATAAACTCTATAAGCCTTGTTAAATGAGAAATATCGAAGAAAAATATCAATATTAAATTTTGAATCAAACCTTTCCATATTATCTTTGGTGTTAGAGAATAAAACATTTTGAACCAAAAACTTTAAAATATAGGATATTGGGTTTCTTACCTCTCCGAAGCTCATAAGGAGTCATTTTCAACTCTGGTTTCAAGGTAACACAATTTCAAACATATTACAAAGTGTTCACGACTTCAGCCCAAAAATATTTAAGAGTATTAAATTCATTTAACATAGTTCTTGTCATTGCTTGAAGAGACCAATTTTCCTTTCCACAACCCTATTTTATTGGGGAGTTCTAGGTGTTGAAAAGTTATGGCGATATTCTTTTTCTTCACAACACATCTCAAATAAATTCACCACCATGATTGCTTCTTATATTTACAATAGAAAACCTTTTTCATTTTCAACTTTATTTAGAAACTTTACATATTCATAAATAGTTTTATATTTTGATTTTAAAAACAAAATCCTTAGGGAGAACATGAAGAACACAAAGAAAATTTTATAAAATACCCAAAATTGTAGAATTTGCAACCACTACCAAGCCATCACTAGGGATTTGTTTATCTTTAAAACATGTTTTATCTATCCCAACAAGTCACACTAACATATGCAAACACATTTGAATTACAAACACTAGTGGAAACATCAAACACTAAAATTAAGCTTTAGGTAACATAACCAAAACAACAACTTAGCATAGCCTATGTGTTCATGTAACATGGATTCAAAATTATTATTTTTAATCCCTTTTGTGCATGAACAAACTCAATATGCTATTGATAAATACCCTTGCATTAATATGCAGAAATTAGGTCAAAACACAAACTAAAGCAACATTATATATATAAAAAAAAAACTTAAAACAAATAGCTATATATATCATAAATATATAAAAAAAAATCAAAATAACAACATTAAATGAAAATCATAATATCAAATAGATAAATGCAACAACAATTGTTAAACATTTAAAACCCATTTTATATGCTTGCAAACATAAATGAATGAAAAAACGACTCATGTTAGTCTTTGTCTAAACAATTGGCTAATTCATACAATCGTATCCATAATCTCCTTTCAAAACCTTATATGATACCTAAAACAATCCTTCCATTTATTTCGAAGTCAAATCATATAATGCATTTTTGTTTCATTTCAAAACAAATTATCCATTATTTTCACTTTGATATTGCATCACATTTATTCTCATTTCAAACTTGAAATGCAACAATGTAAGATTTTAAAAGGAATATATAAAAATAAAGATAAGAAGTTAAACACCTACCTACTTCTCTTATAAGTTAAATTCCTTATATGGAAGGTCCAACTCCTAATTCCTATCCTAGTTTAAAAGGAAATACATTTATCAATATATCATAAAATCCATCTTATGAGTCTACATTCATGTTAACATAAAATTCTATCTATCCTTAATTATTTTATGATTATAATTTTCCCATTTAATTTCAACACTTCAAAATTCCCCAAAAAATCATTTATTATTCTCTCACTATGATTTGCATTCACCATTAGATTTCTTATTCTTTCATAGGTACAATAAAATTTTAATTTTCTTTTACATTAAGATTTCATAGCATTACAATTTTCCACTACTTTATATTAACAAACAAAACACAACAATACTAACTTGATCTTCTCTCTTTTAATTCCAACATTATTAGCCCAATTTAAAAATCCATAAAGCCTAATAACTTGCCCTAGTAAATCAATTTAACTCAGCATAACAATTATTTTCAATTTATATAATTAAATTCTCCATTTTCATGTACTTTGTTATTACACTTTCAAACTCACAACTTATAAAATCTTACACATTAGCTCAGTTAAGAGGCTAAACTCTATCCAATTTAATGTTGAAGGATGGAATAAAAAAATTAATATCAATTTTAAAAAAGAATTACCTAGGAATTCCAAATGAATCTTCTAAACTTTTTTTAGTTTTTGAAACTCGCAACTTGTGAATTCCTAAGCCTATGCTCAACCAAGAAGCTCAATTCTAAATTAATTAAATAATATAAGATGAAATTAAAAAAATAATTTCAAAAATTTGTCAAAAATAGCAATAAAAAGATTGAGAATAAAATCTAATAGGAAAAGAATTAAAGGATGATGAAATTGTTAGAATAATTCATTTTTAAGAACCATCTAAAATAAATACAAATAACAATAAATAGAATATAGACTAAATCTAACAGATGATAGTATTTGAGGATAAAATTGAAATGAATTATTTATATAAATTATCTCAAATAAAATAAATAGTAATCAAAAGAAAATAGACCAAATTTAAAGGAAAAATTAATTGAAATGTTGTTTGAAAATTGCGGAAGAGAAAAAATAAAATATAAAAAATTTATTAAGATCAAACCAGAGGTTTTTTGGCCACACACGTCACCCACGTGTGAATGGGCATCCAAGATGATTTAAATATCATCCTATAAGTTATTGTTTGGACGTTGCATAACCCCTCACGAGTTATTCAAAAGGTGTAACCGTAGCCCGTATGCAAACAACAACTATTTTTTATTTTTAAGGGGTATGCAAACAACAACTATTTTTTATTTTTAAATGATATTGTATATTTACTAAAATACCAAATTGCTCCGTATTCAATCTAATTGTAACAAATTAGGAAAAAAAAATACAAAAAACTCCTAGATATTATTTAAAAAAAATAGTATTTTTAAAAATATTTGTTATGTTTAAAAGTAAAAATCCCAAAAAACCCTAGATGACATTGGAAAAAAATATTTTAAGAGTATTTAAGTAATTTTATAATGCTGAAAAACATTTAAAGACTTTGGTGTTTTTGAACAATTCATAAATAACAAATAGATCGTGAAAAATGAACATATTGTTCTCAAGAGCAAGTTAATAATTTTTCTTAGGAAAAAATGATTATTTCATTATTTTAATTTTAATAATTGTGTTTTTGTTTATAATTTTAATTTATAGGTAATGTTTGAAATTATAGTAGTGATTGTTTTTTTTTTAAATTTAAATACATCCAAATAATATAAAAATTTTAAAAATTCAAAACTTTTAAAATCATGAGTCGACAAGAAATAAACATTACCTCAAATATATAATCACTCGTGGCAACTCGTAGGTAAGAACTTGCAAGTGAATCTCTCTCCCCTGAAGAGGAAAAAGAAAAAAAAAACAGAAATAAAAAAACAGACACACATAACAACTCTTCCACAGTTCCACTCTCATATCTCTCTCTTACATCCTGAAAAAAAATCTTAATAGCAATAATAATAAAAAGCTTAAAAGCTAAATTACTAATGAGAACAGAAAACCCACTGAAAAAATTCAAGAAAGCTGTCCTTTTTTCTTTAAACAACCGCAACAACTAACAATAAAATAAAAAACCCTCTCAGATCTCCTTCTTCGGATCTCTTTCTTTTCACGAAACCCTCCAATACAAGGTTTATTAGGGGTTTTGTGTCGCAACTTAATGCAATACTGGGTTTTCTTTATTTTGCTGATTTCCTCCCCTTTATGTATCTTTTATGTTCCAGGTATTAAAGGGTTTGTAAGCATTTCTCCATGTAACCGACCTCCGTAGCTAGTTTTGGCACCCTGGGCTCCCTTCAAATACTGGGTTTTGATTGATTTGCAAGATATTCTCTGACTTTTCTTTTTTTCTTTTTATATTTGTTATTTTTCGTTTTCTTTTGGGTCTGCAAAGATTGAGTTGGGGTTTTCTGAGATGGGTGGTAGCTCTGATAACCCCAACAGTAATAACAACAACATCAACTCCAAAGCCATTGATGCGTCCGTGGGTGCTTTAGTTTGGGTCCGCCGTAGAAATGGGTCATGGTGGCCGGGTAGGATTGTGGGTCTTGAAGAAATTTCCGAAGGTAGTTTGGTCTCGCCAAGATCAGGCACTCCTGTCAAACTTCTTGGACGCGAGGATGCCAGTGTGTAAGTGCCTTTATATCTCTTGCTTTTAGTTTCTCTACTTTGATCAGTCTGGCTTCTGTGTTTCCTTTCCTTTTCATTTTATAAAAGTTGTACTATCTTTGTTAATTGCCGGTGGTTTTGTTTGGGTTGTTTTGAAAGGCTACGAGGGTCTGGGACTTGTGTGCATTGATCTGTTGCAGTTTTGCTAGTGCTTCCTGGCTTATGAAATAGATAATCCATTGTAGTTTCTGGAGCTTTTATTTGACAGTTCCTTTTCCTTGTTTTGATGGTTCTGTGGAATTCTATTTCAGTTTTTTTCAGTGCTCTTAGTTTTATGGTAAAAATTGGATTTCTTGTGTTGGCTTCTTGTTTGCAGACATGTCAAAATAGGTTGCCCCCCCTCTCAAATTTATGTATATATCTGGTGCTGTTTTTTGGACATTTTCTCTGTTCCAAAGTGTTTCCTTTTCGACTCTAATTTCTATCATAAAGTTCATATTAATTGGTGTTGGATATCTGTATTAAACTTCTGTTGGTGGGTGGTTTGGTATAATTGGAAACACATTATGAAAAATTGAAAAGTGTAAGCTCCCTTATATAGTGGATATGAGAATGGGAGAACATTAGTTCAGCTCATTAAGTTGTGTCTGCATAGCCGCCACCAAAACTATCACCTCTCATTAGGATCATCTCAATTGGTGTTGCTTTTGGAACTTCATGTTTATTTGATACCAGTTTAAGACGCACTTGATATGGTAGGCTTGATGCCACCATCTACATCTACCTGGTTTTGCAGCTTCTAAACCCTATCCATCTTTCTTAATAACATGGTTTCTACTACTAACACCGCTACACTGTTTCATCACTGGGGTTGGTGCCACCACTCAGCTGCTGATTCAGTACTTTTCTTGAAATGCTACCATACCAGATTCATGCCTCTGCATATTGTGAGGCTTGATGTGTGCTAATATGTTTCTGTGCTGTCAGGCCAGAATGATATTCCTGTACTAATTTTGTGCTTTGGACCTTGGTTTTTTACTAACTTTTTCTGAACTGAGGCTTTATCCATCTTTATAATGTGCTGTTGTTACAGCTCAGTTTTAGAGAAGATAACTCAAGCTTTTTGCCCATTTTGATTGGCCTTTTCTGCACGCTTGGCATGTATATTAAAAGGGCAAGACTGTTCTGTTTTCTTAGGTTTGGTCATAATTTGTTTCCAAAAATAGGGATGTATCTCCCCTATTCTAAACCATACAGATTGTTTATAGCATAAAAACATACAAACACTATGTGTTGAGTTCATCCAAATTCTCCATGGGAAACAAATAATTTAAAGCTTCTATGCAGATGGTGCATCTACTGAACAAAAACTGCTAGATTAATGACTCCATTTCTATGAGATTTTTGTGTTATTTCTATCTGTATTGTTCCTTGTTATGTGCATCTAGTGAAGCATAAGAGGCTTAGGTTAGATTTCAGAAGAAAGAGTGTTATATGATATTGCTATCAGAGACACTTATATGTTGGGATTTGAAACTCCACCCGTGTATTATGTGGGACATAGGATTCTTAATACTCATTATTGTAGCTTCTTATTGCTGTTTGGGTTCTTTGTGGCATTTATCTGGGTGTTAGCCATCATTAGATGGGCTTCTACTTCAGTCAATATTATCTGTCAATTCTAGTTGGAGTAAAGAGTAAGTAATGCTGCCTTGGATGATCATGCAAGCAGATGTGCTGAGGACTGATCTGTATTTTCTAATCACTATTTTAGCTGTTTATGAGGTGGTCAGCTTGAGGCTGATGAGATTTCTAATTTTATGCAAGCCAAAATGTTGGCTCAGAAGTTTTATTACCCTCTCGCATTTGTATTAGGTAGTAATAGTTGTTGATAGAGTTTTTGCAGCTTTTGAACCAAGTTTTGTTTCTCAAGATGCTTAAACATGCAAATAAATATGTAGCTGTGAAGGTCCTCTATATGATGTGCGTGTGCCTGTCTTGGCTGATGATGATATGAAAAATACTGAATTGGAAGTGTTTGTGCGTAACAGTTTCTGTGATATTAATTTCTTATATTTTTTTCTTTTTTAATTTTTGAGGCTGAAGTTTACAGTTTTTTCTCTGAAGAATTTGAATTCTGAACATTCAAGTATAAAATTTTCACCTCATATAGTTATGATTTTTGTGTAACAGACTTTATTTTGTTGGTTTAGGGATTGGTATAATCTTGAAAAATCAAAAAGGGTGAAGGCATTTCGATGTGGGGAATATGATGAATGTATTGAAAAGGCAAAGGCTTCTGCTGCAAATGGTAATAAGAGAGTAGTGAAATATGCTCGGAGGGAAGATGCTATTCTCCACGCCTTACAGATTGAGAATGCTCGCCTAGGCAAGGATCAGCTGGACTTCTTCTCTAGAAGTGATAATTTGGGTGAAGAGCATGGTAGTTCAGCCAAAGAATCAAGCATGTCTTTTTCTGGAAAAGAAGGCGATGATACGACTGATGGGGATAGTGATTCTGAAGATAATTCAGATGCGATTGCTGATTCAGATTCTAGTTTGGATTCTGATTCAGGTTCACTTTCAGATTTAGCACCAGAGTTATCACAGTCTGATACATATTCTGAAGAGCCAAATCTTCTTGGTGCTTTTAAGGTGCAATCTTTGCCAGGAAAGAGACGAAGAACCCCAAATGATTCAGAGGATGATGGAACAGAAGGAATTAAGCGTATGAGAGGACTCGAGGATATTGGAATTGGTGTAGGAGATTCAAACACTGGGAATTGTATGCCTAATTTCAGTTCTGCAAATGGTAGCAAAGGTTATAACTCGTTGCTGAAAAGAAAAAGGTCTCAAGTAGCAAATGTTAACGAGCTATTGAAAAGAAAAAATCGTCACCGAACACTGACAAAAGTTTTAGAGAGTACGACCATGGTGTGTGTTCCAGTTATTTGTGACCAACTTCCCAGTTCAAGTAGCTCACCTCTTCCTGGATTATCTGACAGTAAGATTTCTGGAATAGTGTCAAATGAGTCTAGAAAAGACTGTTCTATTGCAATTAATAATAACGCAGACAATACTGGAGTTTCTTGTGAGAATGCTGGCTCATTAAAGCCTTCTGAGCATGCTTATGATGCTCCCCTCACTAATCACAACTTGAAGAAGGAAAAAGATATTTCCAGCATATCTGGGCTGACTGAGAATGATTCTGCAGACAGGTTATTCGATGTACCATTTGTTGGGGAGGAAAAACATTCTACAGGTATGGTTGATTAGGACATTTAAAACTTCAGAGCATGGATGCTTCTCTGTTTACCTGTCTTTCATTCCATGCATAGGTTGTCCAATCTCTTTAGTAGCATAACTGAGAATGTTGGACATAACTTGTTCACTAGTCCTATTTATTTAATGTATGTTTTAAGTGTCTCATTCAAGCATGCTGTTGTATCTCTTTGCTTAACAGACTTGGGGTATGCCAACTAATGTAGAGGAATTTTCTACCTGTGCTAATTTTTCATTTTGTTCTCCAGGAATTTCTCCTGTACTCGTGTCCTGTTCATCAGGAAGTCGACAAATTGGTGGATTGGGGAGGCAATGCAGTCAAAGTAGTCTAGTAGAAGCTGTATTGATAAAAAATGAAGCTTGTAATGAATCTGGTTCCACTAGTCTGGCAGTCAGTTGTGTTTATAATAATATCAGCCAAAGGATAGAGAAAGATACATCAAAGTGGCAGTCAAAAGGAAAGAGGAATTCAAGACACACAAGTAAAAATAAAAATCAACACTCAAGAAAAGATGTGGACATGGATGATGAACCCAGTGTGTTCTCAGCAGGTATGGAGCATATGGATGAACTTTGTCAGGGTCCTGGCCAGGAAGTTGATTGCAGCAGAGGTAAACCCCAGCTATTTACTGAAGAACATGTGAATGTGGTTCAGGACTGGAGCAAGTCTTTTCGTCAGGGGGGTCTTGGTATGAAGGGGGTAATGGTGGAGATGGCTGTGCCTCAAAGGTCACTTCCCTACCGTCAATCACGCTTCACAGTTAATTCCAGATATCCGACATCAGATTTTTCTTGCAGAAATTTCTCCTCGGGCTCAAAACTATTTAATGTTGACATCAAGGTTCAACGAAACTACCGGCAGCAGCATGTTCCACTGGTTTCCCTAATGAGCAAATTCAATGGTAAAGCCATTGTTGGTCACCCTTTAACAATTGAGAATTTTCATGAAGACTATTCTGATATTTTGCTTGGTAACAATGAAGGGGACACAACTCATGTTACTGAAATGGAAACTCTCAAATTGGATTATGCAGCTATGCGGAATTTAGAACCTGCCAGGCATATGACAATGAAACCTCTATCTTCACCAAGTAAATCACACAAATTAAGGAAATGTGGGCTGTTGTCTAAAAAGATTCGGAAACTATCTTCATTGACTGGAAAAAAAATAGAAGATAGGAAACTGGTGGTGGAGAAGTCCAAGGGGCCTGTCATAACTTGTATCCCCCTCAAATTAGTGTTCAGTAGGATAAACGAGGCAGTGAATGGTTCAGCAAGGCAAACACACCGTGCCCTAACATCAAGCAACTCGTGAATCTTGTTCTCTGGAAAGGTTGGAGAGTATGAATTATATCTGATAAATTTGTTATGCTGGGGTCATTGGAGAACCCTGTTTTCTGCATATTCAAATGATGCCTGATTTGTGGCAAGCGTGCTCCACCCTGAAGGTAGAATCTCTGGGTACAAGCCCTTCACCATTGTAGAGATGAACAAACAGGATCAAGATCAATGGAGGCTGTCTAGATATGTATATATGTAACGGTAGTGTTGAGGTGTAAATCAAAGATGGCGGTAATAGGTACTTGTGGCCTGATGCTAGGTTTAATTCATGATTTGAGGTTGGTTTAGAGGGCTAATAACTTATTAATTTTCCTGGAACTGGTTTGGGGCATGAATATTAATTTTACTACCAAACCATGTTTTTTCATTGTCATTGTTTATTGCAATATGCAGCTGATGATGCAGAAGGTTTTGTGTCTCTGGACCTCGTTTTCTTCCTGATTTTCCATGTTTTTTCTTGAGCCATGAATGTGGCTAGTTGGTGTCCGCATTCGCTATCTATCACTTGGATAACCCGTGATTTTATCAACTTTTGTGTTTCTTGACTGAGTTTTGTGAGGATGGATACTTCTGCCATTGATTTTCCATGTAAATTTTAAAGAGATGGTAGTTTCTGAAATAGGGTAAGAAATCAGCCATGGATGACTTGCTTGAATACTTGGCTAGGGGACATTCGATAGCAACTGGGCGGGCGGTTTCCTTATATTTCTATTAGTAACCGTACAAGGTTGTTCGGAATAATTTTTTAATGTAATTGAATTTTATTAGTATTTGATTTGAATTTAATTAACAAATAAGTTGAATTTAAATATATAAAAAATAATTTGTTTTGATTTTATATTTTGTCTCGTACATTTGTCAAGGTGTTTTTTTAAGGGCCAAACATATTTTTTTTTTAAGAGTTAGTTTTAATATTAAATTTTATTTTTTAGAATTATAATTTAAGGTTGATATTTTATTTATTTGTAAAAATTAAATTTCATCTAAAATTATTTTTAGCACTAATATAAAATTTCATTAAAATTATTTTTAGCACTAATATAAAATTTCATTAAAATCTTTAAAGTAAATTCAATTTAGAGTAAGGAAATAAGGAAAGGCCCAGAATGAAAAGACGAGATAAGTATTACAGGGGCCCAATAAAATAAGGCATTTTAGTAAATCCAAAATGGTAAAGAAGCAGAACGTAGGGTTTCGTTATAAATAAATCATGAACTCCATCGTCTTCTCTTTCCACCACGCCAGCACTCACCCACTTTGGCAGCTCTCAACCAAAACCGTAAACATTTTGGATCTTGTGTGCCTGCATTTGCAGGGGAAGAAGAATAAGGAGAGTATTCGAAATGGCGACAGTACCTGGACAACTGATATGGGAGATAGTTAAGAAGAATAACTCATTTTTGGTGAAGCAGTTTGGAAGAGGAACTGCTAGCCTTCAGTTTAGCAAAGAGAACAACAATCTCTACAACCTTAACTCTTACAAGCATTCTGGTACTTGCTTTCTTCCTTACAGTGTTTTAGTTGCTGCTCTCTTTAAAGAAACTGTGCGTGTGAGATTTTGTTTGATCGAACTTTACGGCTTAATTTAGTTAATTTAGAGAGTTGCATTGTTTCTATGTTTTGTTTTGGAAAGTTTTTTTTTTTTTTATTTAGAAAATGGATTCGAAAGGGGAAATTAAGCATGATAGTTTTCCACTTGATTAACTGACCCTAATTGTATCTCCTTAGCAAAACATAAGAGAATAAGTAATTGATATTTGTTTGATTGTTGGTTCTTGACTTCTTTTGTTGGTTATTTAATAACTTTGAATCATATAACTGAGATTTTGTTGATTTTTATGGTGTTAAAACAGGATTGGCAAACAAGAAAACTATAACTATTCAGCTCGTGGACGGGGATCAAGCTGTGGCTCTCGCTACCACTAAGACCAAGAAGCAGAACAAACCTGCAGCTTTGCTTCACAAGTCTGTCATGAAGAAGGAGTTCAGCCGCATGGCCAAGGCAGTGGAAAACCAGGTAATTTGAGGTCTTTCATCTTCTTGTTATTCACATAGCCTAACACTGTTTCATTTTTTTTTGTAATTGGTTGAAAACTGACGTTTTTGCTCTAGCCTATGAGAACTTATTTCGTTTTTGCCTCTTTCCACGAAGGAGTTTTAAATTCCTTCATTGACATTTTACTAACAAGATCAAACATCCCCTTTTTGTCTATGTGCCTTTCATTATTCAGAGATTTGGTTTTCTATGAAAATGAAGCATCCCCTTCTTATTAAGGCGCTATATTGATTTTATTCACTTGTGGCTGCTTTTAATACTCAAATATGTTGAATGGTTTTTTAGAAACTTTACATTTCATACTTATTATATATTAGATGGAAATTATGTGCTATATTGATTTAATAGCATCCCCTTCTTATTAAGGTGCTATATTCATTTTATTCACTTCTGCTTGCTTTTAATATTCAAAGCTATTTCAAATATATGGAATGGCTTTTTAGAAACTCTACATTTAGTACTTATTATATTTTAAGGTGGATATTATGTGCCTGTTTTATTTCAACCAACTGGCTCATGTCATGGCTTTCTATGAAGTGATGAGCTGTTAACATGTAAAAGAGCCTTTTCGTAGGCTTTATTTGATGAGATATTCTTGCTATGCTTCACTTCTGAGCTTTATGATTGTGGTGATCCATTGATACGTGGCCAGTTTTGGCTAGTTTATTGATGTTCACTATCAATTTCAGGAGACCCCTGTGCCTACTTTCAGTATTTGAGTACAATTTCAACTATATTAAATATTTATTAGATTTTCAAGATGGAAATATATGCCTGTTTCATTAAACCAACTGGTTCAAGTCACAGGTTTCAAGCTGCCTTTTCTTTTATTAATACACTCGATTCATTCCACACAAAAAATGAAACTGGATTTTATGATTAAAGTGGGTTTCACTAAATATTTAAATCTGATTTCAAATACCTGCTGAAATTCATGTGAGATGTTGCTTGGATTTCATGTTGTCAAACATGATATGTTTAAGATCAAAAAAGTGTATTTAATCACTGTTTTATTTAACTATCTTGCTCCAAGTCCCAGATTTATATATAGCGATGATCTGCTAACATGTAAGAACCCTATTGGAGGGTTTCTTTGACTTCTGACCTTTGTCCAAATAACGATTTTTCGATTTGTAGCATATATTTCTACTGATGGGTAGCTCAAGTACACACTTAATTGCCCGCCCAATACAATAGCAGTGCAAGTTATAACCATTTCTCTCCAATTTTCTAAGCATTCCATGTTCTCACTTGACGATTGCCATGCCCATCTTTTGCAGTGTCTAGTCATCTTTCTTGCATGCTTTTTCAATGGCATTGAGCTATTGTTAATAAATTTGTCTGTGTTTTTCTAATTGCAGGTTGCAGATAACAATTACAGGCCTGATCTGACGAAAGCAGCCCTTGCAAGGCTGAGTGTGGTGCACAGGCGTCTGAGGGTATCCAAGTCTGGTGTCAAGAAGAGGAATAGACAAGCTCTGCTGAAGTGATTTGAGTCCAAATAAGCCTCGCCTGTGCTGGACACCAAAGATCTTATTTTTGATAACCTTTTTCTTGGGTGCTCTGGGATATTTATTTAGGTTTTAGACGTTGAACTACTGATTTTTCCTTTATAATTTTGTTAGATTAGCCATTTTCCTTCACAATTTTGTTTTTTTAATTTGAAATGCATTAAAATAATGTAAAAAAATTATATCATCACATTAAAAATATTTAAAAATTAAAAAAATGTTTTTCCAAGTGTTGCGAAAACAAATAGATTTTAAAGTGGACAGGGATGATTGATTTGATCACGACTTGGACGGTGCCTGCGAACCTGCCAATTGTAGCTTACTGGCTTAAATTTCCCTAGCAAAGCAAAAATGATCATTGGCTTCCAGAGAAACATTTCCTCCATGGCAAACAATAGCAAGCTTCTCCAGGCCCTGCGAGTAGACCGGCTGTGAAGGAGAGACTTGAAGGAGTTACTGGTTGAAAACACTCAAAAGCTGCTGGTAAGTATCATAAAAAAGAAATTATCTTAAATAAAGGTTAAGCTGTCGAGTTATTGGCTGCTTTTGATTGAAAACACTCAAATTGGTTTTATATTCTCTCACCATAAGTTCTATAGTATTCTTTTTATATTGATTTTACTTTTTAAGTATACATTTAAACCAACTGTAATGTATTCAGACAATATTAGTTATCGTGGCAAACTATGTTAAATTATAAAAATAAAATAAATAAATAAATAAATAATAAGGTCAATTTCTCAATTATAATATTAAAAGATAAAATTAATAAAAAAAAAACAAATTTAAAGAAAAATATAAATAAGAATACAAATTTTTTCTTTAAATTAGTTATCGTGGCAAACTATGTTAACCTTATATTTTTCTTTAAATTTGTTTTTTTTTTTTATCAATTTTATCTTCTAATATTAAAATAATTGAGAAATTGACCTTATTATTTATTTATTTATTTATTTTATTTTTATAAGGTTAACATAGTTTGCCACGATAACTAATGTTGCCATAATTTATGGATTTTGACGGGTGATTGTTTATTTTAATTGAAGTAGATTTTTTTATTTTTTCTCATGTAATAAAAAAATATTTTAAGAGAAAAATCATGTTATCAAACTTATAAAATTCATGAATTTGTTTACAAGTTTGGCCAATTGACTTGGTTGTGGGTATGGCAATTTAACTTATTTTTGTAAATAGTTCTTTTAAAAAAAATCATTCTTGGATATTAGGTTAATTGAGATTTTAATTTTATAATTGGTTTTATTTTGTTTTTTTATGAGGTTATCAAGGTATCAAAAAATAACGATACCAAGTTAGTATTTGATTTCATAATAGTCTATTTTTGCTATCATATGATTAATAAAATATTGTTGTTTTTAAAAAAAATTATAATCCTGGTTGAGTTCATATCCTTGGTTCACAAGTTAATAAGATATTTGATTTCATAATAGTCTATTTTTGTTATTATATAGTTAATAAAATATTATTTAAAAAAAAAATTATAACCTTGGTTGAATTCATATCTCTGGTTCACAGGTTTTGTGTGCTAGCAAGTTTGACTGTTAGCCTGAATTATTCAATTCATAAGTTTCACGACTTCCCACCAATCATATAGTTTTTTTGGTCTTCTAATTCTTTTTTCAATTTTCTTTTTAACATAAAAGTTGTCATCCTAATTATTATTTTTAAAAGACAAATCATATTTTTACTAATTATGAGATTGTATTTGGACTCATGAAATTGATCATTCTCACACGATTTAATTAGAATTCAAGTTAGATATGCTTTAAAATTGACCTATTTGGGTTAGATTTTCTATGTGATTTTAATATTTGTTTTTTTATATATATATTTTAAGTCCGACCCACATTTAAGAGTCTGTCAATAAACTAATTAATACTACAAAATACAAAGAAAGTAATATTTCACTACATCCCTCTAAATTAAAATAGTAATAAAAATTAACTTTATTATAACTTGTAATATGACAGCAAAAAAAAAAAAAAAGGTTTTCCTGACTGGTATGAACAATAAAGAAAATTCTCTAAGCTTTTCAAAATATATTTTTTATTAACACGGTAGCAAATTGGACAATATTTGTGAAATTCAACTACTTGACTTTCACTCAAAAATGATTTTGATCAGGTGCCTTAATTAATTACTTGCAAAGCAAGTTGATATCCCTTCCAAGAAACCTCCCCGTGCACACCACAATCCATAGATTGAAAATTGTGGTGTTGAAAAAACCTGGAGAATAATGTTGAAAAGTCAAGTCAATGATTGTTAATCACAATAATATTAGTTATTATTATTTTTAAAACAAAAAAAAAATGCAAGCTTTTTTAAATATTAATTATATATAAAAAAACATATGCATGTATTTAAGTTAATATATTGCGAATTATTTGTACTAATAATTATAAAATCAATGCTTATATATAATAAATATCATATGCATTAATAAAAACATGTAAGATCTCAAGATAATTTTTAACTAGTAGAATAATAAAACAATATTGTAATTTTTATAGTTTTTGTAAAATATTTTAAAAAAAAAATGTGGAAGGAAACAAATTACAAGAAAGAAAGAAAGATAAGAAACAAAAATGATATAAAAAGACCAAGTACATATAAATATGTAAAGTATAAAAAATAAAAAAATAATATTTTTTTCTAGAAAACAAATGTAAAGAAATAAAACTAAAAAAATATTTTAAAAAATGAAGATAAAAATGGTGGTAAACAAGTCATATACAAAATAATAAAAATACCGAGTCTATAAAAAACAAAAAAAAAAAACTATAAAAATCTGAAAATTATAATTTTGTAAGCAGTAAAAGAGTTACCAAACTTTACCATCATATCATTTCTACATAAAAACAACATTTAAATATATGTATAATAATAACAATAATAATAACAATAACAATAATAAAGTTATTCGCCTCGGCGTAATTCTCTGGCTAGCCGCCACATATAAAAATGTCAATGGTCTTCATATTCTAGGAGCTAACTATTTGCAGCCTCGCTGCTGCTCAAAAAGCCAGCGAAACCAACAACCCTTAAAGCATGTCTATTACGAAATCTTTTTCACTAAACAGCAAAGCTGTCAAGGACGATCAGGTCTCAGCAAAACGCAGGCGGTCTGATCGATGCTTTTCATTCAAGGAGGTATCGATAGAACCAGGGAAATCACTAAAACACCTGGATTCAAACAAGTTCAAGATTGAAATCAAGAGATGGGCCAAGGCTGTTGTGGCATATGCACGCCAAGTAAGTAGCAGGTTTGGAAGCAATAGAAGAAGTGGCCGGATCGGAAGCTCTCGCGATTCATCACCGGAAACCATTTAGTTGAAGATTTGATTTGACGAACTGGGTACGAACGATTCATGGTCATATCGAGAGTAAGATGTAAAGTTTGTTTGGTAGCAATAGAAGAAGTGGCCGGATCGGAAGCTCTCGCGATTCATCACCGGAATCCATATAGTTGAAGATTTGATTTGACGAACTGGGTACGAATGATTCATGTTCATATCGAGAGTAAGATGTAAAGTTTGTTTGGTACCTGATCAGATTATTTTTCTTTTTGCGACCCATTATTGTCCATCTCGAGGAAGGAAAACTGGAAAAATTGATGTCAAGCTACAAGAATGTGTTCAAGCACGACAGGATCAATCTCGAGGGAGATCATAGTTTGTTCCATCAGCTCGAAATGGAGGCACAACTTGTGTGCTCGAGATGGGGTTCATGTTTATACAAAGTCAATATCTTGGAGATGGGGTTCGTGTGTACAAAGTCTATACGCTCTGATTGTTTTTTACTATTCCCTTTATAATTAATTCGATTTGTTGGTGGATCTTGTGTTGTTTCTTTCTTCGATTAATAATATGACATTGGAAAATGCTGGGCATGTATAGTGTCTCTCTTTTTCATGCGACAGGTCTCCAACAATGGAGTTGAGACTCGTCATCTAGCGACTAAACAGATTGTTGTGTTAAACATTAACAGTGGGGTTTCTAGATGTTGGCAAAAAAAAATGTAAAATAGGTTGAAAGATGAAAGTTTCCTCGGTGTCCACCTATTTTTTCAGCTTATTTATTTATTTATTTATTTTTAAAATGGATGTCCGATCCAGCTTGTGCGTACCACTGCTAATCTAACGTGTCCTGAAGTTAATGATCATGCAAGCCTCTAATTATCATCATATTAGTAATAACATAACTTGAACTTGAGATTACATGGAAAATAAATCTTTTAATCCCAGACTCTTACCACTGGATCACCTACTAGATGATTTAGGGAAGGGAGGGATAGATTGGTTCATTAGAGGGGATTCAAAACCTAGACTAGATTAAAATTTTAATCAGGTATTCCCATTTGTGTTTTTAGGAGAATAGATTTTATTTGGATATTGGTTCTAACCCAAAACACTAACGGAGAGAACAAACTTTCCTTAGTATTACACTTACACCTTATCATTGATTATTTAATTTATTTTTATTGATAGTGTCAAGGTGCTTTTTTGACACGACATGAAAAACACAATGAAAACTCAAATCATAAAATCACATGTGAAATTTGATTTTGCACATAAATACGTATTAGCTCATAAATCATATGATTACTCGAGTAAACTCACGATTTTTTTTTTTGATAACCGGGGTGTCCGGACTAGCTTACGCGCACCACAACTAATCCATGGACTCACTAAACATTCTGCAAACCCAGTAAGCATGTAAGGCACCACGGGGTGACAGGCGTGCATGGTGGGACTTGAACCCTGGTGCAGAGGAAGGAAACAAATCACTTCAACCACTAGGCCAAGACTCCACTTGCGTTAACTCACGATTTTAATAACATTGGATCATGTCAATGCAGCACATACACATTCTTGAGTTGTCTTAGCATACGTTATGCATGATTCCTACTCTAAATATGTTATCAATTGAATTTCACATGTGATTTAAATGAATTTTAAAAAATACTTTTGATTGGCATATTGTCTTTTTCAAAGTTAACAGCAAAGCTCTCAATGACAACGAGGATCATCTCGTGTTTCTCCTGCATTGACTGACTTTTGTCAACCGAGCAAGTGTTTCATCATTGCTTAGAGTTTGGTAACACTTGAATTCGAGTCTATTTATTTTTCAACTATTTTTGTTTCATCAATGAAAGAATTGATGTTAATCTATTGATCATGAAGTACAAAAACACCAATTTAAGCCAATTATATTAGATTTAATAGGAGTGTGACACAAGGATAATTCCTATCTAATACTAGTACTATTAGAATCAAATTTTCACCCAACAAATATTGAAACGAGAAGAATAAAAATAATGCCACGAAGTTAATTGTTCTTTGATAAGGTAATTTTAGTCCTTTAGAAAACAAAGAAAATAAGAATATCTTATCAACACACAACAAATTTTGCTGCAAAAACAAATTTATTATTATAAAATCTAACACGTTTGATAAAAAAAATACTATAAATTATGAAACTGAAGTTTCAAAACTCTAATAGACCTAAGTTATGGATCTATTATAAATCCGCTTACAAACAGACTCAGATCCTTGGTTGAACAAGCCTAAAATATGAAAATCAAAATTAAAATAAAGGTTAAGAGTTGCTACTGCAATGTCATTACATTAATGACATACCTAGCTAAGAGAGCCGAGTTCATACATTTCCAGAACTGAAAAAACAACACAGCCCATAGAGTTATGGTTGTGAAGAACACAGGTAGCACTAGTAAGTAGTAACTGCAGTGATTTGGAAAAAGCAAAACATCATGCAGGAAAAGTAATTTATGTCACTAGACACACGTTACATGAATTACAAAGCATACCAAAGGCCGTAACTAGCACAACACAGCCAAAATCAGCCAAGTCAACAAGAAGTCCAAATGCAGCTGGAAAGATCATCCATCAAGTATACATCCGAAGGAAAGCATAATAGATGGCATTCTACCGGGAGAGAGTCACAAGTTAGAATCCAATGGCATAATTGTCATGTTGCACACAAGTAGCTAGCTGCATACACTCACCTTCAATACAAAATATCAGCATTGGCCATCAATAGGCTGGTTTGTGAAGTTACACAAGTTCAACACCCAACTTTTCTTGAGTTTCTTCCTCTTAATTTCATCTAGAAGCCAGTATTTGCCCAACTTCAAAGTTTATATGGCATCACAAGGCAGGTAACTTATTAACATATGAAATTTTGGCATACCTGTTGAGGAAAAACTTGTTTAACAATGCCCTCTGATTCTAACATTTTCATTAAAGATTCTCCAACTCTTCATGGTAACACTTTGCCATCCAATGTTAGAATTAAGTCTAACTTGCTCTGTTTACCTGTAAGATTCAGTTTAAGTTTTCAGTAAACTAAGATATCAGATATGCTATGTTCAAAATGCATTCATACGCACACACACGACCAACTTGTGTCTCACGGGTTCCATGAGATGAGAGGGACTAATGGTGCTTATTTGGTACCTCAATATTCCTTGAATATTAGATCTAGGTGAGGAAGATAAATATAAATCGGTTTGATTTCAGGGTTTGGAAACCTTTTTTGGCTTTTTGAGTTGATATGGTTTGTCAGTATTCTAAGGGTGTTGGTGAGGTGTTTTTGGGTTCATATAACTTTTTGGTGGTTGAAGGGCTTGTTGGCGACATACTTTTTTTCTCAAAAAAATAGAGAGAAATGACACGTCTTCCATCTCTTTAAAAAAAATAAAAAAAAAAGAATCAAGTCTAAGCAAGTGAGCATGATCTTCTTTTTGCCATTTATATATAATAAGTATAAATTTAAAAAGGAAATTTTTTTTAATCCATTTGAGTCTAGAGCACGTGGGCTATTATTTGCTTTTTTCTTATTTTGTTTTTTAATTGATACCATTTTTTAAAATTAATTTTAAATTCATGTTTAAATTAATATTGCACATTTATGTTTTTTTTCTAACTTGTTTATTTAACCTTTTCTGGATAGAGGTTTTTATAAAATTATTTTATATGTGTTTAATTCTTGATCTATCCATCTATATTTATCTTTTATATAGATGAACTTCAATTTCAAAAATAAAAGGATATTTATTTTTAGATAATATTTCTAATGTGTAGTCTTGCATAACATATATTTTTTTTTATCTTATTCAAACAATTTAATATGCATGTTTATTTTCATTATCGTTTGATTGAATAAAACTATTTAATTAATAAAATTTAACAAACACAATCAGTAAATATCTCATTTAGCTAGATTAAATATCTTGATCTATAAGTCTTTTAATTTTTTTCAATTTTATTTTTAGTTATTGTTAATTATTATTTATTATTATTGACACAGATTTTGATTTGTTTTATTACATGTATGCATAAATGTTTTTATTTGCATTTAAAAAGATTTTTAGCTAAAAAAGCACATCGAATAAATCTGCTAACAAAAACTTTTTTTGTAAAAAAATAAAAAAAAATCACATAACTATTATTTATTAATAATTACTCCACAAATTCAGCTTCCCAACGTAGAACTTATATGAAAATGGCCAAGTTGAGAATTGTAGTGAACTAGAAGCATAATCAAATTTTCGGATCTCATTTTATTTAACTTTAATTATTTATCCTGCCATAAAAATCATTAATTCATTCCTCCGAATTGGCATGTTTGCCTCAACAGACCTCTTAATTAACTCACCGGATACTGCATTAGCCTAACATGGGTTGGTTTCTTGTAAGAATTGGGAAGCATAGAATTTACATAATAAGATCAAAGTAGCTGCCTTCGGAAACCAAATTATCCTCCTAAACCAAGACATGCTGTGGCAAAAAGAATCAGGCGAGACGAACCATTTTTTTTATAAGGTTTCGGGTAAAATATCATTAAAGCTTTTTCAATCCGAACACAACATGATGGTAATATAAGACAGTAACGGAATTATCTCTGCACACACGATATCTCAATAAGATCAGTTGCAAGTTTGAAGAAGTGTATACGAGCTGGCTTTGACAAGCTGCCATGGAAACCTAGTTCATGGATTGAGGATAATTTAAAAGAGAATATATATATACATATAGGGCATTAGAAGAACAAAAACAAATACAGGGGTATGTAAATCAGGTCCACTCTATCAATTTGACTTCAAAATTTGAACTTAGAGACACCTGCCGTAGAGCATGATTCACAATTCATGGATTGAAAAATAACATTTCAAGGGGGGGAAATGGAGACTATATGAAACCTGAACACACACATAAGCTCTTCCAACATTCGATTTTGCCCCAAATGCACACAAATCATACTACCTCATACTTATAACCTGAAAGACTGAAACCATTCATCATTCTGTAGGTGTAGAAAGTAAACGTTGGTGATTATGTTAAACAACTCATAGAGTGCATTAGCCATTCATATTCAACATGCAAAGAGTCTGCATGTACCTTAATCTAAATTCAGCGAGATTTACACTATGTTTTCGGCATGAAGCACAGTCGAAACAACATTATATATTAATGATATATAACATTCGCATGAGATCATCAGATCCTGAAACATAATTAATTTACCCTCTGGCCTTGAGCTCTGCAAGCCGCCTTGACAAATCATCCTCATCCACCTTCTCCTGCGACTTGGTTGCCATTGCATGTGCAGCAGGCTGTGGCAGCCCAACAGAGACCTCCAATCCGTAGTCATCAGCTACCTGTTGCATCAAGCTGTTGACCTCACCCTCAGGTGTGGACAGCGAGGTAGATCCAGCCATTGCACTCTCCATGAACTCTGACTGTACCTCCATGTTCACAAACTGCTTCTCAAACTGATCCATTGTCTCCGACATCTTCTGCAAATTACCTGCATTCAGCAATCATTCAAAACATTATCGTAAAACACGCCCAAGGCGTGGTACCATAAATTCAGTAGATGATGACCTCAAAATTGGTGAATGCCCCCCAGTCAATAATGAACACTCCACACATTCTCATGGCAGAGTTGAAGAGTAACCAGTTCCATGAACTTATTATTCAATTACTACAGACGTAATTCTTAATACCAATCCAAAACAGAATCCAGCGAGCTCTAAAGTTCTTGGGGTAGTAATTTCTAATATTAAACTGCCCATTTCACAAAATAGATACTAATCAATCATACCGAGACTAAATCCAAAGTCCCAAAACAAATGAATTCGCTACAACACCCTATACCACTTTTTTCTCAGGAAAAAAAAACATTAATCAGCAAAATCGCAGACCACTTTTTCAAAATTTGATTAGAAACATAGAGAAAGTAAACACAACCCAAGAATCAAAAATAAAAAATCAACAAAAACCCATCAGTAAATTAACGAAAAAATGTCCAAAAGAAGGTGAATTACCAGTAGCGAGAGTAGACTCGAGGGACTTAACAATACAAGCCATGGACTTATTAATGCTAGTCATCTTAGCCTGAGTATCAAGCCTAGCCACGACGGCATCGAGCCTGGAGGCGAGCCTCAAGTAATTCATCTGTTCAGTCCTCTTACGAATGGCGTTCTCGGCATATATTCGAGCACCATCCATGTTTCCTTTCTCGATCGCCTTCTTGACTTTCAATTTCTCCGATTTCTCTTCCTTCTCGCACTTCCGAGCTTGCCTTTGCAGCGATTTTGATGTGAATTTCAAGTCCATGATCTGATTCAGAAGCTTCTCCGCGTTTCTCATTGTTGAAGAAAATCTAAGGATATTTTTTTTTTAAATTTTGTTAGGGTTGTATGATTGTTGAATGTGGTTTGATTTATTTTGTTTTGTTTTAAAGTTATTTTGAAAATTCTTATTTTTAAAATTAATTATTTTAATTTACTTCTATATATTACCGTTAGGACTTAGGAGAACTGCACCAATTTGAATTTTTGCAATTTGCTAAGTTTCTGGATTCCACGCGGCCCAAGACATAATTTCAAGTTATTTCTTAAAGCAAAAGACGATAAACGTTATCATTATAAAAAATTTTAATAGTTGTTAATTAGATAATAAAAATATAATTTATGCTTTAATATGATAAATTTTAAAATATATAAAATTAGGAGAAGTTGATATTTGTATAATAATAATAAAAATAGATGTATATATAAATATTTGATAAGTATAGGCTACATAATATCTTCTAATTAATGATAAAAGTGCAATAAACTATGAAATGAAAACAAATAATAAAGCAATTTTCAAAACTAATTTTTATTTAATTTTTCAACACTTAAAATAAATATTCAAAAGGGTTTGATAAATTTTAATTATAGAAAGTCAAATTCTCATTTCTTTTTTTATGTATTGTTTTTTATATTTTGAAAACAAATAAGTATTGTTTTCTAACAATATGATTTTTTTCAATAAAAATTTAAATACAATAAAAATAAATATTCACAAGAATTCTAATAATTTAAATTTATGAGAGAAAATAGTTTTTTAGTCAAAATCTATTTTTCCTTATTTACTTTTTATTTTATTTTGATGAAAACATGTTTTGTTTTTTATAAGAAGCATGTTGTTTTAAATAAAAAATCATCTTGCTCTAAAAAGCAATGCCTTTGATAATTTTGATTTTCTTGTATTGAAAAATAAAAGAATAAGTAATTCATGAAACTATATTAAAAACCCACAATAACAAATTTATATTATATTTTGCAATTTTCATAATAAAATTTTGCATATTAGATTCATGCATTATTATTGCAAATATTAACATAAAAATCTTAGAATCTTGTTTAAGGAGAATGACATAATCAAATGATTTTTTTAAATAGCATTGTTATTTATTAAAGAATATTTTATTAAAAAAATAAAGGTAAGTCAATGAATCTAAAAGGTGTTTAGGGTTCAAAGGATAACCCAAACGTGCTTAGACTTGCAAGGTTAGGCTCACATGATTGACTTAAAAGAAAAAAGTATAGGCATACTTGGTTATGTTTTTAAAAAAAAATTTTTTTTTCTTACAATAAAGAATGAAGAGCCATCATATGCCTATACGAATGGTTTGTCATCTATTATAACATATTCTAGTTAGTAAATACGATTAGAAAATCAAAGTTTGAGTTTTTGGATTTCAAAACTAAATTTCAATTTCTTTTCATTTAAAAATACACAAAAATTAGAAACCTCAATAGCCTCCATTCAAAACCCAAATCACCTTATAATCAATCTAAACATTGAAAATCAAGTCAAATAAACAGTCTTTATGGATCTTGATCTTGTGTAAATGCAAATATTTTAATGTGTTGACAAGTTAATGATTGCTTTAATACATTCTGTTTGTATTTTTGTTTGATTTGGAGTTTTTCAAATGTTGCTGCAAGGTTAATGTTTTCTGTGTAGTTAATATTGGTTCCAAGTTCTTGAGTTGTGGTTATAATTCTTTAGAATATTAAAATGTCAATTTTGAATCCTAAATTGTTTAAGCATGCTTTTTTTTTAAGTTAGCAGTTTTAGGAAAACATGATAATGTGGTTTGTTGGCATAAAATAACTATGTTTTATGATGCAAACCAAGGAGCTAGACATATTGCTCACACATTTGGAAATGGAGCTAAATTTGCACAAGATTCATTGTCACTTTCAAGTGGTCCAGTTTACAAGATATAAAGCCAAACATTTCAAGGAAGTACTAAATGGGCTAATCAAAGAGATTTAGGCTAATCATAAAAAGACCAAACTGGACTCAAATAACAATCAGGGCTTAGTCCACGTCATCAAAGTAATTGAAGAAGCAAATTAGCATACAAAAAGATGACCAACATGATTTGACCATTAAAAGGCATGAATTTGTTGAGTTTCAAGGATATTAAATAGGGAAATGAACTTCATCTTGGCTTGTTATATTAAATACATTGAATTTAATTATTTAGTTATTTTTGGGTGCCTTTAGAAGTCCAAGAGGCCTAAGAACATGGGAACTTATATATATTGATGTTTGTGTTGTTTTAAAGCTTTAATTATGACTTTTCTTATTCTTGGAGGGATGTTCTAAGTATAAAGATGGGTATTTTGAATTTGAAGGGACAAAATATGTTTTCAAAAAGTATAATCATTGTGAGGTCTTGTGTTCCTCTTTGTTAAGAACTCTTGAAATTATCAAGTTAATCTGTGTGGCATTCAAACAACCAAATTTATCACCTTGATTGTTGAGGAATTCCTAGTTTCTCTTAGTGTGATGTTTTAATCCTTTGTAGTCTTGGTTTTGACAATTTGGATGAATGACCCTCTTGCATGAGTGTCTTCTTTATTAAATAGGCAAAAAACTGATTTACATGCCCTAAACTTGGCTATAATATCGACCTAATTATAAAGGTAATTATCCTATGATTACACAAATATTTACACTTGTATTTCTATAAATAACAAATATCATGCTAACATCCCCCTTAAATTGATGTTGGGTGATCAAGAAGCATCAATTTGTCAACTAGAAACTAATGTCGTTGATGAGACAGGGATTTAGTAAACACATCAATGGTTTGAAGGTTAGTGGAGATATGTGGAAGAGAAATAACATGAGTATCCACGGCTTCTCGAATAGAATGACAATCCACTTCGATATGTTTGGTAGGCTTATGGAGAACAGGATTGGTAGATATCTAAATAACACTCGTGTTGTCAGCATGGAGAAGAGTAGGAGAAGTCTAGGGAAATTCAATTTCTGCAAGTAATCCACGAAGCCAAACAACCTTTGAGCAAGCAGCTGACATGACTCAATATTTAGAGTCAGTCGAAGATTTGGAAACACAATCTTGTTTCTTACTCTTCCAAGATATCAAGGAATCACCAAGAAACATACATCAATCGATGATAAAGTGTCGAGTATAGGGGCAACCAGCCCAATCAACATCATTAAATGTAGCAAGGCGGATAGAAGAACTAGTAGGGTAGAATAGGTCATGGCGAGAAGAACTAAGTAGATATCAAATGATGCGACGAACCGCAACCAAATGTAAGTGATGGGGAAATTGCATAAATTGACTAACTTGTTGAACTGCAAAAGAGATATCAAGTCGAGTAATAGTTAGATAATTCAAGTTGCTAACTAATTGCTGGTATAAAGTGGGATTAGGTAAAAGATCCCCATCATCACGACAAAACTTAACATTCACCTCCAAAGGAGTATCTACCGGAGAAGAATTTAAAGACCAGCCAAAGCAATCAAGTCCTAAGTATATTTCTATTGATGCACAAATATACCAAAAGAAGAAGAATGAACTTCCAATCCTAAGAAATATGTGAGAGAACCAAGGTCTTTCATGTGAAAGCAATCTTAAAGATGGTGTTGAAGTTTGCTGACCAATAAAGAATTAGTGACAGTAATGACAATGTCATCGACATAAACAAGGAGGAGAACAAAATCAGCAGATGGTTTGCAAAGAAATAATGAAGAATCATATTTGCTTTGCACAAAAGAGAAGCGGAGCAAGGTAGTGTGAAACTTGTCAAATCGAGCACAAAGGACCGCTTCAACTTACACACAACTGATGGAGAGGATGAGAACAAACCCGATGGAGGTGCCATATAAATATCCTCGTTAAAATCACCATGGAGAAAAGCATTTTTGACATTCATTTGATGAAGTGGCTAACCATGGGAAGCAGCAATGACAATCATAATTCACACAGTAGTCATTTTGGCTATAGGAGAAAAAGTCTCCTCATAATCCACAATATACTCTTGTTTATTGCCGAGAGCAACCAACCATGCTTTATATCAATCTAGAGTTCCATTAGAGGGAAGCTTAATTGAGTACACCCATTTACACCTAATGGGCTTCACCGCTGGAGGACAAGAAACAAGATCTCATGTATGATTATCCTAAAGAGCTTGAAGTTTCTCCTGTATGACTATCTGCCATCACTAATGATAGACAACTTGTGAGTAACATGACAAAACAAGAGTATTGGATAAAGTAACATAAAAACCATATCGATCAGGCAAGATGAGATACTCTCGTAGAGCGGTGAAGAGCAGGTTCGAGGAGTAGAAGGTACAGAAGAGATTTCAGGAGCAGTATCGGGTAAGGGTTAGTCATCGGAAGAGGCATAATTGGTCAACATCTTTCATACACAATTCCAGGTTTAAACCGCTCAAAAAATGACATGTCCTCAAAATGAGGAAGAATAAGAGTAACAATGAAGATGCAACAAGAGTAGGGAAGAAATATTGATTTTAAAAAAACCATTTCTAGAGATACAAAATTTGCTACAGCTTAGATCATCACAAATAAAAATTTTGTGAGAAATATTATAACCTAAAAAGACATATTTAGTAGACTGAGCAGAAAGTTTGTGTCGTTCATGAGAAGGCAAATGAACAAAGCAAATACAACCAAAAACTATGCAAATCATGATAGCTAGGAGACTTATGATATAGACGATAGTAAGCGGGAATCGAAATTTAACACCTAGGATGATAATCGATTGATTAAAGAAACTACAATAGACAAAGCTTTAACCCTAGAAATTTAAATGGAATAGAAGACTCAAGCAATAAGGTTCTGGTGATATCCAATAAATGACGGTTTTTATGCTCAACAACCCTATTTTATTGTGGTGTATATGGACATGAATGATGTGAGACAACACTTTTTGGCTGTAATAAATCATGAAATTCATGTGACATATATTCTCCACCCGAATCAGATCTTAATACCTTAATACCAGTAGAAAATTGAGTTTCAACATAAGCAAAAAATGACTTGAAAACAAAAAGATCTCGGATGTGGAACGAAGGAAATACATCCAAGTAATTTGACTGTAATCATCAATAAATGTCACAAAGTACTTGTAGTGAGCATGAGAAAGAATTGGTGTAGGACCCCAAACATCACTATGAATAATATCAAAGCATTTTGTAGCATGACTGCCCTGGGAAGGGAAAGGAAGAGTTTTACTCTTGCCTATTTACATGTAGAATAGTTAATCAAAACATCATGAGAAGAGAATTTAGTTTTATTCTCCAATAAACCAGAGTTCAACAATTGAGATAAAACAATAGAATTCGGATGGCCTAAACGTTTATGTCATACTTCACTCTTATTTTGAACAGTTGTATAAGCAAAAGAGAGACAACTAGGAAAGGAAAAATGCAGCAGAAATAATCATCCAACTTTAGGCCCCTTCATGATTACCTTCCCTAACACCTGATCCTGCATAAGACAACCATTACGAGAAAAATACACATTACAGCTATCATCCACCAGTTGACCAATTGAAATAAGGCTAGTAGACAACTCTGGTGATACAAAAACATTATTGAAAGTTGGATCAATATCTCCAACCATAGTAATAGGTATATGACCACCATTAGTAACATGAATTTTTGATGAACCATGATACTTGCGCATATTTTGAAGCATACTAGATGAGTTGGTCATATGATTTGGGGCAGCAGAGTCAACAAGCTAAAATTGAGAGTTGGAACTAGTACCTTTATAACCCCAAGGCCGAGAAGGTTGTAAGGATCATCTGCTGCACCATTTATGTTATAGATGAGTTATCAGACACCACTGCTAGATAGGCATTTATTCGATGATTTTGAGGACGAGTGCAACACTCCTTGATAATATGGCCTTGTTGTTTGCAATAATTGCAGAACTTTTTCCTGCAATTGTTAGCAATGTGTCCATATTCTTTGCAGCTATAACATTGAACACTGCTTATATTTTGACCCTTTCCTTTTTTCCCTCGGCTACAAGAGCAATTGCAGTTGAATGATCCTGCTTGAAATTGCCTTGTGTAAGGAGGCATCGTTCTTCCCACAGTAATTCCCCAAAACAAACATCTAAGGAAAGCAAAGGATCTCGACTCATTAAATTTGAGCAAGAAATATCAAATTCAGATCTTAATTTCATTAAAAATTGATCTTGCTTGCTCTGCTCATGAGTTGCTGAACGATAGAGAGAGATTTAGCTGGTATTTGGGCATAAATAATATCAATATATTATGCCTACAAGTTATGAAAACCAGAATAATAATCCTGGATAGAAAGGTTTCTTTGAGAATAATTAGAGATATCGTTTTCTAATTGAAAACGTCTAGCATTATTGTCTTGATAGTAAACTTTCTTCAGATTTTTCCACATTGTTTTTGCTATTTTATAAGGCCATAGATTAAGAACAATAAGAGGATAAACTGACCCTAAGATCTAGGACATTACCCTAGCATCCTTGACCTTCCATTGAGGCAACTTTGTAGCATCGACATGAGTTGGATCACAGATATCCACATGACCCCACAATTCTTTCCCCCTAACAAATACTTGAAGCTGAATTCCTCAAGCAAAATAATTATTTCCAATGAATTGAACACCAAACAAATCATAATTGTTGGATGTCATTGCCTTGATGAACCAAAAACAAGATGGGATAACAACATCCAAACCCTAAAAGACAACAGAATCAAAGAGAACCAAGAAACCAAGAGCCCTTTGTATCCAAGACTGATCAAGGAGAATTAAGAAACCAAGAGAAAAAGACAAGACTTTAGAATGCAGATGTAAAGGTGCAGCTCTAATACCATGACATTTTGGCTAAATGACCCTCTTACATGAATGTCTTCTTTATTAAATAGGTATAAAATTGATTTACATGCCTTTGAAATTGGCTATAATATTGGCCTAATTATATGAAGGTAATTACTCTATGATTACACAAATATTTACAGCTATATTTCTATAAATAACAAATATCATGCTAACAAGTTTACATCTAGTTAGGTGATGGGTCAAGGCTCAATTAATCTTGTCTACATGATTTTGGGGTTCTAAACCATCATTGTTATCGGGTTTCATCAAATCATTGGAGTTCATATCATTTGGTATCAGAGCTTTGGTTCTAAGGTAAGTTTTGATTATCTTGGGTGAAACATATAAGGGAGTGCTTCTGAGGATTCTAACCTTGTTTTATAGATTTTAAATATGTCCAATGATCAAGAAGAGGATATAACCAAAGAAGTTTGACAAACTGCAGTTTCGAACCTCCAAATGCAATCGTTGTTAGGGGAGATGAGGCGTATGTTGAGGGTTGAATTAGAAACTATTCATGAGAGGTTGGATAAGGTTGAGGCAGGAACTCTTAGGGAACAACAAGAAGACATTTCCAATAGGCAGGAAGGTGGGTGTGCTCCATGGAAAAATGTTGAGGAAGAAATGGAGTTGGAGGATTTTGAGGGGCCATATTGGAATCGGGGTAGGTTTGAGTATGGGAATGAGAATCAAGAAGCTATGATGGGTAGGCTTGAGATGGTGTTTCATTGTCATAACTACTCAGAGATAAAGAAGATTAAGTTGTCTGCAATTGAATTCACTAATTATACCATTGTTTGGTGGGATCAATAAATGTCATCCATTCCAAGGTTAAAATCTGATTGCTAGCAACACAAAAGAGGCAATCTTGTTTTTTTTCTTCTTTTATGTAAATGAGTATGATGGAAACTGGATATGGATGAATACATTTTAAAAAATTTCTCCAGTTCACCTCTTTACAGTCTTATATACAAGGATTAAATAACTAATAAAGATAATTCCTATTCATATCTATGATAGTTATATCAGACATAACTCATAACTTTTTTTTAAGTTAAAGATCCTATTTTTTTTCCACTCCTGACTTCAAATCGAACTCTTCCATAACTTTGAAAGCTTAATCTAGAATCCTAATGAAACAAGTGAGAACGAAGAGCGAATGGCTTTAAAAAAAGCATCAACATAAACAAATGGGCTACTAGTATCATGTTGTTTTCGGCAACTTTATTTCTCATTGAACCTCGATATTTAGAAAACAAAACGAAAAACAAGAACCACGAATTGATTATAGATTGAAAGTTATGTTGTATTTGTCTACCAAATTCAAGATATAGGAGAGAGATTGAAGCCCCATAGACATTCCACTACACTGAAAAATAACCTAACAGTAGAGATAACAAAATGAAAGCAAGACAACATAAGCTTCAAAAAGATTCAAACCACTGAAAAATAACCTAACAGTTGACATAAAGAAGAGCTTTCTTTGGTGGGGTGGTGAGGTTTCTTTAAATAAGTGTTATTTTTATTGCGGTTGTGGTTGAAAAATAACCAAACATAAATCAATTGATTTTTCTCAAACCTTACCCATAACCACAATACCAAATGGCCACTAAATCACACTTATTTGTTAGAAAGAGATGGTTGCAGCAATAAATATGTGTTTTGTCCTTTTCTTTTATGAAATTGTCTTCCAAAATTCAACAATCATATTACTTATTGTTGTTGAATTTCAAATCAAACTTTTAAAAACTGAATATCTTTCTAATTATTATTATTATTATTATTATTATTATTATACCATCTTTAAAAAAAATGACAAAACACTAAGAATAACACTGAGAATATAATGGTGCTTGAGATATAAAGAGTGTGTTTGGCATAGCTATTGTGGTTGAGGTTGAAAAAAAGTAGTTTCATGAAAAGCGCTTTTAGTTGCGGTTCATAACTAAAATTGAAGTGTTTGATTAAAATTGTGGTTGAGTTTGAGATTTAATGAAAAATAGTTTCGAGTGTTTGGTTATCATGTTTTTCATATTGTTGTTAACTTGTGAAATTACTTTGAAGAACACACATATTTTTTTTTAAAATATTGTAGATTTAATTATCATAATAATAAAATGTAATTAATAATTCAAGTTATAAAGACACTCGTTTTTATTCTCCCATCAAACTACTTGCAATTCCATCACGAACTAAATCCATACGTCAAGACCTCTAGCAATCCCTTGCTATTTGATCGATGAACAACATCTGCGATCCATAAATAGTATTGTTTTATGATCTCTATCTACATATTGTAGAGATATAATTCTAATGCCAAATCCAGTTGCAAGTGTCTGATTCATAATCAATCGAAAAACAATAGGGTTGTGGAGCGAAAAGAAGTCACGTGCATTTTCCTTTCATCAGGACTAATCTCTACCTGCACTTTAAGTATAGATTTAATTATCATAATAATAAAATATAATAAAGACACTCATTTTTATTCTCCCATCAAACTACTTGCAATTCCATCACGAACTAAATCCATACGTCAAGACCTCTGCAAATCCCTTGCTATTTGATCGATGAACAACATCTGCGATCCATAAATATTATTGTTTTATGATCTCTATCTACATATTGTAGAGATATAATTCTAAGGGCCAAATCCAGTTGCAAGTTTCTGATTCATAATCAATCGAAAAACTAATAGGGTTGTGGAGCAAAACGAAGTCACGTGCCTTTTCCTTTCAACAGGACTAATCTCTATATACACTTTTTTAAAATATATATATATATATATATATATTAAAAATCATACTGGGCCTACCCAACTAGATGGGTTGGCCCAACCAAGTTGGGCCAAAATGCCCAACTCTCCATGACTTGGGCTGGGCTGAGAGGAGGTCCAGCCTAGCCTAAGAGTTAAGTGGAAAAAAATACAACACACAATATAGTGTGTTGCATTCATCATGAATTAATTCATGAAGTTACTATTCACGTAACATGTGAACAATAACATGGTCGACTATGACAAGAGGGTTATTGGCCGATACCGACGGGTAGAAAAGACCGATGTGGTTATTCCTGTGGTGATGACGTTGTAAATGGTGCAACTGGTGCTGCTGACGTCGAGGGTTGCTGCTGCTGTGGAGGAGAGAGAGAGAGAGAGGAGTTGTCGTGAATGTGGAGGAGAGAGAGGGAGTTGTCGTGATGTGGAGAGAGAGAGAGAGGTAATGGTTGTGTTTGTGGAGAGAGAGAAAGACCTCCGTCGACGGTAATGAGAGAGAAGCATACCAGCAGGGGGTACAGTAGAGAAAGAAAGGAAGGGAACATAAGCACCATGTGAGACAGAGGTGAGTAGAAGAAGAGAGAATGGCAGTAACCCTGTGACATACACAGTCATAGAGAAAGGGAGGGAAAGAAAGAGTTATGTTTTTCTTTACGGGGTTGTGCTTGATGCAAGCTTGAAAAGATAAACCAACTCGTGTAATATGAACACCCAATGTTCATCTGTTATGAACGCAGCTCGTGTAAACCAGTGCGATGTGCTTTGAAAGGCATCTCATAGATGCTTTTAAAAATGAAGTGCAACCGCAGATTTTAAAGTGGGACCCACAATAAAAATCAGGGGTCCCATTTGATTAAAATTGTGTTTGGCTCTACGGTGAACCTCAACCACAGGTCACGCCAGAGAACCAAACACTTACAAAATAAATTTAAAGCAAAATAATTTTATACTTTTAAAAAAGTATAACTAAACAATGGAAACAAAGACATCTAAAGAAATAATAAAGCAACCCGTGCAGCGCAAGGAAAGCTGAAACACGATCTCTATCACCTCCCTCTTTATATACGCGCCCACAGCCTAATTTCTCTCTCTTAACTAAAAATCCCAAAACAATCCTCCTAACCCTAACTTCAACGCTTCATCCTTTCTCGCTCCGTCACAACGTGAGTTTTCTCGAGAAATTCCTCTAAATCTCTCGATTTCAGGGCTTTCGCATTGAAGCTTTAATCAATCTCCTTCCATGATAATCATCGCTGGACCTGAGATTGTTTTCAAGTTCGTATTTTTTCTTGGTTATTGAGGATTTGACGGCTTTTGGCTAATCGGATCGGGTTATGAAGATTTGAATCGGTTGATTTATCAGATTCAACCATTTCCCAATCAAGATCGACGGGTTTTGGGGTTTATTTTGGTTTTGCTGCGATCTTTCAATTGCCATCAACAAGTTCCGAACTTGTTTGGTTGAGCTAGATTACCACCGGAGGTTTCTTGTTTCGAGGCTTTGATTGGTGTGATTGCACTCAAAGAGAGGAACTTTCTGCAATTGGTTCGATTTTGAAGGGTTTCTTAGAAAAGAGGCACGCCAAGCAATAGACAACGAAGAGAAGTTCTCCATTAGTTGGTTTGGTTAATTTTACTTGAGGAAGATAGAAAAAGAGAGAGAGAGAGAAAGAGTTCAATTTTTATTTTGCCTTTTGTATTGTTATCTTTTTTTTGAGTTGAATAGCAGGCCCTTGTTTGTTGAGAGGCCTTTGATTTTTTTCCCCTCTTCCTAGTGCTCTTGTTCTGATATCTGATAATATTTTTTTTTATTAAATTACTGGAAAGAAAAAAGAAAAGGCAATGGCTGTGTATTACAAATTTAAGAGTGCTAGAGATTATGATTCAATCTCAATGGACGGTCCATTTATTTCCGTTGGTACCTTGAAAGAAAAAGTTTTTGAATCAAAGCATTTGGGAAGGGGTACTGACTTCGACCTTGTTGTCACTAATGCCCAAACCAATGAAGGTTGGTTTTATTTCTTTTTTAGTTGAACTTCATAATTTGGGGCTGATAACTTAGATTGTCTTTCAATTAAATCCAACTTAATAGCAATACAACTCTTAATTCTGGGTTTTTTTACCTCTGGATTCCTCAATTCACTGATGCACATTATGGAAGGAGGATAATTTGTTTTAACACCTGGGTTGGCATACTGATGCACATCATAGAGAAGGCTAGTTTTGTGCCCAGTCTTTTCAATTTCTTGAGAACCAGGGTAGTGGAGAAAATCAAGCAAATTTCAGACTGAATTGTTCATATTAGGGGTTTTGTTGTTAGACTAACCTGTTATCACTAGGAAGGATTGGTTCCACCAGCTGGAATTGCATTTCAATTAACTATAAGTTTGGTTTCTTAATTAATCATTCTTGCAGGGTTTTATAGCCTTGTTGATCTCTTGTTTGCAATTTCAGAGTATCTTGATGAAGCGATGTTAATTCCCAAAAATACCTCTGTATTAATACGCCGGGTTCCAGGAAGGCCTCGCCTGCCCATTGTTACAGAGCAAGAGTACTATCTCAAACCTTCAAATTCTTCATTGCTTGATTGAGTTGATTTAATTTATGTGAAGTGTTATGAAAGATGGAGCGTGAAATGTTTGTCTTCTGGAGCTGTCACAATTTATATCAGCCCAAACATTTGCAGGGTTCTTGTGCTTCGATAATCAATGGGTCATTGCAGTATCCTTTAATAGGTTACTGTCATGATTTAATGATGTAGATAGATCCTACATTGAAATGTCCAGAAATAGGTTTTCATTTTTTAGCTTCTTGTTAAACAAGTTTTCAGGGCTGGGTTGAGTATGTCCATGTTATATTTTGCAGGCCAAAGTTGGAAACTAAAGTGGAGGACACCCATCCAGAGAAGGGTAGTTTTACAGGTGTTGATTCATCTGCCATGAAATATGTAAGCGTGGATACTGCCATCATTTCCTTTGATTGATCCGGTAATTTAGCAATATAATTAGTGTGAATTTGTAGTGCTAATACACTTACTATTTGATATTGTAGACTGAAGACAATGAATGGGATGAGTTTGGAAATGATTTATATTCCATTCCTGATGTACTGCCTGCTCAATCTAATAATCCACCTCATGATGTAGTCCCTACAAACAAGGCTGACGAGGATGACAGAATTAAGGCACTAATTGATACTCCAGCTTTGGACTGGCAGCGGTGAGAAGATCTTCAATTGTGTTACATTGAAACTACTCATTTGTGATTATGTTCTATTTGTTTAATTTCCATTTGGATTTGCAGTCAAGGTGCTGATGGCTTTGGTGCTGGTAGAGGTTTTGGAAGGGGAATTGCTGGAAGAATGGGTGGGCGTGGACTGCGTGGTTTTGGTGATTTTCTTATTCCTTCTCTTGCGATTATTGTGTTGCCTTCTTTTTTTTGGGTGTGTTTGCTTAGCTATAAATTTCTCCTTCCCTTTGTGATTGTGTGAACTTGTTTTTGCTGGTTTTGTGCTAATTTTAGCATCCTAATGATATTGTTTTTGCTAGTTTATGCCCTTGCATGTTAACTTTTAACATTTTGCCATCACCCTGAAATAAATGATTTTCTTGTTGAGGTTGATTAGGCTTGGAGCGGAAAACACCTCCACAAGGCTATGTATGCCACAGGTGCAAGATTCCTGGTATGTAAATGTTCATTATTGAATGAAAACAAAGAAAATGCCTTTTGCTTACACTTGTTTGGTTGGAGAGCATTATGCAAACCTGTGCTTAATGTGCATGCTTCATTTGTTCAGGGCATTTTATTCAACACTGCTCTACGAATGGTGACCCGAATTACGATGTTAGAAGAGTGAGGCCCCCAACTGGTATTCCAAAGTCAATGCTGATGGCGACCCCAGATGGCTCATATGCTTTACCTAGCGGTGCAGCTGCTGTTTTGAAGCCAAATGAGTAAGCTGATATCCGTTTTTATGTTCCAGCACTTCTTCTCCACATGGTCTTAGATTAGAGTTGTCATCTCTCAAATTCATTATGAATGCTTAAATTTAAACAGGGCTGCTTTTGAGAAAGAAATTGAAGGCTTACCTTCCACGCGGCCTGTTGGTGATCTTCCACCCTGAACTTCACTGCCCACTGTGTAAGGAAGTTATGAAGGATGCAGTCTTAACAAGCAAATGCTGTTTCACTAGCTTCTGCGACAAGTGTAAGCATTGATTTTTTTTCCTGTACCATCTTGTATTGGAATTCATCTGGCACTTTCCATGTGAATTGTTCTACTGCAAAATTAAATTCTGACTCGGAAATGTGGCATACTTTTTCACTATCTTCCACCTTGTTAGTCTTAGGCATGTCAACTTTGCATGTTAGCTTGTTTCAACATCATGGGATATCTTTATCTCAGTATTTAAGAGTATTCCTAACTTGCCTCCTTTTTTGTTTAATACAGGTATAAGAGATTACATCATCAAAAAGTCAAAGTGTGTATGTGGGGTATTAAATGTCCTTGCAGATGATCTTCTTCCTAACAAGACTCTTAGGGATACAATCAATCATATATTGGAGTCCGGTAACAGTAGTGCTGAAAATGCAGGAAATGTCTTTCCAGTTGAAGGTTGGTGTGTTTGTTTGTTTTAGTTACATTAATTTTTCTCTATTGATTATATATATGATTAATGTCATTCTTGCCTTCTAAGTTTAGATATGGAGTCTGCACGCTGTCCACAACCAAAGGTTCCATCACCCGCACAGTCTGTTGCATCTAAGGGAGAACATAAGTTGTCTCCTGGTAATGTGGAATCTCCAATTTTAAACAAGGAAATAACAGAGGAGGAGAAGCCTATTATTGCTTCTCAGCAAGTCCCTGAGAAAGTGAGGACTGCCAAAGCTGTGGATGTATCTGAGGCTACACATGAGTCGATGAGTGTGAAGGAGCTAGCATCACAAGGAAGTGCTCCACTGGCTGAGGAAGAAGTGCAGCAGAAGCTGGTTCCTATTGAGGCAGGTAATGATCAATCATTATATATATATATATATATATATATATATATATATATATATGATATATATATATATATATATTTTTATTGTTGGGGCGTGATGGCATCTTCTGCTTTCTCTTAATTCCACCCAGCAAAGGTGCATGAGAGTGGTTTAACTGACCGTGATTTTTGCTTTGTCAGGGAAGAAAAAGAAAAGGAAGAAAGTTCACATGCCTCCAAATGGTATATTTGTTGCTTTTCTTTAGTTTTTGGGAGGCTCTGTAAATCTGGTTTCATACATGATACAGCCTTAGAATTCTTAAATTTTGTTTTTCTTTCAATTTGTAATTAGTTATTGGTGTTAATACTTATGATTCCCTATTTGAATGCTTCATAGATTTGTGGAGAGCTTCTCAGGATTTTGCAGCTGAGAGCTATGTGATGCCCATGGGTCCCTCTGCCTTTAATCCGTATTGGAGTGGCATGCAACCTGGAATGGAAGGATACATGCCTCCTTATCCAGGTCCAATGCCATTTATGGGCTATGGATTTAGCCCCTTAGACATTCCATTTGGGGGTGTTATGCCTCCAGATCCTTTTGGAGCCCAGGGTTATATGATGCCTGTTCCACCTCAGAGGTACGCAGTCCTGTGTTTTGGTATTTTCAGCATGTTATCTCTGTGAGCTGACTTAATTTATTTGGAATGTTTTTCTCCAACTGCTGTAGGGATTTTGCTGAATTTGGAATGAATATGAATCTCAGACCTCCTGTAATGAGGCGGGAGGAATTCGAGGCCCGCAAAGCTGATGTCAGGAGACATCATGAAAATGAGAGACGAGCTGGGAGGTACCCAACCAAGACCTTATATATCTGCAATTCTAATTAAAATTGACATGTTTTGAGCTTTATCAATTATGTGACTCAACCTGTTCCTTCCCCTGGTTCATTAAATCTGCTGGCTTCTTGATGACTTGTAGTTTCTGATTGAAAAATATCTCTTCTGTAGGGAGTTTTCCAGAGATCGGGAATTGGGTAGGGAAGTGGGCAGCAGTGGTGATGCTTCTTCAATGAAATCTGTATGTCTTTTTTATTGCTTAGATATCTCCTGTGTTTCTATTTCTGTACTGCAGCAGGTACCCTTCATGGTGTTGATGAGCATGATTTGGCATGAAAACACTTGTCTTTTCATTGCGAGAAAGGGGTAATTGGTTGTTATTGTTTTTATTATTATTTTACTGGGCTTCCTAATCCTTAACTTATTTTTCGTACTTGGAAAAAAAAACCCATTTAATTCTCCATTTTCCAATGAACAACTAGGAAGAGAATAAAACTCCAACACCAAATCCAACCCAGTTTTTGGATTTTCAGTATTTTTGTTCTCCTCTCTGAGCACCATGCTCATGGCTCCTCTAAGACACTTTTATCAGATCAGTCTCCATTCCCTCTTCCATCACATTCCTACTTGTTGATTTTCCATGTCAGTCATTCTGGATTTGTTGGCACCACGTCCTAGAGAAGAGCAATTCACTCGTTCCAATATGGGTGATTCTGTTTCTAGTTTTTTTGTTTTTTGGTGTGTTTGATCTATTGCTTGTGGGTGCTTTTTTTGGCGGATCGATATCATTCTTTACCCCTGAATATGGTGTTTTGAGTAGTTGAGTATGTTTTCCTTGGCATGAAGCAGAGACTCGTTCGTTGGTTCTTTTAATAGTTAAAAAGATGAGCACTAACAACCTCGAATGTTGCGTTGGGAGAAATAAGACCAACATTGAATTCATGGCCTTTTTCAGGAGTTTCTATGCTATAAATTTGAATTTTATTTCCGGGTGGATGGAATAATGATTAATAAATCCAAGGATCTTGAGAATCTAAAAAAAAAAAAAAAAGGTTTTAAATTTTAAAAAAGCAATGGCCCCAAACGTGTTATAAATAATGAAAATGAAGAATAATATACTTCATTTGATCATTAAAAGAATAATATAAAAGTAGTGAAATTAAGCGCTTTTTCTGATATCTTTCGACCTATAATTTAAGGAAAGAAAAAAAAATCAAGATTATAACAGCTGTTCCATGTTTGTTGGTGCAGAAGTCAATACCACAATCCAGCAGCGACCCCCACCATTATCAGCGTCGTCGGTCTGAGAGATCATCACCAGAACGGTCAGGCCGAGAGCTTGACCTTTTACCACCGCGCCCATCTCGCCAGTCTGAGAGATCATCACCAGAACAGTCAGCCCGAGAGCCTGACCATTTACCACCGCGCCCGTCTAAAAGAAAGTCCAATCACCACCATGAACACAGCGATAGAGATGCTGATGGTTTTGATTACCATGAGCGTGACCGCAGTGACCGTGATCACCGCCACCACCCCAGCAATCGCTCAGAATCCTCTTCCAAAAAAGCTGTCTCTGAGACAACCACTAAGCCAACTTCAACAACAGCAATAGACAGCAAGCATAAAGTAAGTGTGTTCTCTCGCATTAGCTTCCCAGCAGAAGGAGAACCCAGCAGTAAGAAGCGCAAGGTTTCTTCCTCTAGTGCAGCACCATCAGCAGGCGGCGGCCCTGCATCTTCTGCACATCACAAGTCATCATCTCCAGTTAATAATGGCTACTATGACGGCTTCAAGTCATCCTCTGTGAAGGCTAGAACGAGCAGTAGCAGTGCTGCTGCAGCTGCCATGGATTACGAGTCCAGTGATGATGACAGGCACTTTAAGAGGAAGCCCTCTAGGTATGAGCCATCACCCCCACCTCCAGTAGACTGGGAGGAGGATATTAAGCATTCAAGAAGGGAAAATGAACGGAGGCATAGATAGAAAAAAGAAGATTGTCGTCTTGGTTTTATACGAAAGCTGGTCTTTTTTACTGAAGGAAAATGAAAGCCATCGAAGCAGTTGTCTTCCTGTTATTGGAGCAAGGTGGAGCTGTACTATTTGCTTCTGGCCAAGAGAGGAGTCTCTCTTGAAAAGGGTGGAAATTATGTGGAAGATTGTACATGGAATAAAATGCTTCGAAAATCAAATTGGGAGGGCCAACTGTGCATTTGGAGAGAAGGCAATAATTATATCCATGTCATGAGATTGCAACAAATGACCCTTTTTTTTAGTTTTGTACTCCCATTTTAAGTTTATATAATAATTCAAAACTAGTTTCCTCATTCATCTGTTTATTTTTTTCTTGAGTTCTTATCGATCTTTTCAGCTCTTTTTGTCTAGCTTGCTACTATCTTTTGGTTTTTGATCTTTTATTTCTTGTTTAGAAATGTGGTTAAAAGTTGTTTTTTAAAGTTTTTTTAATTTATAAATATATTAGAATGATGTTTTTTTTTATTTTTAAAAAAATTATTTTTGACATCATCACATTAAAATAATCTAAACATATAAAAAAAGAAAATTTAAAGTAAAAAAATTTATTTTTTTTCTAAAAATATTTTTGAAAAATAGTATCAAACATGCACTTAGAAAGAAACATGCCCCTCTTGCTCTGTTTTCCAAATAGTAATTCTTCTAGACTGAGAAAAAAAAACGAGCAAGAAAAAAATTTAAAAAAAAATATATAATTGTTGATTTCTTGTTTCCTTTCTATCGCCTAAGATTTATTGATAGATTTAAACTATTTAACGAAAAACTTTTTAAATAACTAGGTGTTTATGGTAGGAATATTACTAGAATATACAAGTATAGCGTGATACATGAGTTGTTATGTTGCTCAAATTTCAAAGTTGCACCTGTCGTGAAGAAGTATGTGGAAAATGGGACGTGAGGATTGGTGGTGAAGGGCACTCATATATGACAAATGGTGTGATTGATTAGAAGTATTCAAAGTTAGACATAGCTTGGAATCTTCAGGCTTCTTTAGAACTTGGTTTTGGTTAATCTTAGATTCGAGAATAACAACTCCAAGTCAACTTACCATATATGAGTGTCTAGGTTTGAGCCACGGACTGGTCCCATTGCCCAAACCAAGAGTCAGAATCCATGAATCCCTTTAACCAGATTTGATGTCACATCTAAATAAGATTTCTCATATTGAGTCTGAGCCTATCTTTGAAATAATATCTAATAGTATTTACAATTAACTAAACCTTTTAAATAACTCATTAAAAGAACCATTACCATCATAATCACTCCTTCTAAAGCTTTTTTTGGGTAGTTTCTAACCAAAAAAATACCTTAAAGAAAAGTGAGATTTATGGTTTTATGTGTCTCTAAGGTGGAGTGGTATAACAGTAACCCTCATTATATGATAGGTTTTTCATTATCTAAAAAGATGTTTGAAACTCTTCTTTCTATAGATTTCATCCCTCTAAAGTTGAAATTGGACAACGACAATAGGCTCATAAAACCTGAAAAAAAATATACAAAATATATATAATAACCTAGAGCTTTTCATATAAGATAATGATGTTATGTCTAATATATTTTTTAAAATGTTTTATAAATTCGACTAAGCATGGTAACAAAATTTAAAGTTCAACTCCATTCTTGGCTTTGGTGATTTTTATACAAAATTTATTGTCTATTTTAACATAAACATTTTAGCCAAAAGAGTGTTACTAAACTTTTTTAGCATTACCTTACTAGAGGATAGGGCATTAAAACATACCTAATTTTTTTTAATAAATAAAGCTCATTATGGTAAGCTTGTTTAAATTAATTGCCATAAAAAAAATAGTCAATAAATCTATGACTTGGTTTTATAGAGAGAGTTTTATCTCTCATATAAAGTACTTCTTAAAATTAAACAAATCATGTAAAATTATATTTGAGTTGAGCATTCGAGTGTGGTCAGACAAGGTCACCTTGATTCAGAAAAATCAAAGTAAAAAAAAACAATCTCTAAGCATGTTTTGTCTAAGAGAATCCTTAAATGCCTAAAACACTTGAATGAGCTAATTCATAGTCACCTTATCTTTTCTATACTCATGAATGCACCTTTGAACATTTTCCGAAACATAGTTTTTTTCCATTATTAAAAATAAAAAATTCTAAATTTCCTTTCTCATAAGAAAGGTGAAACATATGCATATAGCCCAAAAAAAACTGTATATCATAAAGATAAGGTCACAAACATTAAGGATTACCATGTCTTAAAAAATAATAGAAAGATTTATTATTACAAGTTATTTATAATAATTTATAAAAACAAATAAGGCAGAAACCTATTATGGATAGCACAATACCAGCCCACATGTAATAACATTGTAGATCCTGCCATAATTTATTGGCTTTTAGCTCCAAGCAAGCACGACTCATTTTGATATTAGTTAAATGTAAGATTATGTATTTATCTCGTTTTAGATTTTTGATTTATTCTAATTTTTTTAGATAAAGTTTGGTGGAGAAGCTCAATGCATTTTGTCTTATCTTTGTAAATATGTATTTTTTTATTTTATCTTTTTAATATTTATTTTTTAAAGTTTAGATTATATAACTTATTATAAAAATTCTATTTGTAGTTATATATGATTCATGATCCATATCAAACGAATTAACTTAATTAATCCTATTTTTTCAATTGATATTTTTTGTATTTCATAATTCAACATCTTTAATATTTGTTTGATTATGAATTAGATTGTGTTATTTATTTTCTATAAAGTTATTAATCTCATGACCTGAGTCACAGAGTTTATGAGTTACCTCGGTAAACTTAAATTCTTTTATTGTTTATGAGTTATTCTCATAAGAATGGGAAAGAAAAAACAAAAAACAAAAAAGATTTTTGCAAGTTTTGGAGGTCCGCCATCATCCTTCTTGGGCTTGGCCCATTTTCTCATTGCAAAAAGAACCACAGCTATGAAATAAATGAACGGCCAAGATTACGGTTCTCCTGTTTTTGATACTAGGGTTTTATTTTTTCCACTTACCCAAGCCCTCTCTATATTTATCGTCTTTGAACTCTAAAAACCCTAGTCACCAGCCAGGCACCGCTGCTGCTCTTGATCCAATGGGTATTTCTCTCTCTAAACTAGCATTCCTTCTCCCTTGTTGTATTTACGCCTTCATATTTCAAACCTCTCTTTTGTTTCTTGTATTTTGATATGCTAACTTTACTTTTATAGGTAATCACCACAAAACAGAGTTTAGATTTTATTTTTTCTTGTTCGTCACCTTATAATTTATCTCTCTCTATGTAGTTGTGTTGCAATAATGACATTTTTCTACTTGGTTTCGACAAGGATTTTACGTACATTTCTTGCAAACCCATTTTCACAGAAAACAAAGAGCCTAAGATTTTGTTCTATTGAAAATGTTTCAATCTAGTGATTTTTATAGCTTGTTGTCAAATACTGAGGATTCTTATTCTGATGGTTTGATGAAAATAGGGGCTTACAAGTACGTTTCTGAGCTATGGAGGAAGAAGCAATCAGATGTGATGAGGTTCTTACAAAGGGTCAGGTGTTGGGAGTACCGCCAGCATCCATCTATTGTCCGTGTCATGCACCCCACACGGCCCGACAAGGCTCGCCGCTTAGGCTATAAGGCCAAGCAGGTATCCCTTTGAGATCTCTGTTAGATCATTGACTGCTATTTCGATTTTTGGCTTTATTGATGTGTTATGAGCTTCAGTTTCGTGCGAACTCTCTGAGTTTTTTTTATGGTTAGATTTTGTTAACTGATTTCGTTTAAAGCCCTTTAATTTTTCTGTTTGTGTATTACTTTTTTTATCCATTCATCTGAATTATGTTGTGCAATAAAGTATTTTGATGTTTAGTATCTTTATTTGTTGTTGTGTTTGAATTTCCTGGCTTTTGTGTTTTATGATGGTTATGGAACTAAGTTTAGAGGTGTGTAGCCCGCTATGTTAATTTACGCAATGTGGTTTCTTGTTTGCGTTGTGCGATTATTGCTGGTTAGGCAGCGTCTTAATGTTTTTTTCATTTTTCCAAATGAGGGTGCTTACTTACAATGAAGGAATGCTTCCTGAAACCAGCAATATTGAAATAATCATTCATCTAACCAAATGGTTGATCACTTTGTCATGCTCATTTTTTTCTTGATCCAATACAGCTCTTGTTTTTCTTTTCTGAATTTGTTGTTATTCATGTATTGAATTTGATTTCCTAGGTAAATGGGAGATCTTAAATTAGCAAGTTGAATTTTTGGTAACTTGTCTTGTTCAAACTCTCAGCTTGTATTCTAAAAGAACACTTAATATTTGTGATTTGATAATCAGGTGATGTATATAGCATTGATGGGTATAAAAATGGAGATCACTTGTGCTGTTCTTAAAACAACCTGTTAATGTTGCCATTCTTACTCTTGTTCCTTCACCTCAACTTAACTTGTTTTTGAAATGTGCTTGGTTGCACAGACAACAAACAATTGCTTTTCACTTCTGCCTAGTTACTGAAAATAGTTTTTTTTTAGGGCTATGTGGTTTATCGTATCCGTGTCAGGCGGGGTGGTAGGAAGAGGCCTGTTCCCAAGGGTATTGTATATGGTAAGCCAACAAACCAGGGTGTTACTCAACTGAAGTTTCAACGAAGCAAGAGGTCTGTGGCAGAGGAGCGTGCTGGCCGGAAATTGGGGGGCCTCAGGGTTCTTAACTCGTACTGGATTAACGAGGTTAGGCAGCCAAGTTTGAATGTACATCTGTCTCATTTCATTTATCACTATTGCCACGTGTCTCAGCCTGTCTACCCAATAATCCTACTCTAGCATCGTTATCCAATTACTTGCATTAGTAATGCGTTTTCTGCAACACAGGATTCTACTTACAAGTACTTTGAGGTGATCCTTGTTGATGTGGCCCACAATGCCATCCGCAATGACCCAAGAATCAACTGGCTCTGCAATCCTGTACACAAGCACAGGGAGCTTCGTGGCCTTACCTCCGCTGGGCAAGAAATACAGGGGTCTGCGTGGCAGAGGACACCTGCACCACAAAGCTCGACCTTCACGCCGGGCAAACTGGAAGAGAAACAACACGCTCTCCCTTCGCCGTTACCGTTGAGTTCAGTCATGTGCCTGCCTGGTTTTATTGTCTCTTGTGGGATATTTTTGTCATTGAGTTCAAAATTTTGGATATTGGAAAACTTTGGAACGTGATTTTGTATGTGCAGCGTTGCATCACAAGTTGCAAATGTTTCACTGGTTTTAGAAACTTTGTTTTATACCTGGTTAAGCTCCTAATTTCAGCGTGGCATGCTGTACGACCTCCTTTTTTTGATTTATTTTTAATTTTAATTTTTAACCCTAAGCGTAGACAAATCGTCTTATTTTCCCATCCAAGATTCCCCACATTTTCTAGATAACCAGTACTGTTGATAATTTCCCGCAGTTTAAAATACTTCCTACTAGCTTCTCATTTTGTTTCGTTTTTGGTCTATCAAAAGGTTAGAAACTGATTGAGCGTACCTTTGAAATCCTTTACAGCAATAAATCTGGATATGTTGCCTAGCAATCAGTTCGACTTGTGTTTCAAACCAAATTTCCCTTCTTGCCTTGGTTACACTGTTATTTCCGCTTCCCTGCCTGCTGGCAAAATTACGATGAAAATTATTGGTACATGGAAAGTTGGAATCGATATTTACTGCCGAGGAGAACGTCATTTGACATGATGGAATTGCATTTTAATTTCTAGTCTCGAAACTTTTACTATAACAAGAAACGTACTGGAGCTGGAGGGGTGTTACATCTGGCGACAAGCTTTAAAGTGTTCCGTTCACGTACTCTTCTTTGAGATTATGTAATGCTTGCCGGATTGAATCCTCATCTTGGTTGGAGTACTTTAAGCATATCAATCGCTGAGCTACACGATACACCATCTGCAGTTTATGATATTGCGTGCAGTTTACTTCCATTTTCTTAATTTGCTGGACATGAAAAATTTAAAACTATCATTAGAATGAATAGATTACTGCACATGTTGGTAGATATTCAGCGCTAACAAATAGAGCAGCGATGTCAGAATCACAAGTCTGTCTTGATGAATGTGATCAACAAGTGCATGTATGCCAATTAATATACCATGAAAAATCGCCTACAGCCAAACAAACATTTTGCCAATCTCCTGCTACATGATTTGATTCTAGACATTTCTGAAAGCTAAAGGTGCACCTAGAGATGTCTTTTCATGAATAGAGGTTAAGTGAATCCCTGGCTATGGTGTCCTTTCCAGTACCAAGGGAAATGATGTCTTACAACATTCTGTTATTTGGATGTCAAAGTTTCTGTCATCATATTGGAAAACATTGTTTGGGTCTGCCAGGATTTTCTACAGAATGTATTCATGGTTTAAAGAGATGTAGTTTTCATTGCTTATGTATGACCATATTGTTAATTTATGCTACTTTTTCTTAGGAATAGTTATGTTAAATTGATGCAACATTCTGAATGAACAATGTTTCTTGCCGCCTTATATCTTGCTTCTGTCTAAGTTCTGACTTACATGCAACTTTTGTTTACTAATAACCCAGGTATTTTCTAGTTATAATACTACAAATTTCCCATCCTGGAGCTTTGATTTATTAGTCCGATTTCATTGAAACGGGAATGTTGTGAACTAATTCAACACTAGTTAACATATTGCTTGAAATGAAACTTGAGGCCTTGATTAGTTGATTTAGAGAAATCACCTTTTCCATAATCTTTGATGTGATGCTTCTAGCCGTTTCAATGACTGACCTTGGCAGTCCAGCCACTTCTGCTAATAGAAGGCCATAGTGTGGTACATGTCTTGATCCATCCTCTAGTTGAAACTACTTGCGCAATCAAAGTTTCAGTTAATGAATGCACATGGCTGAAGTAAAATTCAGGGCAACAAGAAAAATAGAGATACCACCTTAAAATCCAAACGGTTGCTTTTTATGTCAACATGAAAGTGAACAATCCTGACATTTGGATAGATGGTTGCTAGTTCTGACAGGTTCTCCATGTGAGTGGCGAATATGGAATACCTGAAGAAGAAGCAAGAAATAAGAGAACTCCTTCAGTTGAAATTCTATACTTGTTATATTATGTATGGCTTTTTGAAAGAGAAATCTATGAGAAGACAAACAGAACACAAATAGCAAGAGGCATATAGTAGGAATCAAGCAGAGAGCAATAACTGAAAATGTAGTGGAAGAAAATTGTTCTATCTGTAAGCTTCCATCTAATTAAACTCCACGCATTGTTAGTAGTTAATGTATTTGCCTTCTACAAAGTCTTTAATCTAAACGAATCTAAACTGGGATGATTTTTCAGTTGGAAAACACAGGAGCTCTTGTATCATTTACTAAACCATCATGCTGCAGGACACAAATCCAGATATCAAGTAAAATTATACCCTGTTTTTTTGGAGCAGTTTCTACACAACACCATGGGAATATTCATTATAAAATATGTGGAACACATTAAAAACATCTTGAAAGAGTTCCATTAACTAATATGAGCTAATATCATATAACTTTGACTTTTAGTGAAATGAAAACCATCAAAGCTGCTAAACAGTAGGCCTAAGTAACGAATTTATATTAATCAATTATGATTATTATGGCAAAAGCACAAGTTAGAATTATATATGATTATACGAAATGCATGTGTTTTTCGGTGCTTGAGCAGTTGATAGTATCAAATACATTACTAAAGACAACATGGCCCTTCATCAAACCTTTTTGTTTGTCTATTTAAAAGACTGTTCAGTAAAGCATCTACTTACGAGTGGTAAGAGAATATGCCAACTTGCTATGGAAAGAAAAAACTTTAGGCAATTTAAATCTTTGTAAACTCTCGAAAAGCTTGGTATCAGGTGAGAGGTATGAGAGGTGAGGGGAGTGCAAGCAGTGATTACGCTTTGAGTGATAACAGATGTTCGCAGCAGCTCCAGGCAATCGCAAATCCATCAGATGAAGAAGTAGCTCTCCCAAGTTCATCCATAAGGACCAAACTCCTGCAATGAAGAAAGTAACATTTCAAGAAACAAATAATTTATGTGACATCCCTTTGATATAAAGCACACATGGTGTGTAACCTTTGGGAGACATTCTGCATGATAAAAGCAGTCTCCTTCATCTCTGTCATGAACTGTAGCATCCAAAACAAAATATCTGTCACCATATAGTAAACAGTAAATGATTCCTTTACTATCAAAATCAATTTTCAAGTACAGCGTGCCCTTTAATCACTTTTCAAGTATAGCGTGCCCTTTTTCCAAATAGCATTAAGTGTTCTTCAAGACTTTTCATTAGAATTCGATTTCAAGTACAGTGCCCTCATCAGTATCTTAATTTCACCTTTAACTTGAGGATATGTCAGTAGAAGGCGTAGTATCAGAATGATTTCCTATGAGTTCAAGTGAAACTGTAAATTATCATTTCAATAGTTTGATACAATGTAGATGCATACATGATGAATCAATGGTTATCTAGATCAAACAGGTTGTATAGTGAACAATTTTTAAAGAAATCCACTTTATAAGTTAATAAAATACTTGGAACTGATTAACAAATTGACATGCTCAGGCACTACATCTCCTTTCTTGTTTATAATCGCAGAAAGCAACACTTGGTATAGAAAAAAATATATATTATTGAACCACATTGCACTTCAAGTTAGATCAATTTTCTTAATGTAAAAAAATGTTCATGCATTATGATATCTTTTTTAATAAACAAAACTTAATCATAATTCAAAATATGATATAATAGATGTCATGATATGAATACATATTAGATGATAATTTTAAAAAAAAATTGAAACTGCGACATATTGGATTGACCTGGGTTAACCATAATAACATTAAAGAAAGCAAATCAAATAAATTATAAAGGTCAATTTCTAATTAAGTCAATGTTGAAAGATAAAATTGATAAAAAAAAACTATAGTATTTAATGACAACAAAAACTACTCGTGCCAAACTGGGTTAACCTACCAAATCCACAACTTGGATCATGAAATCTGGATAAACCATACAAAGAAATAAAAAAAAATTATAAAACTCAATTTTCAATTAATTTAATGTTGAAGAATTAAATCAGAAAAATCAATTAAAAAAAAGGAAAAAAAAATCAAGTCAACTTGGACTAATTTGTTAAACTCGTGACCGAGATCATGAAATCAATATAATTTCATAAAAAAAACAAATAAAAAAAAACTATGAAGCTCTATTTTCAATAGATTCATGTTGAAGGTTGAATTTAAAGGGAAAAAAAATTAAATTCATGAAAGTGGGATAACTCCATGGAAAGCAAATTAAAAAAAATAAAGTTCAATTTCCAAACAACCTAATATTGAAAGATAAAATTTGAATATATATATATATATATAATGAAAATGACCTTAAAAAAAAAGTCAAGTCAAGTCAACTTGGCAAACCTGTGAATCGGGTCTTGAGATTAAAATAATTCCATAAAAAAACATATCAAGAATAATTATGAAGCCTAATTAAAAAAGAATTAAGAAAAGAAAAAATAAATATATACATGGAGTCTAACTTAACGTGAATATTTGTTCTTGAGAACATATAACAAATTGAAAGGAAAACAATGTGGTCCTAAAAATTAAACTAAGAACGAGGGAGGCATTATTTCTATATCAATTTATATTTAAGTTAATAACAAAAGAAAAATCTTGTCTAAGCTTTTTTTTCTCTTTTAATATTAAATAAGAAGGATTGACAAAATCGAAAGAAAATCAAGGCTTCTCTGTCCGCATATATGAGGTTGAGAAAAGAGAGCTATGTGTGATGGAAAAGCTCGCTTTGTATAGTTTGACTTGAATCATACAAGTGATGAAAGGGCTAGAGTTTGAAAATTGTACCGTACTAGAGTTTGATTCAAGATTATCAACTGAACCCATCCTTGTAAATATGCGATCAACTACCCTTATAGTTGAGAAGCGAGCAGGAACATAACAACCAATTTGAGCAAGAATAACTATGAGACACACTTGTTGAAGATAAGTGCTCTTTCCACTCCTGAAGAGAATTGTAGATTGTTAAACTTGAGTATAGTGTCAAGTTTAAAATTTTGATTGGAAACCGTGTCAAGAAACCATTTCAACCAAAAAAAAATACTATGTTGTTAGGTGATGGTCCAAGAATATTTTATTATTATTCTCTAACAAGTAGATACAAATAAACAATAAAATTTTATACTTCAAAACTTGAGAGCATATGCAGCTTACATTCAACCAAACCTATGTGGCCTACACTGAAACCGATACCAACATTCAGTTGTATAAACACAATTCACCTGTCGTTTTTTATGCACAGTTATCCATATGTTATGATACGTTCATTGAAAGATATTATTCAATACTATCCTTTCAGATGGTTTACTTGAAATTACCATCAAGTCTAGATATAACAGAGCTAAACCCAATGCTTTTTCTGTTTTGCTATAGATTTAACAACATTGAGGCAAATCAAAATTGTAATCCTAAGCTTCCAAGACATTTGAGGTGTTTTTTGTTTTTTTTTCAAAATTTCATGTTCCAGAGTAAATAGAAGAGATTTCTATAGAACCAAACACAAAATGTTTAAGCATGATGTATTGGAACTTGAAACTTGCATCGACAATTTTCAGAACACTATCAAGAATAGATTTAAAAGGAAACGATGCAATGAATAAAAGCCTTCCAACTCCAAGCTGGGAACAACTTTAAATGAGAGCATATCTTACATGTTTGGGCCCATGACAATAACCATGTTTGATGCTTCTGACATGAAAATATTGTTGGGCTGCAATAAGAGCTATGAATCAGATTTGAAGGGCTGGAAGACGAGAAAATTAGGGCAATAAAAAGTTGCCTAAGTTTTCCTATGTCAGAAAGAATACACATAAGATCAAACAACCAACAAAAACTAAACCAGTTACACACAACATAATCATCGTGTATGCTTTCCAGGATAGGGGTGTCTTCCAGCATCAATTGCCAATGGGCCACTACCTGTCAGTAAAGGACATAATCAGCCATATCCCAATTTCAATTCTGAAAGTCAAAGATATACTCTACAAAATATCAAATTGCTTACTTGTAAATTCTGGTCTAGTGTATCTATCAACAGGCTTCGTTGAGATTGTGTAAGCAAAAGAATTAATGATCATATCTAGAAGGCATAAGACCTCTGCAAGAAGAGTTAGTGCAGAGACATCCTCCCTTATGGAATTTAACAAGGCTGCAGATAAAGTACAATTATACAAGTATTAAAAGAGCATTGTGAAGATCATAACTAGCATAGAGAGCATGGTATATATGAGTAGAAGTTCTATGAAGAGAGAAGAAGACAGCAGAAAAAAGTTCTTCAATTGTAATTCAACTTGAATGGTTCTAGATTCCCTCTTCGATAAGCAAACCATACATGAGATGATCATAGTATTTCCCTGGAAAGTACCTTATAATTGAAATTAACAATTTAAGCATCAAATAAGAACACTGACACTGATATATATTACAAAATCTGATGCGGCATTAAACAAATAAATTCAACTTATATGTTCTCCGGAATGTGGAAGTAATGTTGAAAGTTTTATGATTTTCTAATAATTTGTAAGAGCCTTAATGTTATGTCCAAATGATAAAATGACACATTGGACATTCATCTATTTATTGTTAAATCGAATTAAAAAGCAAAACTTCTTCCATGGAAAAGTGGTAGCCTGCTAACAATCATAAACCTCTTCATCCACTATCCCAAGATACCAAGTGACCTTTTCCATCTAACAGAAGAAAATAAAATAATCAAAAGAAACCTTTAGTAGAGAATTGTAATAGCATATCATATTCCCACATGTTAACAGAAATTGTAAGGTAGATCTTTCCGCCCATTCTATCTCTTAAAATGAATTAATTGTCACTTTAAATTCACAAATAACATTTCACAATGTCAATGCTCTATAGAAATCAAGACTTCATTAAAAACCCAAAACAGCTCCATCCAGAGATAGAGCATAAGAAAACATTTGTAGCTTGTAAGACCAAGATATAGTTTATTTATCATTAGTTGAATACTTCAAAAATATCTATTACAACCTTCAAGGCAAACTTCTGTTCTTATATAGCACTCTGCAGCAGCTGACTTGTTTCTCACGTTCAACTGCGCATTTTACAGATTGAAGCAAAATCAATGAGAATTTCCATGTCCCCAGGCAGGAAGATTGAATATACACTAGTATGTACATAACAGTAATTGATACACAACATAAACCCAAGAATCTGTAATGAGAAGATTACAATCATGTAGAAAAACTACAACCATTGCTTTAAAGTTCTATCCATGTTCAACAATCTGGTCTTAGTAAAGGAACATCCAGGCATAAATTGTTTGAGATGAAACTTAACCATACAAAATTATAAAATGTTGTAAGAAAATAGCGATGACAAGTGACTAGCAGCAGTCTACTAGTGGAAAAATCTAGCATTTGCACTTGAGTTGGCCTCGTATAAATGATTTCCATTGGTACAATTGACTTCCTTTGTAGCACACATCTCCTCGACATCATTATGGTTGCATTTATAACAATTTTCATCAAAATTTGCAGAAAAACATTTTCACAACTTCAAAAAATGAGCAATCACCTGAATTGAGGGTCTTAGACTCAGTAATATGTATTGTTATGTGGATATTTATTACATAACAATTCTAAGCTAGTTCCAGCTGAGCACAGAGTTATTTGGCATGGGCAACTATCAGTAAGCAACACAAATACCAGTTTGTGATCTAAGTTCATTCCATCAAGAAAAGAAGGTCACAGATGCACACATGTAAACCTTACTATAATGTGCCGGGTATTGGGGTGATATCATGCTTCATGAACATTAATATCTTTTCTCCTTACATCATATCGTCAAATAGAATTTCTGAATTTCATACTCAGTCACAAATCAAGTACTTGACTATGAAGTTGTTTATATGAGGATTATACTCACTGAAGCAAGTTCTAAAGTTGAGCAATGTATATTGTTCCCATGTTTCAGGACCTGATTCATGTGTAAAAAAAAATACATGTCAGAAATTAATTAGTATGGAGATTTTTGATATGATGAGTTGAGGAAGGATGACATTGCCGACCTGAATGAACTTGCTGGGAAGCTTTCCTTGGATGTCTTTCTGTGGAATACTAAAGTAAAAGCCTTGTCTATTGTTAAATGGAAGTTTCAGATTTGGCAGCTTAAATTCTTCTCTATACTTGTTTGCAAGATTATGTATTGCTGCCCATGGAAAATACAACAATAAAAACAAGAGATGAAGGAAAAGGATGAAAAGAAAATTAAGGGAACAGAAACCTTGATAGTAAACCTTCACTGGTATCACAAAATGTTCTCCGTGCAATATCTAAAAGTCCATCAATTCCAGCCTTGACAGCAAAACACTGCTGTGTTCGGGCAATAAAAGGAGCCCGTGCATGAAGCACATCTTCATCGATCACCTCTCCCACTCTTGAAAAAACAAACCAGCTTTTCAGAAAATTGATGATGTAATAAACTATAAAAAATATTGTTAATGTATATTTTTATGCCATTTTACGAAATAAATAAAGACCTGCAAATTAAATGCCATAATGGTGATTACTTTAACATCACATTTTAACTTCCAGTGTAGTTTATCACCAACTGAATATATTAGTGGAAACTTTCAGGGCACTCAATAACATTTTTTAACACTATCCCATTACCATCACTATTATCATTTCCTTCAACCTAGGTCCATATTCCTCACTTTCATTTGCATTGCAAAGCATCATAAGCTAGTCACATGGGTATAAACAAACAAATCAGTGGCCTTCCTAGAGATCAAACATAAATCTGACCTGAAAACAAACCTCCTCACCCATTGAGGTTAAATAAGTAAATATGAGAAAGACAGAAAATATCAGAATTGGTATTATACTTATGCTTGTATGAAGGAGGGAAATTTATAAACAAGACTAAAAATCTAAGAAATACAGAAAAAGATTGTGGACCTCAATAATTCTACAAAGGAAAAAATAAGAGATGTTTGCAAATAACATCAACGCTGAATTGCATTATTCTGAACCTTCAAACAATTAAAATTTGCTAAACAAGCAGATGCATTTCCCTCGGGTGAGAGATGTTATATGGGCACAAATATTTCACAAAAATTGAAACGTATTATTCTGAAGCTTCAAAGAATTAAAATGTGCTAAAGTAGATTATGTTGCCCTCCCATTAGAGGTGGGGATATGAGCACAATTATTTGTCCCTCAAATTCTGGCCCACGACACTTATCCAACTAGGATCCAGGGAACCAAAAACTAGATAAAATACTTGTGCATTGTCTCAAGCATTAGTTATGTCTTGCGGAGAGAAAAAATACAGTTTATCAACAGGATCATGCTAGCAACATACCTCTTTCTAATGGAAAAATATTTCTCATTTTCAGATATAGTCTTGTAAACATTTGCAAGAAGAAAACTTTTTGCATCCTTGAGTGCCTGAAATGTTTTAAAAAGTACCGAGATATCAAAACATGTTTGGGTTCGTAATATAAATATAAAAGCACATGATTTACCTTTGAGAGTAAAGGTAAGGCATCTAAAGCAGTTTTAAGTAGAATAATGCTTGATATCAACACTTGGCTCCTTCTAGCATTATCAGCACCCGCAACCTCATTAGTGACTTTTTTAGGTTTAAAGCAGAAGTGACAGAGTACCCTATCTGAAAGAAGAGCATGAACAAGATCACTCCAAGATTGACAACGAAAAAATGTAATAACTTTCCAGAAGAATACCAAAGAGAAGGGGACTGGAAGTCCACATGTCCCTTTTACTTTTTATTATTATTTTTGCTTACCAGTCTCTTTTGGAAACTTCCGCAAAGCCTGAGAGAGTCCAAAAAACAGCTGTTCATTGCTCATTAGTTCGTCCTGAAATCAAATGCAAAGAGATGCATCATGTGAGGGATTTAGAAGAGAGGTGTTGCAAGCTGTGCTGCATGAAATTCAAAGCAGTGAAGATGAACAGTTTATCATATAAAATTATGATTTATGTATTTCCAAACACAGACTTGCTACGTAATGTTTTGTAAAGGAAACTTAGACAACCAATTAATTGAGATCATTGGAAAAACGACGCCATTGATTTTTGGAGCTGGACATGAGTTTGAAACTTTGATGATGATTTGAGTGATGCTATTATCCAGAAGCTTTCCAAGACATACACTAAAGTTAAAGCTGTGTTTTAAATTAACTGGTCTTATGGACATGCCTAAAATACAGCAAGAAGCAGAACCGCATACCTTATGGGCAGACTAACTTGTTATAACATTTGCATTTTCACATAATTTATCTTTTCTTTTTCATTCTAGCGTAGCCTGCCAATTTATGATTCCAATCCATAACTATCTTGAAAAAATAACTGTTTAACCTATACTTGCTAGACAATTATAGTGCATTTTGGTGGTTTGCACTCTAACAAGTATTATGTAAATGTGAATAATCTTGTGAAAATAACATGAGATGATTGAGAAATATAGGCTCACCTTCTTCTTACACACACAGCACATGCACACATACATAAACATTCACCGGTTATGGTTTGATAAAAACCAGCACTGTTTTAGTAGCAAACCCAGGGCTGCATAAGGCTAACATAGCTCCACTAGAGAAATCATCTGAGCTAACAAAATACACTAACCAGGCAATCAAGCCGAGTGTTGATAGTCGTGATATCTTTTAAAGGCTGCAATAGATTGGCCCGTAGAAGTCTGGTCCTGGAGATACATTCCAATTCATATCAATTTCTAAACTTTTATGGTAATGGAAAAGACAAACCAGCTGCAAACCAAACTTCTTGTTTTATGCAGAATATAAACTTGTAACTATTGATGAGTTCTCAACATTTTTTTTCCATGCTTAAGTCCCCACTCATGTGATCACATGCTGAATCTACCAAGTAATATGCATATTCACATACCCTCCTGTGGTTTTCGTTGTCTTGAGCATGTGAAATAGACTTCTTTTCTTGTTGGTTGTTCCCAGGAGGTTAGAATGAAATGGCTCAATGATTTCTAAATTTCGGACGCTGCAATAAGATTTAACCGTTTATCTTCTAGCATAAAACATATGGAAGCAACACAAACTTTAGTTTGGATTTCATCTAGAAATCCTTCCAAAAACTATAACTTCAATGGAAATACAAAAACACCATTAATGCAAACTTTATTCTATTGTATACACACACTGGAAACTTACCAAGACATCCAGAAAACAAAGGAAACTCACCTAGTGGCATCAATACTCATGTGATCAAATGATCCATTAAAAGTAACCTAGGATAGTGAGAATTCCATCAGTAAAGTTCAGAAGCATTCTTAAACATAAAGAGAATTAAATGAAAGCACACAAACAGATGACGTTATATATCAAGGGAAAAAAAATGATGTGATGCATTTGAGCCATTCAATTTTTCAGTAAAATTATTTCCAGCCATCATTATATACTCATGATAACAAACTTTGAGAAGATTGAAATTTCATAGATACCAAAGGAGCTCATATGAACAAAAAAAATCTCAATAACTTTGTTTCATGATTTGAAGTACATTTCAAAAAACTAATCCTACAATTTATCACTGCTATTTGATTATTTTCACCCTAAACCAAGCATACAACAGCTGAGTTTGATTCCGATTCATTTGACATGGATGATAACAAAAGATACCACCACAGCTAAGAAGGTACAAAATAAGTCCAACACCACCATGACAGGAAAATGGGGCTAGATAAATCAAATACCAATATTAACTGTACAAATGGGGATTGATGGATCACAGAAGGAATGCTTCACAACATAAAAAGAAATGCCCAAAAACTTATCATAGATACAAGAGAAATAGGATCAAAGATCTAAGAAATAGAGTAAAAGTGGCAACCACTTGCATCCTGCCTAAAAACACTCCACAAATTCTTACATTTGATCATCTTGCAATTTGAAAGAGAAAGAAAGGTCCAGAGAGAGAGAGCATATACCAACAATGAGTGGTTGGTGACAATAACTCCTTTCTCTGCTTCTATCCTGTGTATAATGCAGTTGAAACTTTCTTTTAGAAGCAGAATAATGAATGAAGAAAAAGAAAAATACTATAACTGTAAGGTGTAAACAAATGCAAATTAGTATTCAGAATCCTTAGGTAACCTTGAAATGACTAATTTGATTTTATAAAGTGAAAAGGGCTCAACGAAACATGGAGTGCAAAATTTTGGGCTAAAACCATCATGTTCAAGGGGAATTAATAGACAATAAAGCATGCTAAATCTTAGAAATGTTCATGCCACTCACACTAGTCCAACATGGGCATTTTGCTTCAGTTACAAAGTATGAAGACACTCACAATTTGGTAACAACATTGCCACTCAGATCTGCAAACTTGGAGTTTTTTTTTCCAGCACTCAGAATCAAGTATAATCTCATTTGCTTGCACATGCTTTCATGTGAATTCAAGAGTAATTCACTTCTATGAAGAGAACCGAAAACTAGTCATATTTGGTCTCTATATCCAACAACACTGTGGCTAAGGATACCTGATGGCACATCTATAACTGATATGCAAATAAGTCTCAAATATTTGGGCAGGAAGAGATGTGATGGACTGTGGAATATGTCAGTGACGCCACTTACCATATGATCAATGAAAAGACAGCATTTATTAGGTTGCTTATTCAATAACAAAAAGCCTTGTAGACCAAATTAAACTGTTAACATGCACTACCTACAAAGTGATGGACTGGCATCTTAAAGAGACAGTTGCATGGATAAACACATAGTTACCATACCATATTAAGTACATAAAATTGATAGATTCTCTTTTTTTCCAAAAAAAAACTTGGTTCTCAGATATAAGAATCCCGAAATAACAGCCCTCACTTTTTTAACCAAACTACTGAGAAGACTTTTTACTTGATTTGAGTAGTTAATAACTAATTACTTAACATTTAACCTCAAGTATGGCATTGTGGCATACGAAATAAATCTAAGATTAAAATCTTTTCTTCCAGTTAAATTCAGGGCATCCAAACTTTTGAGAGTACCACTTGATTGTAGCTGCAGCAGCAGCCAAGCAGAGATAGTATTGCTTGTAGTAAGTATCTAAACCAAGAGCTGAAGGCTCTGCGGCTGCTAGATTTTTAATTAGTACAACACCCTGGAACAAGTTGTGACAGAGGCATTGGATCAGATATCAAAGCACCAGTACCCAGAAGTAAAACACCAGTTAAAGAATAAGATGTTTCTGGGTTACAACCTTGGTGTCATCAAAGCAACCACGGGCCATTACTACCTACAAAATTAAGCACATTATACCATGAAATGGGTGCATGAAGAGAGAGAAATGAAGCAGGCATGGAGAAATTCTATTTTGTTGACGAGATTTACCTTTTTGACTGAGGCATAAAACCCATCGACAAGGTCCGAAACTCCGAGCATGCCATCAGGTGCAAATTTGTTTGGAGGAACAATGACCACCACAGGATCATAAAATTGGAGCAGAGTTTTTGTATTCTGATAGGAGCTGCTAGTTTCGATATACTGAGACAGATGCAGTGTGGCTGACCTTAAATCAAAAGCAGCCATTCCAACCTGCCGATCACACAATATCAACTTATTAAGCGCGCGAAAATAAATTGAGATATTTCAGAACTTTTCAATTTCAATTTTCACTTTATCAATTTGCTAGCAACTCTATAGTCATCTTTACAGGGCCAAATATTTGAAAGAAAAAACTAATTTCTTACCATTAAAATATTTCAGTTCGAGCATCTAACATTAAATTTATGTATACCATGAATCCTCTTTGCCTTATTATATTGATCAGTCAAACAATCGCGTAAAGATGGAATAAACGATTTCCGATTCTACAAGCTCAAAGAATCATCAAAATGTCAGGAATTACAGACATAATAAGCTATTTAAAAAATAAAGAGTCATCCGACCGATTAAAACATCAGGAACGGAACTCACATTTAAGACTTAGTAAGCCATTAATGAAATGAAATTTCAAACTATCAGTTCTGGAGCGAATCGAAGAGGAGATGAAATGAAAGGGAACTTTTAAATTATTATACTACTATCTTTGTTGGTTCAGATTCTCAAGTAAATAAATGCATGTAAGCGAAACAGTGATTTTCCTGTTATAGCTACCAAGAGTTTCACTGATTTTCCTCTGGTTTTCGCACATTTTCTCGGCAAACAAACAGCGAGCGTACAGTACCTCTTTGGCTCTGTTTTCTATGAGGCCGGTCACAATGCTTGATTTCTCTACTGTATCGTCTTCCATTTCGCTTCAATGTGAGTGAGTGTGTGTTCACAAATGAGCGCTAAAGCATGCGCTAGTCAGTATTTGTACATGTGCTATTAAAATATGCACCCGCTGAGTAACCTACGCCCACTTTCTCAAAAAACAAATTGAAAAAAACTTTATTTTTTTAATTTAAATAAACATTTTTTATATTTCTAGTGGTTTAATATATTAAATTATTAATATTAAAAATAATTTTTTAAAAAATAAAGATCTTATTTTAATACTTTTTAAACAAAAAGCAATCACTATAATAATAATTAAAACGATGAGGCACTATTTTTTTCTCAAAGTTAATTAAAAAAACAAAAATCTCTTTATGTCTTTTTTTAATTCCTTGTTTGTCACTGCATTTTAAAAAAACTTTTGAAAAAAAAATTAATAATAAAAGATTTGGGATAAAACCCTAATTAATGGTGAAACATTAAAAAAAAATCTTTCAATCTAATTTTCTTATAGATTAATTAGATGGAATTATTTTTGAAAATATGATACAGATTCCAAATTAAAAGAAATAGGACACAAATGCAAAACACATAGAAAATATGTCTAACTCCAAATTCTCAACAATTTTTAGTTTGGTCTTAAAGTTTATTTTTTAAATTCTCTTGGTCATTGTCTCTAAGAGAGGAGAGATCAGGTCATCTAGAAACAATAAGAAGAACAAAAATTATCAATTTGATTTTTTTTTTGGCATTAAATCTTTTTTTGAGTCAACGAGTTCTATTTGACAAGAGCCCTTGATAGTAATGTATTATTTTTTATACAAACATGTCTAAAAAAGTAATTGAGATTTGTTTTGGTTTGTTGATTTGATTTGTTTTTTGTTTTTTTGGATAATTTTGATGTGTTATGGGGTTGGCAAATGATTTATGGAGGCTTTCATGGTATTTATTATATATATTTTTTTTATGAATATAGGTTTTCAACCCTCCCTGATTTTTCAACTCTATAGTGAATCAGTGATGGTTAAATTCTAGAGTAGGTGACATTAGACGACTTGTAGTCTTTTTTTGTTTTTTTGAAAAAAAAAGGCTTGTCTACCCTTTATATCAATGGCGCACTGTGCCATAAAGGCCAAAACGTATGGCCTTATTTTTTAATAGGGCAAAACGTATGGCCTTATTTTTTAATAGGCCAAAACGTATGGCCTTATTTTTTAATTTAATTATTTAACATTGCATTTTTGTTGAATTTTATTTTATTTTATACATTAATATTTTGTTTAATTTGAATTGGTCTTTATTTTTTTTATCATATATTTAAAAAAAAATATTATTAAACCTTTAAATTTGTTACACAAGTCACGAGTTGTATCTAGTTAACCTAAGTTAATCCAATACATCATTGTCTTGATATTTTAAAAATAAAAGATGCCATATTGATTTTCTTAAAAGCCATATCACTTTAACAAGTGATTAGATCCATAATAAAATTCTCATGCGATTTAATTTAAAATTTAAATTAAGTAAAAAGTTGAGTTAAAAGCTCATGTTATATATATATATTCTTTAGTTCGACATATAACATAATACTAGAAATAACCTATTTATAACAATAGATGAACTATGATACCAAATTTCATCTTAATGTATTCAAATAGATAGAAAGATTTATGGATACTCTATAGATACTGTCACGGGGTCAAGTTTTCGCTCCACAAATCAACCCGTGCGGCAACCCATCCCGTTGTTAGACTCAGCCTTTTCTCACCAATTCCTCTCGTGTGTTGTCTAGTAACCAAGTGTTTTCCCACCAAGAGGTTTTCCCCACTTTCCTAAGTTAATAGACAAGCGTAATATGCAAGAAGAACAAGTTATATAAATGCACAATAAGCTTTACAGGAACCCTTTTCCAATCTTTATTGATCTCATAAACAAAGGAAAACAACACACAAATTTGTGAGTGCTATGCACAAATGAAGTCTCTACTTCTTCTCTTACATGCTACTCACATTTAGGCACCTATTTATAAAAATAATACAATGAAAATTACATAAGCAAACTACTTATAGGCAGATCCACTAAAACAGGACACAATAGTCCACTGCTCCGTAGCTGCTTTGTAACTTCCCTTTGATCTGCCACCTCACAAACCAGCTTCCCAAACTGATTTCCCATGTTGCTAGTCTTCACGTGCAACCAAAACAGCCTTAGACAGTCCATCGTCTAAGCTCAGCGCGCTGCGAAGCCTGAAACTCGCTGTTTCGCACGCCCCTTGTCATGTTCGCTGTCGAAAATTGTCTTGCCCATGCATGTTGCCCCTGCACCTGCGTGCTGCCAATGTTTGCGCTGCCAAATTCGCATCTTCTTTGCTGAATGTCTGCGACAACCCAAATTCTCATCAGCCTACCCCCTTGATGAATTTTCTTGTCTTGGCCTGGACAATCCATCGTCTAGTCTATGTTCGTCAACAATTTGCGCTGTCAATTTTCCTTGACGAATCTACAGCTGAACAAATTTGCATTGCTAATTTTTCCCTACTGTTGACATGGCTGCCAGTATCTTTAGGCACTGTTTAGGACAGTCTGTCAAAGTGTGCAACTCGTGCACATTTGAAACTGTGACAGATACAAACGGTGCCTATATCATACTCTCTTCCCTGCTGGCCAACAGTCCCTCCATGAGCAACTTACATCACAGAGAAAAATTAAAGTTTTAACAGCAGAGATTGTCTCTCTCAATTGTAAAAGAATAATAAAGCTCCTTCCTTGATCGTCTGTAGTTGGGGGATTTCCTAGTTGGGTAGATTCTCTACAAGTTATAGCTTTGAATCTGCGACTATTATGCTTTTCAAGGTACATTCATTAGCTTAATAATGTTTTTAATTTACTGTGATAAATTTCACTTTTAATTATTAATGGAATTGAGATTCGATGTTTTCTGGCATCTCAAAAGTTAGATGAAAAGAAGAAGACGACGACGACGACGAAGAGATGCCATGAATTTAAACACAAAGCAAGATCACTGACTTTCTGGATTAGATTAGATAAACACCACTCTGGAAAAATGGGGGGACAATGACCACTTTGCTTAAACTTTAATGGGATACCACTGGATTTCTGTATCCAAGATCTATATTTACATTCATTCTGCGATGGATGATAGTTTTGAGCTCAGATCGAGATCGAGATACGGAAGATATCAAAATCTGATTATATATCGTCGTCTCCACAACCAACATCCATGTATTTTCAAGTGTCAGCAACAGAGAAGCTCATCAATTCTTATTCCAGCTGCATCAAGAAAGCAGAGAAACAAACCACTACTCCTTCCTATAATAACCAAAAGCAAAAGCTAAAACAAAGATCAATTGGTCCTCTTATCCATGTTTGTGACAAGCTGCTTCATTTGAAACCTCCATATCAAGAAATATGCTAAACCTAACCCTATTAACACATACACCCAGGTTTTCTCATCTTCACTATCCTTCTCAGACCTCACCTCCTCTATACCAAACCACTCCCTCTCTCCCTTCCCCGTCAAGCCCTCTAACACACTCCCATATATCACATACGCCCTCTCCTCTCTTCCCACTACAACTGAAGTAGCAAACTTCTCCACATCAAGGTCAGTTTTGTCATAAACTACTCCCTCTCCCCAACTGTCGTCACTCTTCAAAAACCACAGCTTCTCATGCGACACCACTAAAACGACACCGTCTCCCCTTATCGCAATCCCATCGGCCAACGGCAAATCCTCGCTCAACAGAACATTCTGTGCCGTCCCGTCGTGAGCATCCACTTTGAACAACTTGCCCGTGTTTGATTGCACCACCAGCAAATACCCTTTGCTGGCGTAAGCAATCCCATTCAGCCCGCAGTAACTATGAGGCGCGTCGCGGTCCACTGGAAACTGCGTGTAAAGCGGAGATCTCGAGAAAATCGAGGCTTCCCCTTCAGGGTTGACTTTCCATATGAAGTTCCCCTCCGGGTATCCTAGCGAGTTGGTGACGTAAGCGTTGCCTTTGAAATCGACGGTAACAGCGTTGGCGACGGGGCGGAGGTTGTTATCGGAGGGGGGAGAGGAGAGGAGGGAGAGGAAGAGCCGCTGACGTGATCGGAGGTCGTAAGCGGCGAGGGCGTTGAAAGGAGGGAGGGGAGGGTCGGAGTGGATGGCAGCTAGGAGGCGGTTTGTTGAGTATATCAACAGCGAGGCCGAGGATGGTGGTGTTAGGAGGGAGGGAGGGGTCGGAGATGAGGGTTTCGATAACGCCATCGTCGGAGACGGAGTGAAGAGTTCGGTGGTGGAGAGAGCCGACGATGAAGTGTCGGGCAGATGGGTCGTAGGCGATTCCTTCAGGGTAGAGGTTGGGAGATCGGAAATGGATGACGTGTGGCTCTTTTGCTAATGAAGGGATGGGAACCACGATGAAAAAGACTAGGAGCTAGGAGAGTTATGACAGACGACGAGGATGCCATGGATTTTGATATTTTTTGAAGAGCTTTGGACTTAGCTTGTAAGTTTTGACCTGCAAGTGCGTGATTTTTATAGGGTTTTGTGACTTGGGTAGGGGGAATTCTTTTTCAGAATTTGTTTAATAATCTGTGTTTAATTTTCTTGTCAAAGGGGTTTGTGACTTGGGTAGGGAGATGATAAATGCAATCGAAGATCATTGACTAATCCATCTCCTTTCCCCCCAGTAAGTAGGTAGACTCTTCATAATTTTCTTTAGGCCATTTTTTTATCATGCTTAATTAACAATAGTAATAGAAGGAGGAAAATGCTCTATTTAATGATAAGATCACATTCTGGGGTGATTTCTTGATAGGTCAACAAAGGTGACAACTCTTAATAAAGGGTCAGAGAAGCAAGATGAAACAAATGCTTTGAAACACATTTGTCCTGAAGTCTAACATCCGCATTTAAAAACAAGACCCTGGGAGAAGTTTCGGAGCGACACATTAAACCTTCAATCTCCCATTTTAGAGTTTTTGGTTGCATAACACATGCTCATATACCTGATTCCAAGAGAACCAAACTTGATAATAAAAGTATAAAATGTGTTCTACTTAGGCATTAGTTAGAATCAAAGTATAAAATGTGTCTACTTAGCATTAGTTAGAATCAAAGGTATATCGGCTAATGATCCTATTTCACAAAGGATTATAATGAGTAGAGATATGGTGTTTGAGAAAATAACAGTTGGGATTGGAGTGAGAGTCAAGTGACAACTGCTATTATTGATTTAGAATGGAGAGATAAAAGGAAGAACATGTTTCAACTAATGAGAAGGCAGTTATTGAAGGGATTGACCAACAAGCTAATCAAAAAGTGAGTGACATTGAAAGAAGTTCATCAAATTCCTGCAGCACTCCCTCACCATCAATTCCTCAAGAAAGGGAGCCTAAAAGACCTTAGATGAGGGGCCATGTTATTGGGGAGGAATTATCTGAGGAAGTCTTACATGGTCATGTTGGTTGTCTTGTTGCTAATGATCCGTTGTTCTTTGATGAAGCTGTAAAAAATTGTGAAGTGGAGAATAGCCATTGATGCATAGATAAACACAATCGAATGAAATAACACTTAGGAGATGATATATTTGTCTACTAGTGTCGAAAAGGTTGGGGTAAAGAGGTGACAAGACAAAGTTCAACGAGAATAGTGAAATAGATAAATATAGAGCTCGATTTATTGCAAAAGGCTACACCCAAGAGCATGCAGTTGATTATACTAAAGTGTTTGCACCTGTAGCCCATTTTAGATATTGTTTGTTTAATGATCTCTCCAACAGCTCAAAAGAGATGGGCAATCTTTTAGCTCGATGTTGAGCTAACATTTTTACATGGAGATCTTTATTGAACAATCTCCAGGTTATGTGAAGAGGGGTGATGAACATAAAAGTATAGAAATTAAAAGACATTGTGCAGATTGAAGAGGCTCCTCAAGCATGGTGCAACAACATCGAATCTTATTTTGTAAAGTAAAGCTTTGAAAAATTCATTCGAGTGGCTGTTCTTCTTACACACATTCATCCAACGAACAAAGACGAGTTTGAAATGGCATTAGCATATTCTCTAGATCAAAACATAGAATCAAACCACACCCAGTTCCATTTTCTTCTCGCATCTTCTTCAAACTTAACCCAGCCAGCGCAATTTCTATTATATAACAAGCCTCTATTTCGTTCTCTATCAAAACTTTGCCCTGAGAATATTAAAAAAAGAAAGACAGATTCACAAATTAATAACACCAACGAAACCTAAGATTATTAAGGAAAATGGGTAGAAAACAGGCAAAGGCACACCTACGTCTGTTTGGAGTAAGTGGAAGAAGAAGAAGGACCCCGCTTGTTACGAAACATCATGTAACCGACGGGTAACACCACTCCGATCATCATTATTGCTGCGCCAATAATGTATCTTAACGGACTCGGTGGCTCCACCTCCATGATTCCCCTGTACTGCACCCGCACCGTATCAGTAGTAGAAGCTATCTAATTCCGAAATGAATTTGTAAGTGGTAATAGATCTAGATCCACAAGAGGGAGGGAGGGATAGAGACTTACAGGCATCTTCTAATTTAAACGATTTCCAATCGGATCGATCGACTGGATAATTACGATAACTGCTTGACTGATTGCTGTTTCTTTGATGAAATACTGAAAAGGAGAAGCGAAATTTCAAAGCTTTTCTTACGATTCAGGAGTTAGGACTCCAACCAGGATCTGAGTTCAGTGCAGTGATTGTGAGTGAGATTGGCACAGCGAATTGTGTGGGGTTGACCACTTGGATATCAAAATGACCATTGAACCGGTATTACGTGTCAAGATCATTCAGAGTCTCGTCTACAAAACGTCATCCACAACTTTCACAAAACGACACCGTCATGACAGACAAAAAGAAAAATTCTGAAAATGTGAAAGCGAAGTGAGCTTCAACCAGCACCACCACACCCAGAGGGTAAGGGTAGAAGTAAGCCTTGGGCAGTGCTGCCTGAGCAAAAAATCTCGAATACAAGAGATATGAATCTGAGACAGAGAAGAGTCCCTCAAGTATTTGGATTTGGAAGAAGAAGAAGCAGCAGCCGGTCCTTCAAGTCCATCGATCCCTCCTCTGTTACCCACGGCATCCACGTTTTCCAATGCCCTGTAAGACAGTCAGCCATTCCCCTTTACATTTATTTATTACTGAAACAAAGAAATATGAATGGCTCTTCGTGTTGAATTGATCGATAGATAGATATGTATATCTGTCCTTGTCAATGGTTAGGACGCTGTTGGTATTCTTGCGAAGCTATCAGAATGTATTGCTTCCAGAGGTGGAAACATTCTCGGTGCTGATGTTTTCGTCCCTGAAAACAAGAGTGTCTTTTATTCTAGAAGGTATTGCATCTAATTTATTACTCCATTTCCTCTCTTTTTGTTTGTTATTTTGCTGAGTCACAGTCTTTGTGGTTAGATTTGGCTCGTGGACTTTCAAAATCTATTTTTTCCTTTTTAATGCTTTTGCTAATGGGTCTGTGTTTAAGGTAGTTGGGAGCAAGCTTGGCTTGTTATTTGTGCAAACAAGTGGAGGTTAATTTTGGTTTCTGTGCAATGTGGCAGTGAGTTTATTTTTGACCCTGTTAAATGGCCACGGTTGCAAATGGACGAGGACTTTCTCAGGATTTCAAGAATGTTTGACGCAACAAGGTCCGTTGTCAGGGTGCCTAAGCTAGACCCCAAATTCAAGATTGCTGTTCTTGCTTCAAAGCAGGTGGATTTGATTATATATTTTTTTCCAGTGGTTGCTTTTTATGCCATCGATATTAAATTAAACCTGTGTTTGTCTTGCTGCAGGAACATTGCCTGATTGATTTGTTACACTCATGGCAAGATGGAAGACTTCCGGTTGATATAACTCGTGTAATCAGGTGTGCTTTTTTGAATGCCACCCTTTTTATTTTATATCTCTGGTTTCAAGGATACTAATTATGATTCTTCATGCATTCGTAACAGTAATCATGATAGATTCCCAAACACACATGTGATTCGATTTCTTGAAAGGAATGGTATTCCTTATCATTATTTGCACACCACCAACGAGAATAAAAGAGAAGATGAGATCTTGGATTTGGTTCAGAATACTGATTTTTTAGTTCTTGCCAGGTATATGCAGGTAAACATGATGATAAGGTCCATTTTACCGCATCTGCTTACTTCTTGTGTGTCTAACTAAAAGAATATGTGTAGTTGAGCTAATTGAACAAACAGAGCTTCCTTTTTTCCTTTCATCTCTGAAAGCCAATGGATATTCATAAAAGGAAGTCCTGTGATATTGTCCCTTGTGTCTGTCTTTTTGTTACCCTCAACCATAACATATTACTTGCAAAGGTTATGATGCATACACTGTTGTTGATAAAATTGAATCAACTATTGTGACATTTCAATTCACAAAAGTAATTCTTGCTGCAGTTAATATCTAGTAAGTTTTTGCTGAGATATAGGAAAGATATAATTAACATTCACCATGGCCTTCTGCCATCATTTAAGGGTGGGCGTCCATCAAAGCAGGTTAGTTTTCTAACCTTATTCTTATGATACAGAAGTTATCACATTTTCAACCATTTCAACATTCCTCCAACTCCCATACATGTTTAATTTGCTAGATATTGTTCGCAGGCATTTGATGCGGGTGTGAAATTAATTGGTGCAACAAGTCACTTTGTTACTGAAGAACTTGATGCAGGGCCTATCATTGAGCAGATGGTAATCATTGTTACTGCACAATGTTCTCATTTAAATTCTGATAATTTTACCTGTTTGTACTCAGAGATGAATATTTTCTTATCTCATCAATTTGGGTTTTGTTTCTTTTTTTTTTCAAGTTGCACTGTCACTTCCTCTGCTACCACATTATCACTGTTCTTGCCATGTTGCTAAAATGTTCAAATGTAAACTGTATATCACTTGGTAAAATTCTCCACTGTGGGATTTATACAATGCTGGAACTTCTTGAATTATTCAATAGTTGTCAATCAAATATCGATCACCTATTCTACTGAATATAGGTTTGCTGGATGTTGCTTATTTCTAGAATAGAAGGCTATCAAACAAAATCCTAGTTGACAGGTTTCAATATCATGGTGCTCAGGAGAAATAAAGAGTCACTGTGAATGGAAGTGGACATTTTATTCTCCAGGCATCAAACACAAACACATCAAATAGGAACCAAGTGTGACTGAAATCTATGAGATGACTGGATCAAGTTGAATTAGTTGAAGGAGAATAAAATAGTCTTTAAAAAGTGCTCAACTATATTTTGTTTTTTTGTTTTTTGTGAGAGATTTCAAAATGATTGATGATTTAGATCTAGTCTCCTCTTATGGCTGATGTTCATTCAAGGATTTGTGTGATTGTCGTGATTCGACACACTTTCCCTGGTTGAAAATTAAGTTTGAGTTTGATTTGTTAGAGTTGTTTGCTTGATTTTTGAAGCTATGCTGGTGAAAATAACAGGAAGGATTTGTTCATCAGAAGAAATTGTCTCAAACCCTGTTTTAATCTATCGCCGTTGCTGTTAGAAGTTCTAATGTTATATGGGGTGTTTCATCACATCTTTCGTAGCATGCTATAGTGATGTTAGGCCCTTGATCTTTATCCACCAGGTGTTGCAGGGATATCTATAACTGGTTTTGCCTTCAACTTGCTAATGTTTTTGATATCTTTCTTTACATGTTGCAGGTTGAGAGGGTTTCCCATAGAGATAATATACGAAGTTTTGTGCAGAAATCAGAGAGCCTTGAGAAACAATGCCTTGCAAAAGCTATAAAATCATACTGCGAATTGCGTGTTTTGCCTTATGAGGAAAACAGAACCGTTGTATTCTGAGGTGAAGGCAAAGGAGAGAAAGCTGTTGACAGTGATTATAGTCTGTATGTATGCCAAGTTATTCATTTAATTTTTGTAATTAAATTATTGACAACACGTACACATGATGATTACGTATACTTCAAACTTGAAAGTCACCTAGTGAGATTCAAGCCATCTCTTTCGATTTGACATGCTGAGATCACCAGACAAGATTGGATTTTTTCCCCCCACCTACAGTCTCCTTTGCATATGTGAATAGAACTACTAAACCGCAATTATTTTTTTTTGTGTTTTGCTGAGTCTGAGGATGTCTCAGTCTCCTCGTGTACATTCCTCCTTCGAGAGTGAAATCTCTCTTTCCTAATATAAAAAAAAACCCATGTTTGTTCCTTTACAACAGTATATGCAAACTAGAATTCAGCCCCTTGATTAACACGGGCTGGACGAGTAATAGGCACATTTTTATTCATGGGTGCTTCAATTGAAACTGAAATACGTTACAAGGGCTGTTATATCTTGATTGTTACTTTTATAGTATGCTGAAATTTTGATATCTGGGAATTGTCTGAAATTAAAAAGGCAAATTAAGGAAAGAACTCTCTTTGTTCTTTGTCACACTGGTACATGGTTAACTTTCACTTGATTCACTGTAAGAACGATGGCTGTAGAAGATTCCTCAACTCTGTCAATTCTTACTTCTTGACAATCCTAGACGCAACCTGACAGGAATTACGCTGCCCAACTTTCACACATTTGCCTAAGTTCGTGCACTTGGACATGGAAAAACTGGTAATGAGGTTACAGGAGGACCCTTGAAAGGAGAGTTGACTCTTTTGATCTCATAATTGAGGACTGCACAGGGGAGTTGTGTATGCATTTCTTACATTACACAGGTAAAATGTACACAAGAGGGATTTTCATTTTGTAAAGAATATCACTAGTATACCATTGTCATACCCTGTAGATCATTTAACAAAACTTTCATCTGTCCTATATATTCTTGGAGCAATATACTAAAACACGGATCATTCTATGCGGCATCGTTTATGCTCAAGCATTTCAGTGAGCGGTCGGTTACTTCCACACAACCTACTTGTTGCAGAAGATTTTTTATATCATCGACCCACCTCTGCTTGTGAACTTTGCTCTTACACTTGAACTCATGCAGACCTTGTGCTGTTTTAATGCCGAAATACACTTCTTCAGTGCTTTCTCTTTCTTTTATATCGCCATGCTGTTGTCTCGTCACAGACTCCAAAAACAACACCTGATAGCAGCAGAAGACATTCAGATCTAAAGATAACATGGAACTGGAGAAAGATGGGGGAAAATGCCAGACCGGCACTGAGGTAAATTCTTACCTTTGTGCTTCTTCGACAAGGCTCCTCCAATATGTTTGCTTTTGATCTTAATTAGGACCTGAAAAGATTTGTACTGGTGAACTAGGAAGTCTACGACTAATAAACTATCGATCCAACTTTTTTCTCCAAGTTCGGATGTACCTGAGACTTCTTGTTGATGTAAACGGTGACGTGTTTCCATCGCAGCACTCCTGAAAAATTCCAGTAACAACTGTTTAGCTTTAGCATCTAAAAAAAAACACTCCACCGCGGCTGCGTTTCTTAATCAAGATTTCCAGGAAATCCCAGAAGAAACAGAGAGAGCATGGACCTTTCTTCGTGTGCTGCAATAGTTCACCAACACAGGGAGGACCCTGTTCTTGTAATGGACCATTTAAAGAAGTCCAGTGAGAGCTTGCCATCCCCCTATCATAAGGGCTTATAGCGGCATTCCTTCGTGCTTCTTTTGGTAATCTTGCTTTTAAAGCTGCTTCTCCTCTCAAAGCTGATAAAAAGGATAGATCGCGATACTCTGTAAACAATGGTAAGCGATAGGAAAAACATGAATACCAGGAAAAGTTTGAGCAATTACCCGTGGCTGCTGCAGCTGTAAGGGTCATTAGATCACCTGGACTTTGAATATCCACGGCTGATCTCACAACAGAAGCCATGCGATCATGATCTGCTCCAGCTGATTCTGCTAATTCTATGCAATGTGATGCGAGGAGTTCTGTTGCTGAGGCCAAGGCCATGCTTGTTTTGGAGCTGGAGCCACTAGAGTTTCCTGCGGCGGTCACCGCAGCCAAGTGCCGCAGCTAGTCTGGCTATAGATACAGCAGAATGCATATGAGCATTTTCGGTGCGTGCTTTGTCTTTCTTCTTCACTTCACGACTACTGAAATCCTTGTAGTGGAACCATTTTCCTATTGATCCAGTCCTTGGACTTTTAGAGCTCATCACCTTCCCTGACTGCAAAATAATTAGATGATAAGAATTGAGTGGATTATGTAACGAAAAAAGCATTGAATGACTTGATTCAGAATTGAGAGGGTTCTGATTCGTAATAGAAAATAGGATAGGGAAACTATATGACTCACCACCTGTGGTGCCACAATTATCTCTTGAAATGTATCGGGATTCTTTCCAGTGAAAAATGGTTTCTGCTTCTGAGCTAGAGCTTTTGAGATTTCTGAAGCAGAGAGACTCCAGGATCTGGACAAGAACTCCATGGGTTCTCTTGGTGTCTGCGGTTGAGGGATTGCTGGCAGTGCAGATTCTGGTTTCAGCTCTTGGCCCTCCTCCAGGTAATCTAGCAAAGAACCACTTTCAAAAAAAGAATAAAGCCCACTTTCCATTTCTTCTATCTATATCTCAATATCCCAATCAAATTGCAAAGCTTCTCTTTCTTGAGCTCCTTGCACAGGTCAGTGATCTATCTCATTAAAATTACAATAACTGAAGCCCCCTGCAATATCAGTGAAGGATACTACTTCTAAGCAGCAGCAGAAGCAGAAGAAGAAGAAGAAGAAGAAGAAGAAGAAGAGGAAGAGCCTCCAAATTAAACAGTAACGTGCAAGGATTCAAAGATAGAGCATTTCTTGCTAAGATCTGAAAGAAGTTGAGAAAGAGATGAAGTGAGCCAAAAATGAAGGTGGAGATCTGCTTTTCTAGCCTGGCAAGCTCAGAGGCTTTACAAACCAGCAAAACAAATACTATACAAGTACAACCTCCTTCGGCACTAACTTCTTATATATAGCTTGTAGCAGCAAAAAGGTCAAGAAACTGCATAATAGGAGACAAAACAGATTACAAAAGCACTTCCCAAAGCCTAGTGCTTTGAAACCTCAGGAAAATAAGGTGAGGTCCCATTAAAGGGATCAAAAGACAGAACTCACGGAACTCGATAGCTAATACAATCCTAGTTTTAAGGACAGTAACAGATCATTATCCTTAATAAACGGGGATTGTTTCTGAAGCACTCATGCAAGAAAGCGCAGGATTCTATAAGGAAACAATGGATTATACTTTTTGGACAGTATGAGTACATTTGACCTATGAGAGTGCTAATAAGAGCGCATGGATGATCTCTCTTATAGGTATTCTGAAAGTTATTGAAAATACCAGCCAGCTGATGAGCATTGGCTGGACGGTGGGGACAGTTTAGGATTCTCTCTCTTTCATTTCAACAGCCTTGCTCAAAAGCGGACGTTAAGGTTGGTATCCTTATCTATCAACTTTAAAATTTCTTTCTTTCAAGTAACTATTTTAGATTGGTGTCGCTACACAATGTCTGTTTGCATTGAATTTTTTTAAAAAAATATTTATATTTTTTATTTTAGAGTAATCATTTTTAGTGTTTTTTAGATTATTTTGATGTGTTGATATCAAAAATACTTTTCTTAAAAAATAAAAATAAATTTTATTTTGAAATATATTTTTGAACGAAAAATACTTTGAAAAACAATTTAAATCGCATTCTCAAACATACACAAGTAAATTTCTTTCTAATTAAAACAAATACATGGATAATGTTATTATTACTATTTTAAAAAAAATGATTCAACTCATTAATTTAACTTTGCTTAAATGTTCGGTTAATTTAATAATATAATTAAAAAATAATAGTAATTAAAATAATAATTTTTTTACAATGATTAACTACAAAAAAAAATAATATTTCAATCTCATGAAAAAATATCCTTCCAATTTCTTAAAAGATCTTCATGATATTATTTTATAACAACACAAACCTAAATGAGAATAGGATAATCTCATAAAAGTTAAAACACAAATGAAGCTCAATTTTCAAAAAAATTAAATATTAAAAAATAAAAAATTTTTTAAAAAATATATATATTCAAGTTCATCCAACTAAATTCATGACTTTGATTGTGAGACTAAAAATACCTTTAGAATAAAAAATAAAATAAAATAAAATTGATAAGCTCAATTTTCAAACCAACACAACATTGAAGAGCAAGATATAAAAAAAAATAAAAATAAAATGAACTCAATATGATAAACTTACAATCCAAGATATGAGATTGAGAATTGAGATAACCACATAGAAAAAAAGATAAAAAAAAAATCATTAAGCTCAATCACCAACAAGTTCAATATTAAAAAATAAAATTTAAAATAATCAAAAAAATAAACTAAAATAGATCAAAGTCAACTAAGACTAGCCTTTTTAACTTGCGATTTGAGAAATTTCCTTCCATATAGCAAGATCCCCGTATTAATTCAATCAAGACAAACCACAAATTCAAATCTCAATCAAAAATCAACGTGAAGGGATCAAATTAAAAGAAAATAAGGGATCAAAATAATAATAATAATAAAAAAAGAACATGAACTCTCATGATTATACAGGTTAGTCCTAGATTATGGTAAAAAGATGGGCTGAACATTTCTTTAATATTCAAAGTTGGTCCCTGAAGCTCAAATTATTTGAAATCAATGAAATTAAATTTTATTTTATTAAACCAAATATTAATGGAGTGACTAAACATTTTCTCAATACATCAGATACCAAATAAAAAAAAATAAAAGTAAAAAGAAATAATCACAAGAATATCTCTCCTCGAAAGCCTACCATAAAAGGCTTAGCTCGTTAGTCTGTCTCTTTCTGCTATACCTAATTACATACACAGAGCCACTTTGTTGTTTTGTTATCCTGTTAATTATGTTTTGAAATAATATTTTGTGGTTGCGTTGGGACACCGACACAAATGCCAATTTTCATGCTCATGTCCAGTTTCAAATAGTAATGGTTTGAGAGTGTGATTTATGTGATTTTTAAAAAGTATTTTGTTTAGAAATAAATTAAAATAATTTAAAATAAAAATTAATTTTAAAAAAGAATGATTTTGGTTTATCCGTAGGAAACTCCACGGATGCTTTGCACACAACGTGTTATTTTTCCTTGTGACGCACGCATTCATGCGTGACTTGACTGGCCGCCTTGATGAGCAGAGGCCCACAATCAGCCAAAGATTCCGACTTTACTCAAATTTCAAACTTGGGGATGGGAGTGGGACGGCACATCTCATGAAAGTGTTCATCCTTTTCTCACGCTCACCACTGGGAGAGTATGGGGGCTCGTATCAGCTCATAATAGCCCTAGCCTGCTGGTGTGTGTGTGTGTGTGTATAATTAGCCCTCTTTTTGTCCCTCGTGGGAGATATTGTAGTCGGCCAGTACTGTCACTGTAAGAGGATAGCATTTCAGCATGTGCTTGTCAATCATTCTCTTATCTTTTCTCTGTTCTTCTTCTTCTTAAAAACTCCCAAAAATTATCTAACTTTAGCTGGAAACACTGTTCTGTACGCGGATTTGAATTCCTTCCGGACAACTCGTAGAATAAAGGAAGCTCTAACTAGTATTGTGACACTTTTTAAAAGTGCTTTTTTATTTCAAAATATATATTTTTTAAAAAACTTTTTGACACACACATATCAAACCATTAAAAAACACTAATAATTCAATATATTTTTCAAACCATTAAAAAACACTAATAATTCAATATATTTTTCATGTAAAGCACACTTTCAAAATATATTCAAAAGCAAAAAGTATCAAATAAGAAAGAAGTATTTGAGAATACATAAAAAAAATAGCAAAGAGTTAGGAGGGTTTTCTGCAATATGTAAAAAGATGTATTGTAGCTTTATAAACCCTTTTTTGACCCCTTTCCGTCATATTATTAAAAAATAATTCAAAATTGAGAGAGAGAAAGAGAATGATTAGGGAGTAAAATAATGATCAGGATAAAAGAGGGACCATATGAGAGTTTAAATCCTTCTCCAAAACAACTACAGGTCTAAAAGAGAGATGAAATAGATGGGAGATACGAGAATAGATGAGGAGGTAAGGGATAACACAAAATTATCAGAAATATAAAAGAAAAAAACTCTTATTCACACACAAAACCCAAGCCTCCATAGTTACTTTTTTCTTCTTCTCATGGACTTGCGCCACCACATAATAGCTCTATCACTGGTAAAAAGGTAAGAGAAATTGTTGCAGTTATGAGAATAGTTATATCCAAAATTATATCATTTTAGCTTTTTATTTCATTTTTAGAATACTCTAACAAAACAATTATTTTAATAAGCAAAATAGTTGTTTCGTGTTTGTATTACTATTTGTAGCTACTCGAAGATAAAAATTCTAAAGTATATTTTACCGTTGAAATACTATTCAGAAACACTGTTCAAAGTAATTAAATCACCCCAAATATGTTGTTTCACCAAAGTCGAATAAGAACCAATTTCTTCTTCAAGAGATTTGTAGATCCGAGAGTCAAGAAGAAGAAGAGCTTGGATCTAAGAGTCAAGAACTTACTGCTTCCATACAAAAAGATTTGTTTCTCATTTTTTTCTGTTTTTTGTTTTTTGATTTGAGAGGCAAAATAGATGTTGGTTGCTTTGAGTTTTGATATGGGTTTCGTTTCAATATGAGTTTTTGATTGATTGATTGTAATGATCTGTTGTGATATTTGGAGAGTTTTCACTCAATAATACGCATGTGTTTATGCAATTTAGTATTAAACAGAAGAATTTGTGTTCAGGGAATATGAACAAACATGAACAAGCATTTCTAGTTTGGGTTCTAGGAATATAAACAAGCATTTTTGGTTTATTTTTGTTTCTGGAAATAAACAGAAAAATGTTTATGTATTTTTCCAAGTCCTATGAAACTTCCTGAGAGGCTCTTGTACTGTGTTTGTCATTATTCTTGGATTTAAATAAAGTTTAGTGTAATTTACATTTTCTCCAGGAATTTGATGGAATACTTTGTTCAAAATAGAAGTATAAATGAAAATTGAAATCTGTATTTTATTTGGTTTTGGACATGCTCACGAGTTGATCGACCATTTGTCTACTGACCGTTTTTCTTTATATTCTACTTTGTTCAAAATAAAAGTGTAAATTGAAAACTATATTATTGTCTGGTCTAGATAAATAGTGAAAAATCAATGTTAATTATTATGCAACTCCCTATCTCTTTTAGCTTTCTTAGTAATTATTACCACCATATAAAATATTAAAATAAGCAACACCTTTCTTTTTAGTAAAACCTTGTCTTGAAGGTTTATATAGAACCATCGATATTTGTTTTCTTCTAAACACTCACTTATATCATATTAGCTCATAGTATGGAGTTAAATAATATTGAATTCATTTTGTCATTTACCGTTTCTTTTCAAAAGACAATGTCCTTAGAAAACATTACATCATGAAATGTTTTTGGATCATCTTCTATGTTTAGAATCATAAGCATTCTTTTCAAAAAAAATTATTTCTATCGCCTTCCGCTACAAATATAATTGAGTCGGCGAAAATAAACTCTCTATCTATATGTTTTTTTCTCTAGCTCTTCAACTAAAACATATAATTAATGTTTTTTTCAGTGTTTTCCAATGATCTTAAGGTGATGATGTTAAAGATAAAAAAAATATATTTTAATATATTCCAAAATAAAAATAAAAAACACTTTTAAAAAATACCATGCACCACAAAATAAAAAAATCCACTTAGAGCTTGTTTGACACGTGGCAGTGGTTGCTTTTTCAAGTGTTTTCAAAATAATTTGTTTTTGTTAATATTTTTATTTTTAACATATAAAAATAATATAAAAAATTTCAAAGCAGATTAATATTTTTTTAAAAAAATAATTTTAGAACGCTAAAACAAGCGCTAAATTTCACCAAACATATTTTATTCTTATTAGAATTTTAAAGTGGCCATTGACAAACAGCATGCCCAAACCCCAAAAAAAAAAAAAAAAGAAGAAGAAGAAGATGAAGAAAGCAAAGTACAATTCACAAGTTGAAACAAAGCAAGCCTACGCCACTCTTCAGGCATATTCTTCGGAGACGGGAGCAGCGGTATAAGATCCAATGAAAATATCGCCATAAACAAGCCCAGCCAGTCCACCTCCGATGAGTGGACCTAACCAGTAGATCCAGTTCTGCGAGAAGTCTCCGCTAACAACAGCTGGGCCAAATGAGCGGGCCGGGTTCATCGAGCCTCCACTGAATGGGCCCGCAGCAAGAATGTTAGCACCCACAATGAACCCAATTGCAATGGGTGCTATTGTTCCAATGGACCCTTTCTTGGGGTCCGCGGCTGTAGCGTAGACGGTGTAGACCAGTGCAAAGGTTATGACAATCTCCATCACCACTCCTTCCACGGCGTTCATCCCCGCTGCCACTCCATGAGTCGGGATGATCTGTCAAATCCATTTACACAACTATGAGATTTATTGGAATTGTGCTGATGTAAAACTTCAAGTAGTTTTGAAAATCGAATAATATCTAGAAGTTTTCGGGGGGATGTATTTCTGAGCAGATAAATTTTATATTAGTTTTCTCCGCGGTTATTTAAATAATCAGATTACGACTAATCACTTGTATCCTGCTTTGCATACATGATAAAATAATTAGTATTATTGGAATAAGTGTTCGTTTGTTTTTTTAAAAAAAAAGTTGAGAAACTTGAAGCAAATGAGGTAGCTCAAAATGTTATTTTTTTTTAAAAAAAAAGTTACCACCACAATCTCTCTTGGTAAAATTTATTAAAGAATCATCTTATTTAAAAACTTAAGATGTTAGGTGAAGTTCCAAAATATAATTTATATTATTTTTTAATACACTTCCTCAAGTGAATGTCTTTTAGACTTGAACTTGCACAAACTCATATTATCTTGTGCTTAATTTTTATCAAAATTATGGTGGTGAGATTTGAACTCGTGACTGTTAATTTAACAAAATTTTGATATCTTGTTAAAAAATCATTTCATCTAAAAATTTAAATTGTTAGGTGATACCCTATAATATAATTTATATTATTTTCTAACAAAATTTACCAACCGAATCATGTCTCGAGCCTAATTTTCCAAAGTAACATCACTTAATTATCAGGTTAGGTCTTGATGTTTAGTGGTAATTAATTAGTTTTGAAGGGTTCAATTTTTTCAAATGCTAGCCCGTGATTAATTAAAAAGTTAATAAAATGCTCTTTTTATGCATGTGGCCTTTTTCAGGATGAATATAATCGTGGTGTTTTACCTCAGCACTTGTGACGAATTTGAGGAGGAGGCAGGCGACAATGGAGCCGAGGCACTGAGCAATCCAATATAGAAGGCCAGAAAGGATGCTGATGTTGCCTCCAATGACCAGTCCAAAGGTGACAGCTGGATTTAAATGGCCACCTGATATGTTGGCTGCGACGGAGACTCCCACAAACAGTGCAAATGCATGAGCCACAGCCACCGCAACTAGGCCAGGTGGATCTAAGGCCGCATCCGCTGTCAGCTTACCTGTACCACATAGAAGCAGAAATCAGCACAGATATTCTTACTTAGTTCCGAATTACATAATTATTAATGTCTCGTTGACCTTTTCTCTTGTACTTTATAAATCATAATAGCTGGTATTAACAGTTACACAAAAAATCCCATAATTAAAAACATGAGTTTTTTTAATGAGAAGTCTGTGTTTCAACCACGTGTTAATTACGTGCATGGCATGAGGACCATTTTGTTAGTAAATAGTAAAGTTTGTATTTTTTTTCCACTGTGCTCCTAATAAACTAATAAAAAATCATTTTATCTCAAAAAATTAAGTTGTTAAGTAAAGTTCTAGAATATAATTTATAATATTTTTTAACATACCATCTCAAATTATAACCCTTTGATCTTGAAAATTATACACAGACTCACTTTATCTTGTGTTAAATTTTTATTAAATAGAATAAGAATAGTAAGATTCGAACTTGTGACTGTTAGATCAATCGGTCTCTGATATCATGTCAATAAATCATATCACTTAAAAGTTTAAATTATTAAATAAATTTTATAATATAATTTATATTATTATCCGATAACTTTACATATTTCAAAATCCCAATATATATGTAGACGTGATTTATGGGAAAAAAACGTCCAGTGATGAGACTGCTACTTACTGTAAGCGATAGCCGATCCAACGCCGGCAAACACGAAAAGAAGAGTGGCAATGAACTCGGATAAATAAGCCTTGAGAGAGCCAACACTGAAAGAGTCGCCAAGACTGCCGGAAGCTATCTTCACCATTCTCGCCGGGATAATTAAGCTTAACTATTTATCAAGATATACAGGTAACAAGCTCAAGCTCTTTTTTGAGGGCTGCATTGATTTCATGGGGGCGTGGCTTAAATATATAGCTCCACCGGCGCCTTGCTATGCTAATTTTGCAATAAAGAGCATCATAGCCGGCACCGACCATGGGACCCGGCGTTATTTTACTGGAAGCCGACCAACCGCCTTTGAAATTTAATTAGTATAAAAACACTAATTATGAGCACAAGACAACTAGTTTAAAACTTGTTTTTATGTTAGTTAAGATACAAAACCAACATCTTATTATAACTTGCGAGGATAAGCATGTTTTGATGGAATCATTCTATGGCCCTCCTGATGTCAGTCTCTTCGTATCAGACAATAAAAAGCACGGCATTTCTCATTAATAAAACTAGTTTGAGAGACATTTTTTATTATTATTATTATTATTATTATTATTATTATATATATATATATATATTTGTTTAATAAAATAAATTGAGAATTATATATAACAATAAATAATAATCTAACAATTGAATTAGAAAGCTAAGACAAAAGATAATATTTTATAGAAAAAAGAGTGGATATTTATTTAATTGGTTTGAATTACTAAAATAAAATTTTATTTTATCATTTCGAGCAATAACTCCACAACGTCAAAACTTACTCTTAGTATTGCGAGGTTCTTATATAATGTCAATTGAAATAAAACATCAAACTAAATCCAAGATCAACTCAATGGGAAAGAATGAAATTGAAAAAAAAAAAAAGTGACAAAATTTATTTAAAATAAAAAACATTTTGGATAACTATTGCATTTCTTAATGGATTGTGTTGTTTTCTATATTGCATTTATTTGTTTTTAATATCGATAATTTCTTAGCATTTTTTAGAGAGTTGGTAAGGTGTATTTTTTTAGTATATAGTTGATAATCCCGTCATGATTGTGATGATTGCGTCTATTTCAAGAGCTGGCAATGGCATCCAAGTCAATGAGTTACATTCTTCTCTTAGATAAGGTTCTTGTGAAGTTAAATTATCAGTCTTTAATTTGATCAAGCCATATTTCTTTCTGGTTTAATCAATACAATTGAAAATTTTTAATACCAAAGTGATATATTACAAATTTGTATTTGCACTTGATAATAAAAAAAAAAACATTATTTTAATTTAAAAAGAAAAAATATATATATATAGCAGAGATGAACTTTACGGACAACTTAATGATGACAATGGATTGTTTTCCAAGGCTCTGATCCTTCAATGATGAGAGCAATATCAAGAAGAGAGGGATGTCGAGTTTTCTATGCCGAGTGAGTCGGCAATTATTTATTGATCATGACGTGGATCAGTTTCATTAAACGTATATTAATCTACATAAGGTTTCAGGACAGCATTAAAATAAATCGTGGGTGGCATTGAAAGCTCCACCAAAAAAATGAAGCAGTATTTGGGTCGGTTTCCATCGCATCACTAATTATTCAAAAATGTATTAAAATATATATATTTTTTATTTTAAAAATTATTATTTACATCAACATAATCCAAAACTATCATTAATTTAAAATTTAAAAAAAAATATAGTGTTAAACACCTCTAAAGTGTTCAATAGAAGTTTTGTTCATGGATCTTTGAACTTGTCAGAGCTAACCTGTGTTTCTCTTCGATGAAGCAGGCTGTTCTGTTGCCTTTCAGGCCCATATTATCTACTTCTTGTTATACCATGCGCTTGATTATATAATTTGATGGATTTTCTTTCAAATTTTTGGTACTATATAATTACACTTATCAAAAAGATTAATAGCCACATAATTGTCAGGCAGCCTGCTGATTGGGCTTTTGCTTTTTTTTACTGTCTATGGAGGCGAGTGACATGTCATTTTTTAAAATAAAAAATTATAAAACGAACTCCGTAGCTTGATCTTTCTAGATTCTCGATCATAACAATGACTGAAAAATCACGATTTAAAAGTTTCTAATCTAAAAACCTGATGTCAACCTTTATCTAAAACATCTAATAAAACATTTTATAAATAATGAAAAACCTATCAATAACATCAAAAAAAACTTAAAAAAAACCCACTCTAAAAACCAAAAATTAACCCAAATTAAAAAAAATTAACTCAAACTTATATTTGTTTTTTTATGTACTCTAAGGGACTAAAAATAATAAAAATAAATTTATGCATCAAAAATGAATTTGAAAAATATTGAGGCATCAAAATTATATTAAATACATGATTTCTAAATTTTAAGGAGAAACAAATATTTTATTTTAAATTCATGGTACATCACTCATGTTTAGTATTTTTTTTTATTTTGATCCCTATTCTTTCAATCTCTTATTTTCTTAAAAAAAAAATCAAAATGAATTGATTCTAAATTGTATTGAAATATCAAATATGTTTTACCCTTAAACAAAATAGTCAATTCAATGGTGCCGACTTATTAGAGTAATACCAAATATCCTAGTAATTTGGTTCAATAAAGTCTAATTTCAATATTTTTTTTATTATATAGTTAGCTCATATGTGGCAGCACATAATATAAAATTAATTTCTATCTCCAGGGGAGGTGCTTACCTTAAATTAAAAAAAAAGTTATTGAGAGAAAGAAAAGGATTGAGAGGTAGTTGATTATTATTATTATTATTATTATTATTATTATTATTATTATTATTACCTAGTCCTTGTAACTTATTCCTTGTATTTTATTGAAAATAATTAATTAGTCGTCATAATTTCTGAGATTATTATTTGATTATTATATTTTTTTCATTTATAACACAACTCTTTTAATTTATAACATAACTATTTGTCTCTTTCTATCTATCTATCTATCTTAGTGCAATGACTTTTAAATTTGACATGCAGGTCGATTCTCTGTGATCTTTGTAAGTCAGATTAATATTTTCTTAAGACTTAAAAAATTATTCAGATAATAAAGATTTTTTTAGCAGTTCTAGTAATTCCAATCAAGCGGTTTAATTTTGAAACCTTAACTTGACTTCATGACTAGCTCAAGTTTTAATTAAACCATATGATAACTATCCCAAAGTTAGTTAATCAATTTAATGGATTCAAAGACAACTTAGATGATTGATAAATATATGATATAATTGTTTTTTTGAAAATAAAAACATATCAGGTTTGATAAGTAAATTTGTCAAACTATTGAATCAAAAACCTGAGTCAAAACTTTAAATCTTCAAATTGAGTAATGAACTCGAGTGAAATTAATAACTTTTCTTCTTATATTTGAAATATTTGACTATACGATAACAAAAATAGATTACCAACTATTATAAAAAAATCATATAAAAAAGTAAGTAAAAAAAAACAAGAATAAAATCATGCAATTTATTTCCAAACCAATATTAAAAGACAAAGTAAAATAAATTATCAACTCTAAATACCAATAAATATAATTTATCTATTTAAGACATTAAAAAAGAGTATTTATCTAAATATATGAAAGGAGTATTTATCTAAACATAAATCTTTTACAATAAAAAAATACATGAAAAAAGGAAAAAAGGGTCAAGCATTGACAAACCTGACCCTTTTATGTTGGGCCCATTCACAAGTTGTTAGACAGCCCATGCGATTGGGACATTTTTTCACTACCTATAAGGTGGATAACATGTCGTCCACCATTTATTTTTGAATTTTTTTATTAAAGAACACATCGTCTAATCTTGCACAAATTCTAGCCATAACAATTATCAGAAAAATCAGGGATTAATAGCTTTTAACCTAAAAACCCATTTTCAACCTATTTGGTTTTACTTAAAATATTAAAAAACAAACTCTATAAATCATGATAGACTTATTAATGGTGTAAAGTAAAACACAATAAATTGCTCTAAAAACCAAAATCATATCAGAACCATAAATGAACCCAAGCTTAGATTTGTTTTTACATACCATAAAGATAAACAAACACATAATATGAACTCCTCTAATTAAATGAAACAATTTGACATAAATATATTCATTTTGGTGGCTTTAATCGGTGTTAATGATGTGCTTCTTTATCTACCATCAGAATCTGACAACCCTCCTCTCTTTATGAGGTACTAAAAACACAAAAAAATAAACTTTTTTTTAACCAAAATGATTTTGAAAAATATTGAGGCATGAAAATTGTATAAGGATTGTGATTTCTAAAGTTTGAGGAGCAAAATATATGTTGTTTTAAACTCATGGTATGTCACTTATGTTTGACACTTTTTTTTTATTTCAGACCCTATTATTTCAATCTCATATTGTCTTAAGAAATCAAAATTGACTGGTCTTTAATTAGGATGAAATTGTTAGGGGAAAAAAAATCAAGGATCCAATTAAAAAGAAACAATTTTTTTTGCATAATGAGTGGATAATGTAAAATCCATGCTTTTCAGTTTATGAGGTAATGTCCAAGAAAATTGATTTTTTATTATTATTAGACATGATATATGGTGTTGGTAGCTTTTTCAAAAAAAAAATCTTGGTCTGACCCTTATAAATAAGACACGTAAGAATAACTTATATATATATATATATATATATATATATATATATATATATATATATATATACATGCAAACTTAAATAACAATTACCATTTCCATTGACGTGGATACATGGGTTTTCAAGAATCTTGGAAATAACAAGATGAAATATTTATATTATGAAAATAACCTTAGAAAGAAGTATAAATTTCATGAAAGGAGACGCATGTTTAAGAGAAATAGAAAAAAATGAAAGAAAGGGTTGATGTTGGATCATTAATCCAACATTGAGTTTATATGAGAATAATTATGTGTTCGTGGACTGTCAAATAAATTAAAAGCTTAATTAAAAATGATCTGAAAATTATTTTTAGGCAATTGAGTTTTTGATATATCTAATAGGGTGTGGACCTTTAATGTGTAGAGATTAAAAGGCTATTCCTATTTTAGGGATGAGCTAAAATATAAATACCAAAAGGTAAGAATATCAAAGGGTGGGAATGTCAAAAGGTATAAATATCAAAGGGTAACTTGTTACCTATATATATGGTCATAGTCCTCAATTACATGGCATGCTTCATTCTCATTCTGACATCCCATCATCAAAGAAAAAATAAAGTTATGACAGAGAGAATCAAAGAGCTCTCAAAGGAAAACGTGTCAATCTAGAAGGTCATCCGTACGACTCTAGAGAGCAACCTTCGGGTATGGATTCATATACGTTTTCCCTTAATTATTTATGTATTCTTGATAATTCGACATGAATAATTTCTATATGTTATGAAATTTACAGTCCTAACAGTTGCATCATGACACGAGCCCCCAATCTCACCTTTACACTACAAATTTGTGTTGTGATTTGTTTTTATACATATATACCATTATCTTAATTAATCTAATTGAATTTTTCTATTTTAATTTGTGGTATAAATAGTATTAATGTTCAACCTGTGTTGCGTTACTAGTCAAGAGAAAACATGAAAGTATTTTAAGTGGTAATAATTATTATATGAGATAATTTAAGAGCTTCAGGCAAATAGTATTTTCAAGATAAAAAAGAATAAAAAAATAGGATAATAACCTTTGTGTTTATAAAATTAACTATTTTAAAATGACCACATACAAAAACAAATGGAGAGATAATTCGATGTTAGGACAATGATAAGTTAAATAATTTAATTAAAATATGTTAATCTAATCATCATTAAAAACATTATGATAAGGTATTTCTCGTAAGTGAACATACTTTCACTAAGCAACAAATTAATTTCATTCAACCAACAATTTTGAAGGCATTTAAACCCTAAAACTCTTCTCCAACACCCATAACTCCATCACCCAAAAAACCCCTAAGAAATTCAAAATCTCTGAAATAAGACTTAGATTATATTTGTCTTTCTCAATTTATATTTTTTTTTCTCAAGTAATGTTGAGGCCTCATATAACCATCATCAAACCCCTCTTATTGCATAGATCTCGTGAACACAAAAAATAAACATTTTGATGGTATAAAAGAAAATGGTGTTCACAATAATTTTTTCTCTCATCGTTAAACTCAGTGATCTCTTCTCTCAAAACAGGGATTGATAAAAAAATCTGTCACTACTCTCTAAACATGGACTGGGAAATTTTTTTTGTACCAAAATAGAATTTTCAAAGTTTAATGAGTTCTAAATTGTATTATTTTTAAACATTGATGATCTAAATGTAATTTTTTTTTCAAAAAACATTGGACACATCACGCATCATTGACTCTCTTTTTTTTTCTTTTTTTTTCTCATCTTGGTCCATCTTCATAAAATTTCAGAAAAAATAATAATTGGTCTTTAATTAGGATGTACTCGCCTCAAATTAAAGCTTTTTGAACCAAAATTATAAAAAATAACAAATTAACATGCAAAAAGAGTTTTTTCAATAATGGAAAGGGGACGCTTTTTAGATTTTCATTAATTAATAATAATAATAATAATAACAATAACAACAATTCCTGGAACAGATGGCCTATCCGTGGATACTTGGTGAAAAAGCGACGGAGTACGTTCATGCATGATGCCCTAGTAACCGGTTTGCTGGAAAACAAGCACGCACTCACATGCCACCCACCAAGATGGCTTGGCTTCACCTGAACTGCTCCCATCAATGGGTGCTTAAAACTCTGGAGAAAACCACGATAAAAACCTAGCCCAATAATTGAGAAAAGTGTAGTTTGGAAAAAGAACAACAGAAAAACATGATTGATTTTTCTTCGCAATGCACATGGGCGAGCAATGATATTCCACTGAAGAGCCTGCACAAACAAATTATATTCTAAGATCCAACATTACAAAATCCTTAGCAACCAACCCTTCAAGAGGATGCGATCATGTAATGATAATGGCAGTCCAAAGCTCTGCACTTATCAGCATCATCTTCATGGACCCTCTCTAAACTTTAAATTTGGACTATTATAGCCAGCAAATGCTGATACTCTGACACTCAGGAGGCCTTCGACTTCAAAATATTCAAAAAAAGTTATGGGAGGCATGTGGGATTTCTGCTGTTCTGATGATTGCCTTCATTATCATCCACACTATTATTTTTTTGTTGGAGAAATCCGGTCTCGTAATTTAAGATTTCTAATAGAAAATCACGATCCATACATTGCATCATAGTGGGGTTTGGTTAAGCTTCGATATTTTAAGGTATTTATCCGGTGGGTGGTTTCTAAAGTAGTTCTTTTGCTTTGAAAATATATAAAAATAATATATATTTTTTGAAAATATTTTCAAACAATTCTTTTTTTTTTTTGTAAAAAATCATGAAAATGATTTCAGCAAAGCTAGGTACGTTGTTTGTTTGGTATTGTGGTTGCAGTTAATTTTTAAAGTGTTTTTATTCAAAAATACATTAAAATGATTTTTAAAAAAAATATTCTTGACATTAACATATGAAAATGATCTAAAAACACTAAAAAATAATTTAAATTAAAAAGTCATGAAAATGATAAAAATAATTTTTAAAAAATAAAAAGGAAGAGAAGAATGATATATATATATAAACAAATTGTGATCTATAATCAAAACTATAATATCAATTTATCTTCTCAAACTAATCCCTTAAACTTCAAAAGAAAAATAGAAGAAGAGATCGAAGATTGAAATAAAGAAAGGGAAAATTGAAAGAAAAAACAAGTAGCTTCACTATTCGTATAAACACTGAAGCTTTATATTAACTTTCAATATATATGAGAGGAAAACAAATTTGAGGATAAAATTAAAAAAAAAAAAGAGAGAGAAATTGAAATAAGGAAAAGTGAAGCTGCATATTAACTCTCAAGTTTTTTTTTCTTAAGAAGAATCACTATATTAATTATTAATATTTTATAATAGAAGAATAACTTGTTTGAGAATGTGGTTGAAGTTTTTTTTTAAAGTGTTTTTCGTTCAGAAATATATTAAAATAATATTTTTTTTAAATCACTTTTAATATCAGTATATGAAAATGATCTAAAAACACCCAAAATTTTTGATTTAAAGTAAAAAATAAAAATAAAAAAATTTCAATTTCAAAATATAGTGTCAAACATTCCAGAGAAAATTATATAGGTCTTGAAGACTGTTTTGTTTATTTGTTTTGACATGTATATTTGTATTCGAGGGGAGGCACCTCCCTCGACTCCCTCCATCGGCAGTTATGATGAGCACTGAAATGTGAACAAATGATTAAGCTTTTAATTTGGTGGAGACTCCCATTAGTGATTCTATATCTTACTACTAGATTCTGTCCATGATTAGCTTCTCCTCCTCCTCCTCCTCCTCCTTCATGCATGATTCGCTACATCACATGCACCAACTTTGGACTATATGCGATATCCATAAATGGACATTTCTGAGAATTAATTGTTAATTCCAATAAATTACTTTGATTGAGGATTAATAATTAACATCGTATCTAAGAGAACATGCTTATATGGCCTCCAAATCTCTAATCATGTTGGACCATTTATATTTTTCTCATTTTCACTTGCTATATTCCATGACCTGTCCCCACTTCAGTATCTGATTTTTCAACAAGGCCATTTCGATGATAGAAAGTCTCTAACCATCTTTATTTAATTTATATTTTGGTCGGCAGCTAGTGATATACCTAGGAAGACTCGAATCTTAGATCATTTACTCGGCTAGGTTCACAAAGCTTATTTAATCTAATAATATAGCTAATAAATAAAGAAAAGGGATCTAACTTTGACCTCTCTTACATAGGATGAGGGGTTAGCTTAGCATTGCCATCTTCTTTCTTGTATGAAGTTCAATATTTCTAGTTCCTCTAAAAACGAAACCTATTCGACAGCTATTAAGAATGACCATTGGCACCTTAATTTGAAGCCCTGTTAGGCTATGTTCTTGTTTTAAAATAGAGTGACAGATGAGGTGAATTACGTACATGTGTGATCTTATCTAATTTTTTTTATCAAATATAAGTATATAAAAAAAGATCAAAGAATAAAACAAGCTGCGAACAGCAAAATCAAAGAACCTAAAAAAGAGCAGACAACTCAAAGAAACATAATCCCAAGGCCAAACAAGGGTGAGCAAACTAAGGAGAAGTTAAATTTATGAAATATAGTATTTCGCTTTACAATTCAACTTAGAAGCTGACAGGCTAGGATACAAGCAAAAAGCAAGAACTAAAAGAAGAATAACATTCACAACCAGCCACAACAAGCAAAGCAAGCAGAGAAGCAGCCGACAACCAACACTGAGTTGGTTGGAGTTCCATTCATGTAAAATTGCAGAATTTGAGCGATTTTTCAAAGTAATTACTGTCAGTAGATGATTCACAAAGCTGTCGAATTTCGATAAGGTTTCATTCGACACTTGCACTCAGATGAGTTTTTCTCTTCTTACAAACAAACAAACAAGCTTTGAATTTGATAAGGTTTCATTCGACACTTGCACTCAGATGAGTTTTTCTCTTCTTACAAACAAACAAATAGAAATTTAATCGAGTAATTATATTTACTTCTTATATATATATAAAAAATTGGAAGCAGCCCCATTTGTTAGATGAAGACACGTGTTAGGAAAAACTGAGGACAAATTCAGTGAGGGAGAATGGGCAGGCTCTCTTATATAAACCACTGACTTCAACAACGAGAGGCAAGAAGACAACATCGACCACTGTTGCATATTCTCTCTCTAGCCCCTTAATTTCTTCTGATCATCTTAGAAAAAAACAACCTTGGAAGCATGAATCCATCTTCATCAAAAGGTAAAAAGAAGCAACATCAGCAAGTACAGCAGGAAGCAGGCACTGGATTAAGGTTTCTGGGTGTCAGGAGAAGGCCATGGGGAAGATATGCAGCAGAGATAAGAGACCCTTCAACAAAAGAAAGGCATTGGCTAGGCACCTTTGACACTGCCGAGGAAGCTGCCCTTGGCCTATGACAGAGCTGCTCGCTCCATGCGCGGTTCTCGTGCTCGCACAAACTTTGTTTACTCAGACATGCCTGCTGGTTCTTCTGTCACGTCCATTATTTCCCCTGATGAACAGCAATCTCTACAGCACCAGCACCAGCACCAGCAGCAACATGGTGGTAATGATAACAGCTTGTCTTCATTACTCTTCAATGTCGTCCCTTCACTCCATGATCATCATCAGCAGGACTCCACTCCCATTTTCAACCAGGATTTTAGCTCCCAGTGCCATTTGGTAGAGGGGTTTTCTTCAACGACATGTGGTGGAGATTTTTGGAGCTGCTCCAGTAATAATAACTCATGTAATCAACAGCTACAACATGCTATTCAAAACAATGTGCTCTCTCATGATTTTCCTTCTGATACTTTTCACGGCTCGGGTTATAATACGGGTCAATGTGATTGGATAGATTCGTCAGCTTCGGGATTGATGGGTTTTGAGGACCAGACAACAATGACTAATGGGCTCGAGTCTGTGGGGTGTAGCAGTGGTTCGTATTTCGGGTTTGATTCTGGAGACTACGTCCACAGTCCACTTTTTAGCAGGATGCCCCCAGTCTCAGATACAGCACCAGATGGTTTTGATTTGGGCTCCTCCTCTTATTTCTTCTAGCTAGCACTGAAACTGATTTGGCTTGTTCTTGGTTCTTGATATTGCTTGCTAGCTGGATACTGATAAGAAAGACTCAAAGCAGTTGAATCTTTCACTCTCAATGAATTTCAGTTTCTGGGTTTTGCAGGTGCGTTGGCTTAATTCTTTGTTTTCATGGTTTTCATTCATGCCAGAGCCTTGGAGAAGATAGTTACAGAAGGAAGATTGTTTCTCCATTAATCCTGAAACAAAGAGACGATCAATTATCGATGGTGTGTGTATGTAAGGATTAATGAAATCATTTTGCACAGTAGATTACAATTTTAAGGAGCTGTTTGTGGTCAACTACTTGTATCTATACATGGTGTGTTTCTCAATTTTTAATAGAATTTTGGAGTGAAAGTTTATCTGTCGCAGGAGCCCATTTGTTTGCTTTGGCATATTACAAATCTCGCCGCCATGGGATGGTAGCATTTCTTTTATTTTCTTTATTTTATTGTATAATTTATGTTAAGAAAATAATAAAAGTAAATATTATTGATTATTTTCTAACTAATAAAAAAATCTAGGAATTGAACCACTCAAGTCAATCAATAAATTATTTCAATCGTCTCATCAAAGCATGTGATCAAGTATATTTTAGATTACTTCTTGGTATCGCTTGATTTTAAAATACTTTGTTTTCAATCCTTTTTATGTCTATCAAATATTTTATTTATTATTATTATTATTTAATGATAAATCAACTAATGATAAAGAGAAAGTTCAACATCATGTGAATGATCAAATGACATCTAAAGAATAAAAAAAAATGAAGCTACAAAATGACAAAGCCCCACAAAAGAATTGAGATTTTGAATTAAGAGAGACCTACAAACACAAATAAGAGAGAATTAGTGCAAGTTTGTAAGTTCTTGCTGAGGTGGTACAAAAAAAAAACCACTAGAAAAAGAGAGTTCTTCATAAGAAAATACATGGAAAATATCCAATGACAGTCATGATAAAAACAAAAGAGTTAGCCCAAATAGAATTGTCCCTTGTAAAGCTAACTGATTGTTTGAGAATATTGTTGAAATTATTTTTTTAAATATTTTTTATTCAGAAACATATCAAAATATATTTTTTAAATCAATTTTGATATCAGCATATGAAAAATGATAAAAAAAAACACTAAAAAAATTTAATTTAAAATAAAAAATAAAAAAATACTTTTAAAACAGAATAAATCCTGAATCTTGAAAACAAATGTTTGAATATGGCAGCATCATGAGAGAAGAAATAGTCATGTTTTAGTAAAATATAATTATTGAAAATAAGCAAATAGAACTATCATGACAATAGAAATGGCGTGTCGAACTCTCATGAAAAACAAAATCATCTGGAGTTTTAGGAGACGTGCTAAGAAAATAATTAAAGTAATATTATTGATTTTTTCATAGTCAATAAAAGAAAGAGATCACGGAATTAAATAATTTTAGGAAATCAATAAATTATTTCAATCATCTAATCAAATGAGATGATCATTTATAATTTATTTTCTTTTCTTTTGGTTATTGAAACTGTAGAGTTGAGTGTAATATATTGATATCAAATTACCCAATAATAACATTTTTCTTAAAGTAATTTATTTCTTTCGTTCTGTAACGGATAAGCTATACAAATAATTTTATTAAAGGAATTGAGGTCTAATTTTAACTTCAGTTACCCATTTAACCGTGTGATTGAGCTTGTTTTTTTAAGTAATTTTCATATAAAAATATTTTTATTTAAAAAAAAATATTTTTTATATCAGCACATGAAAATAATTTTAAAAATATTAAAATATTAATTCAATATAAAAAATAAACATAAAAAAATTTAAAAAAAAATAAAAAAACATTTTTGAATCATAATATCAAACAAGTTTTAATCCATTTTTCAACCCATCAATTGTTCAAGTCCCTGTTAGTCCATTATTTTAACATTTTGACTAAGTCCAGGTTTGAATAAGAAGAACTAACTTTGCAAGCAGAATTTTCATAGCCCATACCACCAAATTATTGGAATTTGAAATTTGCAATTTAAAGTGCAATTTCAGCCATATATATATATATATATAAAGTGCAATTTCAGCTATATATATATATATATATATATATATATATATATATATATATAATCGTAGAGAATTATCAGAATCCTGTTGTGTCCTCTAGCATCAAGAAGAACCTGAACCAAAATCACATCTTTTTGGGCTCCTAAATCAAACCCTAAACTTCCGCAGGCCATGAACTCCTCGCGATTTGCAATCGAGCAAACCATTTGAGCCATTTTGGTATCATCACCATCAGAACTATATGCTTTCAGCTTCTTATCATGAATTGCCCATAAATTAGAATCTTATTCAATAAAATACACAGATAAAAATGGTATGAAAGATCACTAGGAATATTTTAGATTTTAAAATTATATTAAAGTTAATTTATATTTGAATTGAAATTTTGTATGATATATATATATATATATATATATATATATATATATATATGCTCCCCAGAATATAAATGCTCCCATAATTGAAATTTTATTATTATTTTAATATAAAAAAAATAGATCACCAAGTAAAATAAACGTAAACAACCTTAGTTGTACTATTACCTATACTCTAAATAGTGTGGGAAAAACATTGTAGCAATTCAAAATGTTTTTCCCACGCTATTTAGATCATAGGTAATTAATTGGTTTTGGTGGGTCTATCTATTAATTGCTGTAAAAATTGTGTTACTTTATACCAATTACCTATACTCTAAATGGTGTGGGAAAAACACTGTAGCAATTCAATGTGCTTTTTCCCGCACCTTTTAGATCGAAGGTAATTAATTGGTTTTGGTGGGTCTATTTGTTAATTGTTGCAAAAAATTTGTTACTATATACAAAAAGCTAAACCATTTGGGATTTCTATTGAAGTCATAGTTTATTGTGAATTGGAACAATATAAATACTTTTATGTCCTTCAGTCCATAAAATTTATGTTTTGCGTTTTAAATTGTTTGTCCTTTTATTTTTGTTAACAGTTTAATTACTGTTAAAGAAGATTAATTGATACGATGTCAAGACATGTGTAGAAATCAGTAATTAACATATAGAGCTCTCAGAAGTATTGTCACCTCTGTTGTCTGCGCTGGGATCACGTTTATCTTCGGTGTAACTATGACAATTCCTTTACCTATCCCATTCTGATCATGACCGGTTTAGACATTGTGTCATCGTTCCCCGTCCCTTTTGGATAAAAAAGTTAGGGTGTGTTTGGTATTTATTTTGCTTTTGTGGTTGAGGTTTTAAAAAAACAGTTTCATGAAAAGCATATTTAGTTGCGGTTCAAAATTGAAATTGAAATGTTTGGTTAAAACTGTGGTTGAGTTTTAGGTTGAAAAAAAAAAGCAGTTTTGTGTGTTTAGTTATCATATTTTTCATATTGTTGACAACTTGTGAAATTACTTTAAAGGACACACACACACACACACACACACACACACACACACACACACACACACATATATATATATATATATATATATATATATATATATATATATATTATTTTTTTAAAAAGTGTGTATAGTATTGCTTTTGCTTTTGTGGTTGAGGTTGAAAAAAAAACAGTTTTATAAAAAGCGTTTTACTGCGGTTCAAAATAAGCAGTGAAGTATTTGGTTCAAACTGTAGTTGAATCCGAGGTTGAAAAAAAACAGTTTAGTGTGTTTGGTTACCAAGCTTTGAAAATTGCTTTTAATTAATTTTTAGATTATTTTAATATTAAAAATATATATATTATATTAATAAACATATACTATATAAACATTAGTTATATTTAATTAATTTTTAGATTATTTTAATATTAAAAATATATTTTTTATATTAATAAACATATATTATATAAACATTATTTATATTTTTATTAATTTTTAGATTATTTTAATATTATATATATACCCACGACTCCCCACCACCAAATGGTTTACGATGTACGGATTCTATATATATTGTAAATTCATTCCTTGAACTTGGGATCCCCAGCCATTGAATCGCAGCAAAAAAAGCAGCAAATTGCTGCTTTTCTTGTACCGGTGTTTGGAGGAAAATTGGAAGTGGGACCCATGTCACAAACCTCCGGTTGGAGGATAACCAAACACTGAATCCAATCTGCTTATATGCAAACGTGGGTGGCATCGCAATGCCAAACGGACACTAAATATTGTAAATTAATAATAATAACAATAAAATATATGAAAAAACAAATATTTGGTTTTATTCTCCAATCAAACTACTTGCAATTTCATCACGAACTAAATCGATACATGAATGCCTCTATAATCTCTCGCTATTTGTTCAAGACATAACATCTCGTAACAATATCATTAGTAATAACATTTGTGATCCAAATTGTAGAGATACAATTTCAAGGCCAAATCCAGTTGCAAGTTTCTGATTCATAATAAATTGGAAACCAACAGGGTTGTAGAGTGAAACGAAGTCACGCGTCTTTCCCTTTCATTAGGACTTATCTTTATCTACACATTTATTTATTTATTTATTAAATATAATTTAAAAAAATGGATTGGGCCTGACCCAACTAAATGGGTCGGCCCAGCCAACTTGGGCCAAAGTCTAACTCTGTTGTGCTTGGGCCTGGGCCGAGAGCAGCCCAACCCAAGTCTGCTTTAAAGCACGCATTAAGTGAAATAGGGCAGCGCTATTGTTCACGTGAATTAATTCACATGAACACTAGCGTCTGACCGACCACGACGAGAGATTCAACAACCGATGTCGATGGGTAGAGGAGGCTGATGTGTGTTTTTCCTATGGTGGTGACGTCGAAAATGGTGGTCGGTAGAAGCGTCGAAAGCCTTGTTGCTACCCAATTTTTGACTCTTTATTTTTTATGTTTCGAAAAGAAAAGTATTTCAAAAATAGATTTTGGGTTCAAGGGCGAAATCGAGCAATTTGGAGTTTAATGGCCGATTGAGGGTTAAATCGCGAAAATCAGGAGCCAAGGACCAGATAAGGAGATCGCGCAAAGCTACGGTGGAGATTGAATTTTTGATGGGATTTTAATTGCATAAAAAAGTTTAAGTCCAATTTGGTGCATTTAGAGAATTTTTAAAGGACCAAATCATATGTTTTACCTTCTTTTGATTTTTTGAAATCTGCATTAAAATTTAGTCACTGTTCTAGCAGCATTTACGTTGAAATTTTTTCAGCGCGCTTAGAGCGGATCAATCAAATTTTTATTCCGTTTTCAAATTGATTTTTTCTTCCAATTCGCATTGATCACAGCAGCTTAAGTCGATATTTTTTTTCCTAATCGGTAATGATTTTTTCTTCCCGTTTCATCCTCTTCACCAAACTTTCAACGACTCAAAAATCCCCAGTAGGGAATACCCCCGCATTAAAACGTGATTTCATTCATGATTTTCCCGATCTTCGACCACCCATTCAATCGTGATTTTCATTCCCGATTTTCCTCTCGTTTGCATTCAATACCATGCTTTAAACGTTGATGAACGTTGGGTGGCTCTGGCTATAAATAGAAGCAGAGACGAAAAAAAAAGGGGGAGGAGGACGTGAGAAACATATATTAAAGACGCAGAAAAACGAGAGGAACCCTAGCATTTTCTTCTTCGTTTTACTCGCCTCTCTCTCTAAAAACCGAGTCTTCGTCTTGCTCTCCTTCTCGGTTTAACAGCCTTTGACAAATCAATCCCAGCCATTTCACTTCACCACCGTCGACTACCATATTACTCTCCAACATCACCATCGTCTCGCCATAAATCCCCGAGTAGCACAGCCCACTTTCTCTCGTTAAAAAAAACAGAGCAGCTCGACGCAGACGCCACCAGCCCCGCCGGGTCCCCAGAGGCTCGACCGGCGACCTCCGGCCACCATTTACGACACCACAACAACCGTAAGAATCACCTCGGCCTCCTCTACGCAAAGGTATTAATTGTTTCTCCTTTTGTCATACTTGAAAAATCACCATCATCGTGCATCATCTTCTCTCGCATGCGTGGGAAGGTGAACGTTTTCATTTTTTACGGGCCGGGTTGGGGTCGGGTTTTGTACCCGGCCCAATCCATAAAATTTAGAGCCCAGCCCTGGACCAAGATTTTACGGGCCGACGGCCTGCACTCCAAGATTTCCGGGACCGACGGACCGGACCCAAGATCTCCGGGCCAACAGCCCTGCACTCAGATATTCTGGGCCGACGGCCCAAGTATTTTTGGGGCCGACAACCCCAGCCTTGAAAGAGCCGATGACCCTCAAGGTTTTTTATCTTCCAGGGCTGAAAGCCCTCCCTCACTGTGTAGTCGGGCAGCCCAGACCTCATATATATATATAAAAAATAATAAAAAATATAAAAAAATACAAATGTTTCAAAAATATTTTTATTAAAGAAAAAATGTGTTGTTTTCTTGCATACGGCCAATACACTAGCATGTTTTAAAAAATTATTTTATTTAAAAAAAATATATATTATCTTGGGGTTTCCAAAAAAAAATGAGTTTTAGCATGGATTTTACAAAGAAAAAATCATTTCTTGCATTTTGAGATTTTACAACATGTTTGTAAAATCCAAAGGGTATTGGCCAATATGTCAAAAAATATAAAAATCTTTTTTGGGAATTTATTATTCACCATCGGTATTTGGGTAAATAAATCCTAAGGGGTTAATATCCAAAATATTCGGCGGGAATAATATGCTATTATTCACCATCGATATTTGGGTAAATAAATCCTAAGAGGTTAATATCCAAAATATTCGGCGGGAATGATATGCTATTATTCACTGTTGATATTTGGGTAAATAAATCCTAAAGGGGTTAATATCCAAAATATTCGACAGGAATGATATGCTATTATTCACTGTTGGTATTTGGGTAAATAAATCCGAAGGGGTTAATATCCAAAATATTCGACAGGAATGATATGCTATTATTCACTGTTGATATTTGGGTAAATAAATCCTAAGGGATTAATATCCAAAATATTCGGCGGAATAATATCCCATTTGCCATTCATTTTACATATTGTTTTGACAGATCAATTCATAAACAAGCCAAACGTCAAGCAGCTTACCTTAGGTAGGGCGTACTAGGGGTGCTAAAACCTTCCCTTTACGCAACCAGCCCCTTACCTTAGAATCTTTGAAAGACCAGTTTTTTTAGGTTTCCTAGTAACCATTAATACTAGGTGGCGACTCCCTTTTTTTCAAATAGAGAACCCCCCGATATTTAATTCCCCGCTCACGGGGACGAGTAGCCACGATGCCGCATTACTACAAATTGTTTTTGGGGTGCGACAGAATGGCGACTCCACTGGGGACTTAGGCTAAGCTTGATAGTTTTTTATTTGTTTATGATATGTTTTATTTGTTTATTTATTTATTTATTTTCATGTTGCTATGGATTATTTATAAGTCTTTAGCATGCATCTTTACATCTTGTCATCATGCATCACTTTTTTATTATCTTTGAGAGCACACACTAAACTTTAAGTTAAGTGGGGGGAACTAGCAGACTTACCTATGACTTGAGTCAAGGTTGAAGTTTGTGTAAACCCCCAACTCTTTGCTCGAGTGTTTAGACCGGTAGTGAGTGGTATACGTGCCATCTCGCTATCTCGTCGAACCCCCCATATCGCCTTTACGAGGGTGATCACTCGGGACAAACGAAGAGACCCTCTTTAGAGACCAAGTAGTAAACTTACCCTATGTCTCAACGTAAAGGAACTAAAACCTATCGTTAGGATGTATGCTCCATATTATCTTTTTGCATAAAATGAAAAAAAAAAAAAAAGCATTTTTGCCTAAGGCAGTGTGACGCACTCTTTGAAAATGAATTTCGTGATGCAACGAGATTCTTTTTTCACCACAAGTTCAACTTTGGGTTGTCTGAAAGAAAGGTTGAAAAGTTTCTTTTATTGTAAAAGAAAGATAAAAGACAGTCGCTTGAGAGGCAATTTACCCGATCCAATGTTGCAAGATCGCTAGGGTACACCGCAAAAGAAGCTAGAAGTGTCACCGGTGATGGTAGCTTTGTAACGATTGATAACAAGAAAGATGAGCGAAATGCCGGTGCTACTTTTGGCTCTGCCATCTCCACAGAGAACTTTGGGGACTCTACCAGTAAGCACAGAAGAGAGTATGATAGGGATGTTACACCTCGTAAAGAATACGACGTCCAAGTATTTCGAAGTCGACGTTAATTTTGAAGCTGCTGAGAGTAACCACACTGCTATTGATCCAAGTATTATTAATCAAGATATGGAAGTTGAAGAGGACTCTTGTCTTGGTGGCAATTGTGGCAGTTTTTGGGACTAAAAAGTGGTCTCGTTGTAAATCCGTGAGATATTGCTCACAAGATGCCAAGAAGCACATTGGAAGGCTGGCCACAAGTTGAAATGCAAGGAGTTCAAATTAAATTCCTCATAAACAGAGAAGATCAAACTTTGGTTTTAAACCTTCGGGTGGTGGGATTAAAAGCTTTTCTAGCATTGCACTTGCTCCCCGCCCTCGTGGAGTTTCTAACTCTAAGCCTATAAAGAAGCCGAGAAAGGTTCTTTTCCCGTATGAAGAGTTCATTAAACTTTTCAACTCAGACAAGCCCGGATTTTCTCCTTGTGGGCTCTTAAATTGTGGAAACAGTTGTTTTGCCAGTGGTTCTACAATGCCTCACATACACAAGGCCATTTGTTGCATATTTGTTGAATAAAGGACATCAAACAGAATGTAGACGTAATGATTGGTGTTTCAATCCCATGTTGAAAAAGCAAGCCAAAGCACGCTTCCCTTTTCACCGATAAATATTCTTTTTTGGTTACCTAATATTGGTGGTAATCTTGGCTATGGAAGACAGGAGGATGCTCATGAGTTCATGAGGTTTGCCATTGATACTATGCAATCAGTATGCCTTGATGAATTTGGTGGGGCAAAGGGTTGAACCTGCATCTCAAGAGACTACAAAAATTCAACACATATTTGGGGCAAAGGCTGTTGAACCTGCATCTCAAGAGACTACAAAAATTCAACACATATTTGGGGGATCGCCTCCGATCTCAGGTGATTTGTGCAAAATGCAATAAGATTTCGAATCACTTTGAGAACATGATGGGTTTAACTGTTGAGATTCATGGTGATGCTGCATCCTTGGAGGAATGCATTGATCAATTCACAGACAAAGAGTGGCTTCATGGAGAAAATATGTACAAATGTGATAGGTGCAATAACTATGTTAAGGCATGGAAGCGTCTTACCATTCAACGAGCTCCAAATGTTCTTACAATCGCTTTAAAAAGATTCCAGAGTGGGAGGTATGTTAAACTTAACAAAAGGGTAACTTTTCCTAAGATGATGAGTGAAGGAGGAGATGGCACCGATGTATACAAGCTTTATGCAGTTGTTGTCCACGTGGATATGCTAAATGCATCATTTTTTGGTCATTACATATGTTACACCAAGGATTCCCATGGGAACTGGTATAGAATTGATGACAACAAGGTTTCTAGTTTGAATTAAACGAGGTGCTTTCTCAGGGTGCATATATGCTTGGGTACAACAGGGTTTCTGTTCGGCCATTTTGTCTCAGAACCATTGAGCCTTCAAAGGAGCAGCAATCAATCGTGAAAGTGATCGGGATTCTTACACAGAGAACCCAGCTGAACACCTTTCACCAGTAGAGTTGATGGAGCCACATAATTCTGAGCTTTCTTTTTCTGTATTGGATGGTGATAGATTGCCTAGGTCTAATGCTTTATATTCAACATCTTATGGAGATGGAATTGGTGCATCCAATATTCCTTATGACCCAGATGTCCCCAGGCCTGGCAATAGGTGAAGAAAAAATTAAGCCGCAGACGAAAAGGCAAGATGAGGTTACAAATTTCCAGGATAAGAAACAGAACAAGAACTCCCCACTTATTAATGGGTCAATTGTCGAAGGTCTCAAAGGGGATTATCATGAATGATATTTCAGCTGGCAAGGGGGATGATCTCCAAATACCCAAGTGATACCTTTTATAGATTTCAAGCGTCGTAGAAAAGCACGAGAAAATTGTGAGTGCTCGCCAATACGAGGGAGTACAGAAAACATTGGCTTATCAGGGTCAGCAGAGCATAAAAGAAGAAAGTTGATCAGGCCAAAATTCAGTGGTAATGGATCGTCTGGCAATGTTAATATCGGAAGTCAGGATAATGCAAGTAGGATGACTCAGAATGTTGAGTTACCAGATATGACACTTCATATTGACCTTGAAGACAATAATACTAGTTTTCAAGGCTATTCAGATTGTGAAGGAAACGAGAAGGTAGCAAACTGTGTGGTGACCCCCAACAATGCTAATGGAGACAGCAAAGAAGCATTACAGGATGTTGGTCCAGTTTCTAGTGAATATAATAGTAATACAGAAAATAGTTTGCCTTCGATGAATTTTGAGGCTGATGGGATCATCAAGTGTGTACTTGATCATGATGGAGGTAATGGAAATATATCTGATAATGCTAAAGCTGAGAATAGATCTTTTCACCATGGAGGAAATGAAAAGCTACCTGACAATGCTGAAGTCACGAATAGATCTTACCCAACAACTAGTGAGAATGCCTTAGATATTATGTTAAGCATGCAGAATGGATTATAACTGTGGATCAGAAAAGGCATTCAAAGAAGTTAGAAATATTGAAGAAAGTAAGCAACAACTATTTCTGCAATCTGTTGGGAAACAATGCAAAGCATCTATTGAAACCGTCAGTTACTCCAATACAAAAGAGTCTGCAGAATTATTTGAGCAAGATGACAAACGTGTAGAGGTGATAGCAGCAGTGCAGTGCAAAGACCGTAAAGTGGTTGCTTTGAGCGAGAAGATAGTGGAAATGGAAATCGTGAAAGTCCCAGCCATTAACCATGGCGCAATCACAGATCTCAAGCGAGAAGATCGTGCATTTTGTTTTTGGTTCATGAGGTGAAGTACAACAAGAACATCCAATGCAGCGAACAAATTGAACCATCATAAATTGAAGAAAAGATGGTCTCCATTACGTGTTGGCCGAGAGGTTGATACTGATACCTCCCACTGTTAGAGCAGCTGATTCAAGTCCATCTATGAATGGATTGAGCTCCAGCTGTATTGGGTTTGTCGCTGATGTAAGACGGATGAATGTTGCCTTGACAAGAACCTAGCTCTCGCTTTGGATTTTGTGTAATGCGAGGACCTTGCAGACGAACCGGAACTGGGCAGCTCTAGTAAAGGATGCTAAAGAGAGGAATTTGTTCATCTCAGCGAAACAGCCATATGAATCCTTGTTTGAAACATGCTCCTAGGGATGCTTGCAAGAAAGAAAGTATTAATAATCATTCAAGACTGTCTAGGAATGCTGAAAATTCTAGAGGCAGTGGCAAACTAGGCAAACAAAATGAGCAGAAAGTGCACCGGGATAAAAACTCTATTCGTTCTGTGACCCGATGCCATAGTACTGTTGCTGGAGACGGTGAGAATCTTTATATCCAAAAGAAAAGCCAGAGAGGAACATGATCTTCCAGGGAAAATGGATGTCAAGTCTGTAATTTCAAGGGAATCTGTTACTGGTGATGAAAGCAAGGGAAGAGAAAGAAACGAGAAGAAACTTGGCTCCGGTAAGAAGAGAGATAAATGTGCAAATTCAAAGAGTTCTAGGGAGCGTTCTGGACATGAACTGGGTGATGGCCACAAAAATCTGAAATTGAGCAGAGGAACAAAGAAATCTATTGAAGGTAGGAGAAGCCGGGAAGAATTTGGAGAGTTCTACATCCTCAGATGAAGGCAGCTTCAAAAGCAAGGAGGTCAATGATGGTAAAAGATCCTAATCCTGTAGGTGCTTGTTCAGATATGATTACAAAGAGGAAACAACAACGTGAAGCTATTGAGGCCATTCTAAACTCATTGCTCATTTCCTCCAAGAAGACATAACCATCAACGAAATCTATGTCTTCCAAAAGGCCTCCTCCAACCTCTGTTGTAAGTGTTGGAATCAGACCTCCCAAGATAAGAAAAGGTCTGCAGTAGCCTCAAAAAGGTTTATTACAAAATTGGATCCATCAGCACCACAGTAAAAGTGAAAATTTGTGTGATCCCAGTATGTTATGAAGTCAGATTCTGTTTTTTTGAGATTTTAGTGGAGCCTATTTTATCATCCCCCGAAAGCTTATGGAAAGAAGGCCGGCTTGATCTTGAATATCAAGGTAAACCATGGATTGGATAAGTTTGGTTTACGTGTGGTGATTCATTGTTATAGACCCCCAAGGCAATACAACATTGGTTTTGAAAATACAGAAATGCTACTAGTGTGACTGATAATTATGGATGCTGCTTAGTTGAAGGAGAAATAGAGGGAAACCCTTGGTACTACGATATCAATAATTTCATCCAAAACCAAGCTTATCCCCTGGGGGCATCCAAAAAGAGAAGAAAACCTTGAAGAGGTTAACTATGGATTTTTACCTTGATGAGGAGGTCCTGTATAAGAGGTCATCTGATGGGACTGTGCTAAAATGCCCAGATAAGCTGCAGCAAAAAACGCGCTTCGGGAAGTCCTTGAAGAGATCCGCTTGACCCATACTAATAGGCATATGATGGCTAGAGAAATGCAAAGAAATAGTTATTTCTGGAGGACATTAGAGAGGGATTGCATCGACTATGTCCGCAAGTGTCATAAGTGTCAAGTCCGTGGTGACAAAATCAATGCCCCTCCGGCTTTTATGTTTAACTTGATATCTCCGTGGCCTTTTGCACTGTGAGGAATTAATGTGATTGGGCCTATCAACCAAAAGCCAGCAATGATCATAGGTTTATTTCTCGTGGCTATCGACTACTTCACGAGATGGGTAAAAGTTGGGTCATTTACTCATGTAATGCAAAAGGTGTTGAAGAAATTTGTTTGATATGTCTATACGGACCACCAGAAAAGATCATAACTGATACTGCTCAGAACTTCAATGGAAGAATAATAATAGAACTCTGCGCTAGATGGAAAATCAAGCAACCCCACACTTGGGGGCATGGTCAGATATGGATAAAAGCAAAGATCATCGCAGATAGCCCATAATAAGCAAAGCGCTTGCGGTTGAGTGGTTGAATGACTTATGACAATTTGAATGAGTCATCCAATCAGAGAAGCCTGCAAAGCTTTGGTCTGATTAGGCAAAGGCATCCTGTTGATAATGGAGTATCAGAGAAAAGGGCCTATGTTTCTAAAGAGAATCTCAGGTCAACAAAATCGCGGAAGGTGAATTGAAGATCGATGACGAATTGAAGATCGATGTTGCTCGAGACGGGTCGGTCACCCATCAAATGAGACCATGCTAGCCGGGTCGGTCACCCAGAAAAATGAGACCACGGGTCGGTCACCCATCAAATGAGGCCATGCTAGCCGGGTCGGTCACCCAGAAAAATGAGACCACGGGTCGGTCACCCATCAAATGAGGCCATGCTAGCCGGGTCGGTCACCCAGAAAAATGAGACCACGGGTCGGTCACCCATCAAATGAGACCATGCTAGCCGGGTCGGTCACCCAGAAAAATAAGACCACGGGTCGGTCACCCATCAAATGAGGCCATGCTACCCGGGTCGGTCACCTAGAAAAATGAGACCACGGGTCGGTCACCCATCAAATGAGGCCATGCTACCCGGGTCGGTCACCCATCAAATGAGACCATGCTAGTCGGGTCGGTCACCCAGAAAAATGAGACCACGGGTCGGTCACCCATCAAATGAGGCCATACTAACCGGGTCAGTCACCCATCGAATGAGGCCATGCTAACCGGGTCGGTCACCCATCAAATGAGGCCATGCTAACCGGGTCGGTCACCCAGAAAAATGAGACCACGCTGGTCGGTCACCCATCAAATGAGGCCATGCTAACCGGGTCGGTCACCCATCGAATGAGGCCATGCTAACCGGGTCGGTCACCCATCAAATGAGGCCATGCTAACCGGGTCGGTCACCCGATAAAATGAGACCATCTGGGTCGGTCACCCATCAAATGAGGCCATGCTAACCAGGGTCGATCACCCAAGGAAATGAGACCCTTCATATCTAGCTTGGGTAGGTCACCCGTAAAAACGAGACCCATATCCTTCATTACGTTTTTTCTTTACAACGCTTACTATTTATAGTCTTACAAGACTTTAGTCGTAAGCATTGTAAAGAGGGGGGCATCTGTTGCTACCCAATTTTTTGACTCTTTATTTTTTATGTTTCGAAAAGAAAAGTATTTCAAAAATAGATTTTGGGTTCAAGGGCGAAATCGAGCAATTTGGAGTTTAATGGCCGATTGAGGGTTAAATCGCGAAAATCAGGAGCCAAGGACCAGATAAGGAGATCGCGCAAAGCTACGGTGGAGATTGAATTTTTGATGGGATTTTAATTGCATAAAAAAGTTTAAGTCCAATTTGGTGCATTTAGAGAATTTTTAAAGGACCAAATCATATTTTTACCTTCTTTTGATTTTTTGAAATCTGCATTAAAATTTAGTCACTGTTCCGGCAGGCATTTACGTTGAAATTTTTCAGGCGCGCTTAGAGCGGATCAATCAAATTTTTATTCCGTTTTCAAATTGATTTTTTCTTCCAATTCGCATTGATCACAGCAGCTTAAGTCGATATTTTTTTTCCTAATCGGTAATGATTTTTCTTCCCGTTTCATCCTCTTCACCCAGACTTTCAACGACTCAAAATCCCCAGTAGGGAATACCCCTGCATTAAAAACGTGATTTCATTCATGATTTTCCCTGATCTTCGACCACCCATTCAATCGTGATTTTCATTCCCGATTTTCCTCTCGTTTGCATTCAATACCATGCTTTAAACGTTGATGAACGTTGGGTGGCTCTGGCTATAAATAGAAGCAGAGACGAAAAAAAAAGGGGGAGGAGGACGTGAGAAACATATATTAAAGACGCAGAAAAACAGAGAGGAACCCTAGCATTTTCTTCTTCGTTTTACTCGCCTCTCTCTCTAAAAACCGAGTCTTCGTCTTGCTCTCCTTCTCGGTTTAACAGCTTTGACAGTCAATCCCAGCCATTTCACTTCACCACCGTCGACTACCATATTACTCTCCAACATCACCATCGTCTCTCGCCATAAATCCCCCAGTAGCACAGCCCACTTTCTCTCGTTAAAAAAAACAGAGCAGCTCGACGCAGACGCCACCAGCCCGCCCGGCTCAGAGGCTCCGACCGGCGACCTCCGGCCACCATTTACGACACCACAACAACCGGAAGAATCACCTCGGCCTCCTCTACGCAAAGGTATTAATTGTTTCTCCTTTTGTCATACTTGAAAAATCACCATCATCGTGCATCATCTTCTCTCGCATGCGTGGGAAGGTGAACGTTTTCATTTTTACGGGCCGGGTTGGGCCGGGTTTTGTACCCGGCCCAATCCATAAAATTTAGAGCCCAGCTCGGACCAAGATTTTACGGGCCGACGGCCCTGCACCCAAGATTTCTGGACCGACGGACCGGACCCAAGATCTCCGGGCCAACAGCCCCTGCACTCAGATATTCTGGGCCGACGGCCCAGTATTTTTGGGGTCGACAGCCCAGCTTTGAAAGAGCCGACAGCCCAAGGTTTTTTATCTTCCGGGCTGAAAGCCCTCCCCACAGTGTGGGTCGGGCAGCCCAACCTCATATATATATATAAAAATAATAAAAAATATAAAAAATACAAATGTTTCAAAAATATTTTTATTAAAGAAAAAATGTGTTGTTTTCTTGCATACGGCCAATACACTAGCATGTTTTAAAAAATTATTTTATTTAAAAAAAATATATATTATCTTGGGGTTTCCAAAAAAAAATGAGTTTTAGCATGGATTTTACAAAGAAACAATCATTTCTTGCATTTTGAGATTTTACAACATGTTTGTAAAATCCAAAGGGTATTGGCCAATATGTCAAAAAATATAAAAATCTTTTTTGGGAATTTATTATTCACCATCGGTATTTGGGTAAATAAATCCTAAGGGGTTAATATCCAAAATATTCGAGCGGGAATAATATGCTATTATTCACCATCGATATTTGGGTAAATAAATCCTAAGAGGTTAATATCCAAAATATTCGACGGGAATGATATGCTATTATTCACTGTTGATATTTGGGTAAATAAATCCTAAAGGGGTTAATATCCAAAATATTCGACAGGGAATGATATGCTATTATTCACTCGTTGGTATTTGGGTAAATAAATCCGAAGGGGTTAATATCCAAAAATATTCGACAGGAATGATATGCTATTATTCACTGTTGGTATTTGGGTAAATAAATCCTAAGGGATTAATATCCAAAATATTCGGCGGAATAATATCCCATTTGCCATTCATTTTACATATTGTTTTGACAGATCAATTCATAAACAAGCCAAACGTCAAGCAGCTTACCTTAGGTAGGGCGTACTAGGGGTGCTAAAACCTTCCCTTTACGCAACCAGCCCCTTACCTTAGAATCTTTGAAAGACCAGTTTTTTTAGGTTTCCTAGTAACCATTAATACTAGGTGGCGACTCCCTTTTTTTTCAAATAGAGAACCCCCCGATATTTAATTCCCGCTCACGGGGGACGAGTAGCCACGATGCCGCATTACTACAAATTGTTTTTGGGGGTGCGACTGAATGGCGACTCCAATCGGGGACTTGGGCTAAGCTTGATAGTTTTTTATTTGTTTATGATTTATTTTATTTGTTTATTTATTTATTTATTTTCATGTTGCTATGGATTATTTATAAGTCTTTAGCATGCATCTTTACATCTTGTCATCATGCATCACTTTTTTATTATCTTTGAGAGCACACACTAAACTTTAAGTTAAGTGGGGGAACTAGCAGACTTACCTATGACTTGAGTCAAGGTTGAAGTTTGTGTAAACCCCCAACTCTTTGCTCGAGTGTTTAGACCGGGTAGTGAGTGGTATACGTGCCATCTCGCTATCTCGCCGAACCCCCCATATCGCCTTTACGAGGGTGATCACTGGGACAAACGAAGAGACCCTCTTTAGAGACCAAGTAGTAAACTTACCCTATGTCTCAACGTAAAGGAACTAGAAACCTATCGTTAGGATGTATGCTCCATAATATCTTTTTGCATAAAATGAAAAAAAAAGCATTTTTGCCTAAGGCAAGTGTGACGCACTCTTTGAAAAATGAATTTCGTGATGCAACGAGAAATTCTTTTTTCACCACAAGTTCAACTTTGGGTTGTCTCGAAAGAAAGGTTGAAAAGCTTTTTTTTTATTAGTAAAAGAAATATAAAAGACAGTCGCTTGAGAGGCAATTTACCCGATCCAATGTTGCAAGATCGCTAGGGTACACCGCAAAAGAAGCTAGAAGTGTCACCGGTGATGGTAGCTTTGTAACGATTGATAACAAGAAAGATGAGCGAAATGTCGGTGCTACTTTTGGCTCTGCCATCTCCACAGAGAACTTTGGGGACTCTACCAGTAAGCACAGAAGAGAGTATGATAGGGATGTTACACCTCGTAAAGAATACGACGTCCAAGTATTTCGAAGTCGACGTTAATTTTGAAGCTGCTGAGAGTAACCACACTGCTATTGATCCAAGTATTATTAATCAAGATATGGAAGTTGAAGAGGACTCTTGTCTTTGGTGGTAATTGTGGCGCTTTTTGGGACTAAAAAGTGGTCTCGTTGTAAATCCGTGAGATATTGCTCACAAGATGCCAAGAAGCACATTGGAAGGCTGGCCACAAGTTGAAATGCAAGGAGTTCAAATTAAATTCCTCACAAACAGCAAGATCAAACTTTGGTTTTAAACCTTCAGGTGGTGGGATTAAAAGCTTTTCTAGCATTGCACTTGCTCCTGCCTGTGGAGTTTCTAACTCTAAGCCTATAAAGAAGCCAGGAAAGGTTCTTTTCCCGTATGAAGAGTTCATTAAACTTTTCAACTCAGACAAGCCCGGATTTTCTCCCTGTGGGCTCTTAAATTGTGGAAACAGTTGTTTTTGCCAGTGGTTCTACAATGCCTCACATACACAAGGCCATTTGTTGCATATTTGTTGAATAAAGGACATCAAACAGAATGTAAACGTAATGATCGGTGTTTCAATCCCATGTTGAAAAAGCAAGCCAAAGCACGCTTCCCTTTTCACCGATAAATATTCTTTTTCGGTTACCTAATATTGGTGGTAATCTTGGCTATGGAAGACAGGAGGATGCTCATGAGTTCATGAGGTTTGCCATTGATACTATGCAATCAGTATGCCTTGATGAATTTGGTGGGGCAAAGGCTGTTGAACCTGCATCTCAAGAGACTACAAAAATTCAACACATATTTGGGGCAAAGGCTGTTGAACCTGCATCTCAAGAGACTACAAAAATTCAACACATATTTGGGGGTCGCCTCCGATCTCAGGTGATTTGTGCAAAATGCAATAAGATTTCGAATCACTTTGAGAACATGATGGGTTTAACTGTTGAGATTCATGGTGATGCTGCATCCTTGGAGGAATGCATTGATCAATTCACAGACAAAGAGTGGCTTCATGGAGAAAAATATGTACAAATGTGACGAGTGCAATAACTATGTTAAGGCATGGAAGCGTCTTACCATTCAACGAGCTCCAAATGTTCTTACAATCGCTTTAAAAAAGATTCCGGAGTGGGAGGTATGTTAAACTTAACAAAAGGGTAACTTTTCCTAAGATGATGAGTGAAGGAGGAGATGGCACCGATGTATACAAGCTTTATGCAGTTGTTGTCCACGTGGATATGCTAAATGCATCATTTTTTGGTCATTACATATGTTACACCAAGGATTCCCATGGGAACTGGCATAGAATTGATGACAACAAGGTTTCTAGTTTGAATTAAACGAGGTGCTTTCTCAGGGTGCATATATGCTTGGGTACAACAGGGTTTCTGTTCGGCCATTTTGTCTCAGAACCATTGAGCCTTCAAAGGAGCAGCAATCAATCGTGAAAGTGATCGGGATTCTTACACAGAGAACCCAGCTGAACACCTTTCACCAGTAGAGTTGATGGAGCCACATAATTCTGAGCTTTCTTTTTCTGTATTGGATGGTGATAGATTGCCTAGGTCTAATGCTTTATATTCAACATCTTATGGAGATGGAATTGGTGCATCCAATATTCCTTATGACCCGGATGTCCCCGAGCCCGGCAATAGGTGAAGAAAAAAAATTAAGCCGCATGACGAAAAAGGCAAGATGAGGTTACAAATTTCCAGGATAAGAAACAGAACAAGAACTCCCCACTTATTAATGGGTCAATTGTCGAAGGTCTCAAAGGGGATTATCATGAATGATATTTCAGCTGGCAAGGGGGATGATCTCCAAATACCTGAAGTGATACCTTTTATAGATTTCAAGCGTCGTAGAAAAGCACAGAAAATTGTGAGTGCTGCCAATACAGGGAGTACGAGAAAACATTGGCTTATCGAGTCAGCGAAAGATAAAAGAAGAAAGTTGATCGGGCCAAAATTCAGTGGTAATGGATCGTCCCGGCAATGTTAATATCGGAAGTCGGGGATAATGCAAGTAGGATGACTCGTAATGTTGAGTTACCGGATATGACACTTCATATTGACCTTGAAGACAATAATACTAGTTTTCAAGGCTATTCAGATTGTGAAGGAAACGAGAAGGTAGCAAACCGTGTGGTGACCCCCAACAATGCTAATGGAGACAAACAAAGAAGCATTACAGGGATGTTGGTCCAGTTTCTAGTGAATATAATAGTAATACAGAAAATAGTTTGCCTTCGATGAATTTTGAGGCTGATGGGATCATCAAGTGTGTACTTGATCATGATGGAGGTAATGGAAATATATCTGATAATGCTAAAGCTGAGAATAGATCTTTTCACCATGGAGGAAATGAAAAGCTACCTGACAATGCTGAAGTCACGAATAGATCTTACCCAACAACTAGTGAGAATGCCTTAGATATTATGTTAAGCATGCAGAATGGATTATAACTGTGGATCAGAAAAGGCATTCAAAGAAGTTAGAAATATTGAAGAAAGTAAGCAACAACTATTTCTGCAATCTGTTGGGAAACAATGCAAAGCATCTATTGAAACCGTCAGTTACTCCAATACAAAAGAGTCTGCAGAATTATTTGAGCAAGATGACAAACGTGTAGAGGTGATAGCAGCAGCTGCAGGCAAAGACTGTAAAGTGGTTGCTGAGCGAGAAGATAGTGGAAATGGAAATCGTGAAAGTCCCAGCCATTAACCATGGCGCAATCACAGATCTCAAGCGAGAAGATCGTGCATTTTGTTTTTGGTTCATGAGGTGAAGTACAACAAGAACATCCAATGCAGCGAACAAATTGAACCATCATAAATTGAAGAAAAGATGGTCTCCATTACGTGTTGGCCGAGAGGTTGATACTGATACCTCCCACTGTTAGAGCAGCTGATTCAAGTCCATCTATGAATGGATTGAGCTCCAGCTGTATTGGGTTTGTCGCTGATGTAAGACGGATGAATGTTGCCTTGACAAGAACCTAGCTCTCGCTTTGGATTTTTGTGTAATGCGAGGACCTTGCGGACGAACCCTGAACCAGGGCAGCTCTAGTAAAGGATGCTAAAGAGAGGAATTTGTTCATCTCAAATAAACAGACCATATGAATCCTTGTTTGAAACATGCTCCTAGGGATGCTTGCAAGAAAGAAAGTATTAATAATCATTCAAGACTGTCTAGGAATGCTGAAAATTCTAGAGGCAGTGGCAAACTAGGCAAACAAAATGAGCAGAAAGTGCACCGGGATAAAAACTCTATTCGTTCTGTGACCCGATGCCATAGTACTGTTGCTGGAGACGGTGAGAATCTTTATATCCAAAAGAAAAGCCAGAGAGGAACATGATCTTCCAGGGAAAATGGATGTCAAGTCTGTAATTTCAAGGGAATATGTTACTGGTGATGAAAGCAAGGGAAGAGAAAGAAACGAGAAGAAACTTGGCTCCGGTAAGAAGAGAGATAAATGTGCAAATTCAAAGAGTTCTAGGGAGCGTTCTGGACATGAACTGGGTGATGGCCACAAAAATCTGAAATTGAGCAGAGGAACAAAGAAATCTATTGAAGGTAGGAGAAGCCAGAAGAATTTGGAGAGTTCTACATCCTCAGATGAAGGCAGCTTCAAAAGCAAGGAGGTCAATGATGGTAAAAGATCCTAATCCTGTAGGTGCTTGTTCAGATATGATTACAAAGAGGAAACAACAACGTGAAGCTATTGAGGCCATTCTAAACTCATTGCTCATTTCCTCCAAGAAGACATAACCATCAACGAAATCTATGTCTTCCAAAAGGCCTCCTCCAACCTCTGTTGTAAGTGTTGGAATCAGACCTCCCAAGATAAGAAAAGGTCTGCAGTAGCCTCAAAAAGGTTTATTACAAAATTGGATCCATCAGCACCACAGTAAAAGTGAAAATTTGTGTGATCCCAGTATGTTATGAAGTCAGATTCTGTTTTTTGAGATTTTAGTGGAGCCTATTTTATCATCCCTGAAAGCTTATGGAAAGAAGGCCGGCTTGATCTTGAATATCAAGGTAAACCATGGATTGGATAAGTTTGGTTTACGTGTGGTGATTCATTGTTATAGACCCCCAAGGCAATACAACATTGGTTTTGAAAATACAGAAATGCTACTAGTGTGACTGATAATTATGGATGCTGCTTAGTTGAAGGAGAAATAGAGGGAAACCCTTGGTACTACGATATCAATAATTTCATCCAAAACCAAGCTTATCCCCTGGGGGCATCCAAAAAGAGAAGAAAACCTTGAAGAGGTTAACTATGGATTTTTACCTTGATGAGGAGGTCCTGTATAAGAGGTCATCTGATGGGACTGTGCTAAAATGCCCAGATAAGCTGCAGCAAAAAACGCGCTTCGGGAAGTCCTTGAAGAGATCCGCTTGACCCATACTAATAGGCATATGATGGCTAGAGAAATGCAAAGAAATAGTTATTTCTGGAGGACATTAGAGAGGGATTGCATCGACTATGTCCGCAAGTGTCATAAGTGTCAAGTCCGTGGTGACAAAATCAATGCCCCTCCCGGCTTTTATGTTTAACTTGATATCTCCGTGGCCTTTTGCACCCTGTGAGGAATTAATGTGATTGGGCCTATCAACCAAAAAGCCAGCAATGATCATAGGTTTATTTCTCGTGGCTATCGACTACTTCACGAGATGGGTAAAAGTTGGGTCATTTACTCATGTAATGCAAAAGGTGTTGAAGAAATTTGTTTGATATGTCTATACTGACCACCGTAAAAGATCATAACCGATATCGCTCGTAACTTCAATGGAAGAATAATAATAGAACTCTGCGCTAGATGGAAAATCAAGCAACCCCACACTTGGGGGCATGGTCAGATATGGATAAAAGCAAAGATCATCGCAGATAGCCCATAATAAGCAAAGCGCTTGCGGTTGAGTGGTTGAATGACTTATGACAATTTGAATGAGTCATCCAATCAGAGAAGCCTGCAAAGCTTTGGTCTGATTAGGCAAAGGCATCCTGTTGATAATGGAGTATCGTGAGAAAAGGGCCTATGTTTCTAAAGAGAATCTCAGGTCAACAAAATCGCGGAAGGTGAATTGAAGATCGATGACGAATTGAAGATCGATGTTGCTCGAGACGGGTCGGTCACCCATCAAATGAGACCATGCTAGCCGGGTCGGTCACCCAGAAAAATGAGACCACGGGTCGGTCACCCATCAAATGAGACCATGCTAGCCGGGTCGGTCACCCAGAAAAATGAGACCACGGGTCGGTCACCCATCAAATGAGGCCATGCTAGCCGGGTCGGTCACCCAGAAAAATGAGACCACGGGTCGGTCACCCATCAAATAAGGCCATGCTAGCCGGGTCGGTCACCCAGAAAAATGAGACCACGGGTCGGTCACCCATCAAATGAGGCCATGCTAACCGGGTCGGTCACCCAATCAAATGAGACCACGGGTCGGTCACCCATCAAATGAGACCATGCTAGCCGGGCCTGGCCACCCGATAAAAAATGAGACCACTGGGTCGGTCACCCATCAAATGAGACCATGCTAGCCGGGTCGGTCACCCAGAAAAATGAGACCACGGGTCGGTCACCCATCAAATGAGGCCATACTAACCGGGTCGGTCACCCATCGAATGAGGCCATGCTAACCGGGTCGGTCACCCATCAAATGAGGCCATGCTAACCGGGTCGGTCACCCAGAAAAATGAGACCACGGGTCGGTCACCCATCAAATGAGGCCATGCTAACCGGGTCGGTCACCCATCGAATGAGGCCATGCTAACCGGGTCGGTCACCCATCAAATGAGGCCATGCTAACCGGGTCGGTCACCCAGAAAAATGAGACCACGGGTCGGTCACCCATCAAATGAGGCCATGCTAACCGGGTCGATCACCCAAGGAAATGAGACCCTTCATATCTAGCTTGGGTAGGTCACCCAGAAAAACGAGACCCATATCCTTCATTCTGTTTTTCTTTACAACGCTTACTATTTATAGTCTTACAAGACTTTAGTCGTAAGCATTGTAAAGAGGGGGGCATCTGTTGCTACCCAATTTTTTGACTCTTTATTTTTTTATGTTTCGAAAAGAAAAGTATTTCAAAAATAGATTTTGGGTTCAAGGGCGAAATCGAGCAATTTGGAGTTTAATGGCCGATTGAGGGTTAAATCGCGAAAATCAGGAGCCAAGGACCAGATAAGGAGATCGCGCAAAGCTACGGTGGAGATTGAATTTTTGATGGGATTTTAATTGCATAAAAAAGTTTAAGTCCAATTTGGTGCATTTAGAGAATTTTTAAAGGACCAAATCATATGTTTACCTTCTTTTGATTTTTTGAAATCTGCATTAAAATTTAGTCACTGTTCCGGCAGGCATTTACGTTGAAATTTTTCAGGGCGCGCTTAGAGCGGATCAATCAAATTTTTTATTCCGTTTTCAAATTGATTTTTCTTCCACTCGCATTGATCACAGCAGCTTAAGTCGATATTTTTTTTCCTAATCAGTAATGATTTTTCTTCCCGTTTCATCCTCTTCGACCCAGACTCAACGACTCAAAATCCCCAGTAGGGAATACCCCTGCATTAAAACGTGATTTCATTCATGATTTTCCCGATCTTCGCTCACCCATTCAATCGTGATTTTCATTCCCTGATTTTCCTCTGTTTGCATTCAATACCATGCTTTAAACGTTGATGAACGTTGGGTGGCTCTGGCTATAAATAGAAGCGAGACGAAAAAAAAAGGGGGAGGAGGACGTGAGAAACATATATTAAAGACGCTAGAAAACAGAGAGGAACCCTAGCATTTTCTTCTTCGTTTTACTCCGCCTCTCTCTCTAAAACCGGGTCTTCGTCTTGCTCTCCTTCTCGGTTTAACAACTTTGACAATCAATCCCAGCCATTTCACTTCACCACCGTCGACTACCATATTACTCTCCAACATCACCATCGTCTCGCCATAAATCCCCAGTAGCAGCACCCACTTTCTCTCGTTAAAAAACAGAGCGACTCGACGCAGACGCCACCAGCCCCGCCGGCTCAGAGGCTCGACCGGCGACCTCCGGCCACCATTTACGACACCACAACAACCGGAAGAATCACCTCGGCCTCCTCTACGCAAAGGTATTAATTGTTTCTCCTTTTGTCATACTTGAAAAATCACCATCATCGTGCATCATCTTCTCTCGCATGCGGGGAAGGTGAACGTTTTCATTTTTACGGGCCGGGTTGGGCCGGGTTTTGTACCCGGCCCAATCCATAAAATTTAGAGCCCAGCCCGACCAAGATTTTACGGGCCGACGGCCCGCACCCAAGATTTCTGGACCGACGGACCGGACCCAAGATCTCGGGGCCAACAGCCCTGCACTCAGATATTCTGGGCCGACGGCCCAAGTATTTTTGGGGCTGACAGCCCAGCCTTGAAAGAGCCGACAGCCCAAGGTTTTTTATCTTCCGGGCTGAAAGCCCTCCCCCACATGTGGGCTGGGCAGCCCTAGACCTCATATATATATATAAAAAATAATAAAAAAATATAAAAAAATACAAATGTTTCAAAAATATTTTTATTAAAGAAAAAATGTGTTGTTTTCTTGCATACGGCCAATACACTAGCATGTTTTAAAAAATTATTTTATTTAAAAAAAATATATATTATCTTGGGGTTTCCAAAAAAAAATGAGTTTTAGCATGGATTTTACAAAGAAAAAATCATTTCTTGCATTTTGAGATTTTACAACATGTTTGTAAAATCCAAAGGGTATTGGCCAATATGTCAAAAAATATAAAAATCTTTTTTGGGAATTTATTATTCACCATCGGTATTTGGGTAAATAAATCCTAAGGGGTTAATATCCAAAATATTCGGCGGGAATAATATGCTATTATTCACCATCGATATTTGGGTAAATAAATCCTAAGAGGTTAATATCCAAAATATTCGGCGGGAATGATATGCTATTATTCACTGTTGATATTTGGGTAAATAAATCCTAAAGGGGTTAATATCCAAAATATTCGACAGGAATGATATGCTATTATTCACTGTTGGTATTTGGGTAAATAAATCCGAAGGGGTTAATATCCAAAATATTCGACAGGAATGATATGCTATTATTCACTGTTGATATTTGGGTAAATAAATCCTAAGGGATTAATATCCAAAATATTCGGCGGAATAATATCCCATTTGCCATTCATTTTACATATTGTTTTGACAGATCAATTCATAAACAAGCCAAACGTCAAGCAGCTTACCTTAGGTAGGGCGTACTAGGGGTGCTAAAACCTTCCCTTTACGCAACCAGCCCCTTACCTTAGAATCTTTGAAAGACCAGTTTTTTAGGTTTCCTAGTAACCATTAATACTAGGTGGCGACTCCCTTTTTTTCAAATAGAGAACCCCCCGATATTTAATTCCCCGCTCACGGGGACGAGTAGCCACGATGCCGCATTACTACAAATTTTTTTGGGGTGCGACAGAATAGTCCCCAAAGTTCTCTGTGGAGATGGCAGAGCCAAAAGTAGCACCGGCATTTCGCTCATCTTTCTTGTTATCAATCGTTACAAAGCTACCATCACCAGTGACACTTCTAGCTTCTTTTGCAATGTACCCAACTGATCTTGCAACATTGGATCGGGTAAATTGCCTCAAGCAGCCTGTCTTTTATATTTCTTTTACAATAAAAGAAACTTTTCAACCTTTCTTTCAGACAACCCAAAGTTGAACTTGTGGTGAAAAAAGAATCTCGTTGCATCACGAAATTCATTTTCAAAGAGTGCGTCACACTGCCTTAGGCAAAAATGCTTCATTTTATGCAAAAAGATAATATGGAGCATACATCCTAACGATAGGTTTTAGTTCCTTTACGTTGAGACATAGGGTAAGTTTACTACTTGGTCTCTAAAGAGGGTCTCTTGCTGTCCCAGTGATCACCCTCGTAAAGGCGATATGGGGGTTCAGCAGATAGCGAGATGGCACGTATACCACTCACTACCAGTCTAAACACTCAGCAAAGAGTTGGGGTTTACACAAACTTCAACCTTGACTCAAGTCATAGGTAAGCTGCTAGTTCCCCACTTAACTTAAAGTTTAGTGTGTGCTCTCAAGATAATAAAAAAGTGATGCATGATGACAAGATGTAAAGATGCATGCTAAGACTTATAAATAATCCATAGCAACATGAAAATAAATAAATAAATAAACAAATAAAATAAATCATAAACAAATAAAAACTATCAAGCTTAGCCCAAGTCCCCAGTGGAGTCGCCATTCTGTCGCACCCCAAAAAAATTTGTAGTAATGCGGCATCGTGGCTACTCGTCCCCGTGAGCGGGGAATTAAATATCGGGGGGTTCTCTATTTGAAAAAAAGGGAGTCGCCACCTAGTATTAATGGTTACTAGGAAACCTAAAAAACTGGTCTTTCAAAGATTCTAAGGTAAGGGGTCAGGGTTGCGTAAAGGGAAGGTTTTAGCACTCCCTAGTACGCCCTACCTAAGGTAAGTCGCTTGACGCTTGGCTTGTTTATGAATTGATCTCGTCAAAACAATATGTAAAATGAATGGCAAATGGGATATTATTCCGCCGAATATTTTGGATATTAATCCCTTAGGATTTATTTACCCAAATATCAACAAAGTGAATAATAGCATATCATTCCCTCGTCGAATATTTTGGATATTAACCCCTTCGGATTTATTTACCCAAATACCAACAAAGTGAATAATAGCATATCATTCCCGTCGAATATTTTGGATATTAACCCCTTTAGGATTTATTTACCCAAATATCAACAAGTGAATAATAGCATATCATTCCCGCTCGAATATTTTGGATATTAACCTCTTAGGATTTATTTACCCAAATATCGATGGTGAATAATAGCATATTATTCCCGCCGAATATTTTGGATATTAACCCCTTAGGATTTATTTACCCAAATACCGATGGTGAATAATAAATTCCCAAAAAAGATTTTTATATTTTTTGACATATTGGCCAATACCCTTTGGATTTTACAAACATGTTGTAAAATCTCAAAATGCAAGAAATGATTTTTTTCTTTGTAAAATCCATGCTAAAACTCATTTTTTTTTGGGAAACCCCAAGATAATATATTTTTTTTTAAATAAAATAATTTTTTTAAAACATGCTAGTGTATTGGCCGTATGCAAGAAAAACAACACATTTTTTTCTTTAATAAAAAATATTTTTTGAAACATTTGTATTTTTTTATATTTTTTATTATTTTTTATATATATATGAGGTCAGGGTCGCCAAATCCCACTGTGGGGAGGGCTTTCAGCCCCGTAAGATAAAAAACCTTGGGGCTGTCGGCTCTTTTCAAGCTGGGCTGTCAGCCCAAAAATACTTGGGCCGTCGGCCCAGAATATCTGGGTCCGGGCCGTTGGCCCGTAGATCTTGGGTCCGGTCCGTCGGTCCAGTAAATCTTGGGTCCGGGCCGTCGGCCCCGTAAATCTTGGTCCGGGCCGGGCTCTAAATTTTATGGATTGGGCCGGGTACAAAACCCGCCCAACCCGGCCCGTAAAAATGAAAACGTTCACCTTCCCCGCATGCGAGAAGATGATGCACAGATGATGGTGATTTTTCAAGTATGACAAAAGGAGAAACAATTAATACCTTTGCGTAGAGGAGGCCGAGGTGATTCTTCCGGTTGTTGTGGTGTCGTAAATGGTGGCCGGAGGTCGCCTGGCCGGAGCCTCTCAAACCGGGCGGGCTGGTGGCGTCTAGCGTCGAGCCGCTCTGTTTTTTTTTAACAGAGAAAGTGGCTGTGCTACTGGGGATTTATGGCGGAGACGATGGTGATGTTGGAGAGTAATATGGTAGTCGACTGTGGTGAAGTGAAATGGCTGGGATTGACTGTCAAAGCTGTTAAACCGAGAAGGAGAGCAAGACGAAGACCTCGGTTTTAGAGAGAGAGAGGCAGAGTAAAACGAAGAAGAAAATGCTAGGGTTCCTCTCTGTTTTCTCGCGTCTTTAATATATGTTTCTCACGTCCCTCCTCCCCCTCTTTTTTTTTCGTCTCGCTTCTATTTATAGCCGAGCCACCCAACGTTCATCAACGTTTAAAGCATGGTATTGAATGCAAACAGAGGAAAATCAGGGAATGAAAATCACGATTGAATGGGTGATCGAAGATCAGGAAAATCATGAATGAAATCACGTTTTAATGCAGGGTATTCCTACCGGGGATTTTTGAGTCGTTGAGCTCGGGTCGAAGAGGATGAAACGGGAAGAAAAATCATTACCGATTAGGAAAAAAAATATCCGACTTAACTCGCTGTGATCAATGCGAATTGGAAGAAAAATCAATTTGAAAACGGAATAAAAATTTGATTGATCTCGCTCTAAGCGCGCCCTGAAAAATTTCAACGTAAATGCCCTGCCGAACAGATGACTAAATTTTAATGCGATTTCAAAAAATCAAAAGAAGGTAAAACATATGATTTGGTCCTTTAAAAATTCTCTAAATGCACCAAATTGGACTTAAACTTTTTTATGCAATTAAAATCCCATCAAAAATTCAATCTCCACCGTAGCTTTGCGCGATCTCCTTATCTGGTCCTTGGCTCCTGATTTTCGCGATTTAACCCTCAATCGGCCATTAAACTCCAAATTGCTCGATTTCGCCCTTGAACCCAAAATCTATTTTTGAAATACTTTTCTTTTCGAAACATAAAAAATAAAGAGTCAAAAATTGGGTAGCAACAGATGCCCCCTCTTTACAATGCTTACGACTAAAGTCTTGTAAGACTATAAATAGTAAGCGTTGTAAAGAAAAACAGAATGAAGGATATGGGTCTCGTTTTTCTGGGTGACCTACCCAAGCTAGATATGAAGGGTCTCATTTCCTTGGGTGATCGACCCGGTTAGCATGGCCTCATTTGATGGGTGACCGACCCGTGGTCTCATTTTTCTGGGTGACCGACCCGGTTAGCATGGCCTCATTTGATGGGTGACCGACCCGTGGTCTCATTTTTCTAGGTGACCGACCCGGGTAGCATGGCCTCATTTGATGGGTGACCGACCCGTGGTCTTATTTTTCTGGGTGACCGACCCGGCTAGCATGGTCTCATTTGATGGGTGACCGACCCGTGGTCTCATTTTTCTGGGTGACCGACCCGGCTAGCATGGCCTCATTTGATGGGTGACCGACCCGTGGTCTCATTTCTCTAGTGCATCGGCTATTATAATGAACGTGAGGCTGAAGCTGCAGTTGAGCTGCTACGATTTTTCAAAAGGAGGTACTTGGTGGTAGATTTGGCATCATAACTCCATATAAGTGTCAGCTCTCATTTCTGCGCTCTCGTTTCTCTAGTGCATTTGGATCATCTGTTGTTGCTGATATGGAGTTCAATATTGTTGATGGCTTTCAGGGCCTAGAGGTTGATACTGATACTTTCCACTGTTAGAGCAGCTGATTCAAGTTCATCTATGAATGGATTGAGCTCCAGCAGTATTGGGCTTGTCACTGATGTAAGACGGATGAATGTTGCCCTGACAAGAGCCTAGCTCTCGCTTTGGATTGTGGGTAATGCGAGGACCTTGCAGACGAACCGGAACTGGGCAACTCTAGTAAAGGATGCTAAAGAGAGGAATTTGTTCATCTCGGCGAAACATCCATATGAATCCTTGTTTGAAACATGCTCCTAGGGATGCTTGCAAGAAAGAAAGTATTAATAATCATTCAAGACTGTCTAGGCATGCTGGAAATTCTAGAGGCAGTGGCAAACTAGGCAAACAAAATGAGCAGAAAGTGCACCGGGATAAAAACTCTATTCATTCTGTGACCCGATCCATAGTACTATTGCTGGAGACGGTAAGGATTTTTTATATCCAAAGTAGCAAAAGAAAAGCCAGAGAGGAACAGGATATTCCAAGGGAAATGGATGTCAGGTCTGTAATTCCAGGGGAATTTGTTACTGGTGATGAAAGCAAGGGAAAAGAAAGAAGCGAGAAGAAACTTGGCTCCGGTAAGAAGAAAAATAAATGTGCAAATTCAAAGAGTTCTAGGGAGTATTCTGAACATGAACTGGGTGATGGCCACAAAAATATGAAATTGAGCAGGGAAACAAAGAAATCTATTGAAGGTAAGAGAAGTCAGAAGAATTTGGAGAGTTCTACATCCTCAGATGAAGGCAGCCTCAAAAGCAAGGAGGTCAATGATGGTAAAGATCGTAATCCTGTAGGTGGTTGTTTAGATATGATTGCAAAGAGAAAATAACAACGTGAAGCTGTCGAGGCCATTCTAAACTCATCGCTCAAGAAGTCAGAACCATCAACGAAATCCATGTCTTCCTAAAGGCCTCCTCCAACCTCCGTTGTAAGTGGTGGAATCAGACCTCCCGGACAAGAAAAGGTCTGCGGTAGCCTCAAAAAGGTTTATTGCAAAATCAGATCCATCAGCACCATAGTAAAAGTGAAAATTTATGTGATCCCAGTATGGTATGAAGTCGGATTCTATTTTTGAGATTTTAGTGGAGCCTATTTTATCATCCCTGAAAGTTTATGAAAAGAAGGCCAGTTTGATCTTGAATATCAAGGTAAACCATGGATTGGTTAAGTTTGGTTTACGTGTGGTGATTCATTGTTATAGACCCCCAAGACAATACAGCATTGGTCTTGAAAATACAGAAATACTACTAGTGTGACTGATCATTGTGGATAAGATCGATTTTTGGTTCAAACACTGCATGTGCTTGCCAATTATATTTTGCAGGCAAGTTTTGTCTAGAAAATATAGACCATGGTGCCTCTCGGGTGGACCTCGTTCCGAGTGACCAAAACCCTGCTGAGTTTGAAGCCTGTATTCTTGGTTTAGAAGCTGCATTGGGGTTTGAGCATATAAAAAATAGATGCGTATGGAGACTCAATGCTATTTGTCAAGAAGAAGGGGAATGGCAAACCAAAGAAGAAAAGCTAATACCCTACTAAGAAATCCTGTCTGAGCTAGCTGGAGAATTTGAGGAAATAGAGTTCGCTCATCTAGGAAGGGAAGGGAATCAGTTTGTCGATGCTTTGGCCACACTAGATTCTATGGCTAGAGTAGACTTTGGACAAAACTTACAGCCGATACACATTGATATCAGAAGATAGACCAGCTCATTGCTGCTCAGTTGAAGGAGAAATAGATGGAAACCCTTGGTACTACGATATCAAGAATTTCATCCAAAACCAAGCTTATCCCCTGGGGGCATCCAAAAAGAGAAGAAAACCTTGAGGAGGTTAATGATAGATTTTTACCTTGATGGGGAGGTTTTGTATAAGAGGTCATCTGATGGTACTTTGCTGAGCTGCTTAGATGGGGTTGAAGCCAGAAATGCGTTGCGAGAAGTCCATGAAGGGATTCACTCAACCCATACTAATAGGCATATGATGGCTAGAAATGGTTATTTCTGGAGGACATTGGAGAAGGATTGCATCGACTATGTCCGCAAGTGTCATTAGTGTCAAGTTCGTGGTGACAAAATCAATGCCCCCCGGCTCTTATGTTTAACTTGATATCTTCGTGGCCTTTTGCAAAGTGGGGAAATGATGTGATTGGGTATATCAACCAAAAGCCAGCAATGATCATAGGTTTATTCTCGTGGCTATCGACTACTTCACAAGATGGGTAGAAGCTGGGTCATTTGCTCATGTAACGCAAAAGTTGTTGAAGAAATTTGTTGAAGGAGATTTGATATGTCGATATGGACCGCCAGAAAAGAGCATAACTGATACTGCTCAGAACTTCAATGGAAGAATATTAATAGAACTCTGCGCTAAATGGAAAATCAAGCACCCCACACTTGGGGGCATGGTTAGATTTGGATAAAAGCAAAGATCATCGCAGATAGACCATAATAAGCAAGGCGCTTATGTTTGAGTGGTTGAATGACTTATGACAATTTGAATGAGTCATCCAATCAGAGAAGCCTACAAAGCTTTGGAGATTAGGCAAAGGCATCCTGTTGATAATGGAGTATCAGAGAAAAGGGCCTATGTTTCTAAAGAGAATCTCAGGTCAACAAAATCACGGAAGGTGAATTGAAGATCGATGACGAATTGAAGATCGATGTTGCTCGAGACGGGTCGGTCACCCATCAAATGAGACCATGCTAGCCGGGTCGGTCACCCAGAAAAATGAGACCACGGGTCGGTCACCCATCAAATGAGACCATGCTAGCCGGGTCGGTCACCCAGAAAAATGAGACCACGGGTCGGTCACCCATCAAATAAGGCCATGCTAGCCGGGTCGGTCACCCAGAAAAATGAGACCACGGGTCGGTCACCCATCAAATAAGGCCATGCTAGCCGGGTCGGTCACCCAGAAAAATGAGACCACGGGTCGGTCACCCATCAAATGAGGCCATGCTTACCGGGTCGGTCACCCAATCAAATGAGACCACTGGGTCGGTCACCCATCAAATGAGACCATGCTAGCCGGGTCGGTCACCCGTAAAAAATGAGACCACGGGTCGGTCACCCATCAAATGAGACCATGCTAGCCGGGTCTGGTCACCCGATAAAAATGAGACCACGGGTCGGTCACCCATCAAATGAGACCATGCTAGCCGGGTCTGGGTCACCCGTAAAAAATGAGACCACGGGTCGGTCACCCATCAAATGAGGCCATGCTTACCGGGTCGGTCACCCATCCAATGAGGCCATGCTAACCGGGTCGATCACCCAGAAAAATGAGACCACGGGTCGGTCACCCATCAAATGAGGCCATGCTAACCGGGTCGGTCACCCATCGAATGAGGCCATGCTAACCGGGTCGGTCACCCATCCAATGAGGCCATGCTAACCGGGTAGGTCACCCAGAAAAATGAGACCACGGGTCGGTCACCCATCAAATGAGGCCATGCTAACCGGGTCGGTCACCCATCGAATGAGGCCATGCTAACCGGGTCGGTCACCCAGAAAAATGAGACCTTTCTAACCACTAACCGGGTCGGTCACCCAAGGAAATGAGACCCTTCATATCTAGCTTGGGTAGGTCACCCAGAAAAACGAGACCCATATCCTCCATTATGTTTTTCTTTACAACACTTACTATTTAAAGTCTTTTACAAGACTTTAGTCGTAAGCATTGTAAAGAGGGGGCATCTGTTGCTACCCAATTTTTGACTCTTTATTTTTTATGTTTCAAAAAAAGTATTTCAAAAACAGATTTTTTGGTTTCAAGGGCGAAATCGAGCAATTTGAGAGTTTAATGGTCGATTGAGGGTTTAAATCGCGAAAATCGAAAACCGAGGACCGATTAGAAAGTCGCGCAAAGCCGAGGTTAAGATTGAATTTTTTGATGGGATTTAATTGCATAAAAAGTTTAAATCCAATTGGGTGCATTTAGAAAAATTTTTAAAGGACCAATTCATATTTTTAACTTCTTTTTGATTTTTTTTGAAATCTGCATAAAAAAGGAAACATGCACTGTTCCGGCATGCATTTGTTTGAATTTTTCAGGCGCGCTTAAAGCAGATCAATCACATTTTTTCCTAATCAGTAGTGATTTTTCTTACCGTTTCATCTCCATCAGTTACAGCATATCAATCACATTTTTTTCTTAATCAATCGTGATATCCTTTGTTCCTCAGCCCTGCATTAAAAAACTTTGAAAAAATTTGCACTGCATTTACGCCTTTAAGAGTTGCATTTGCATGTGCCAGCTGCATGATTTTTGAAAGTTTTACCTTTTAAAACTTTGAAATTGCACTGATCGCGCCTTTAAAGATTTGCATTGCATGTTGCCTGCTGCATGATTTTGGAAATTTGCATTGATGCATATTCCGGCGAACTCGGCCTTAAATATCTCCAGCATATCTCGGCCTTAAAGGCTAGGCGCGTCCTGCATTCAAAGTGGGAGCATCAACGATTTTGGCTCTGCTATAAAAGGGCTGCGTGAAGAGAAGAAAAGGAGAGGAGAAGAAAAGAAATTCACGCAGAGAAAAATAGAGAAAAACGAAAGAAGAAAGCAAAGGAAGATTATGTTAAAAACAGCATCTTCACTCTCGGTGCAATCTTTTCTCTCTCGGTCCCGTGGTCTCTCTCTAAAACACAGACCCCCTTTTTTTTTTCTCACTCTCGGCCAGCCAAGCATCACCACCGTCGACCACCATTATCCCTCTTCAGCATCACCATCGTCTCTTCCATAAACTCCCAGAAGCTCAGCAACCTTCTCTGTTGAAGAAAAACAGAGCAGCCCGACGCAGACGCCACCAGCCCGCAGCTTCCGAGGGTCCGTCCGGCGACCTCAGGTCACCATTTCCGACGAAACAACGATCAGAAGAATCACCACGACCTCCTCTACCCAACGGCATAAACAGGTAAGCCATTCTCCATACTCGAAAATCCTTCGTGCACTGTTCATCGTCCCTGTATTTGCATGCGGGGAGTGAATTAATTCACTCCCCGCGTGGGCTTGGCGGGCCAGGCCTTGTGCCCGGCCTGGCCCTGAAGAAGGCCCAGCCCAGATGGGTCTGGGCTGCCAGCCATCTGGGCTAGCAGCCCAGTCTGGGGATAAGGTGGGCTGGGCTGTCAGCCCAGCCCGAATTTAGGTGGGCTGACAGCCAGCCCACCGAAAGAGATAATAAATAAATATATATAAAAATAAAAAATTTTCAAAAAATATTTTTATTAAAGAAAAAATATGTTGTTTTCTTTCATACGGCCAATACACTAGCATATTTTAAAAATCGTTCTTTTGTTTCAAAAAAATATATTATCTTGGGTTTTGAAGAGAAAATGAGTTTTAGCATGGATTTCGCAAAGAAAAAAATCATTTCTTGCATTTTGAGATTTTACAACAAGTTCGTAAAATCCAAAGGGTATTGGCCAATATTCAAAAAAATATAAAAATCTTATTTTTTGGAATTTATTATTCACCATCGGTATTTGGATAAATAAATCCTAAGGGGTTAATATCCAAAATATCCGACGGGAATGATATGCTATTATTCACCATCGGTATTTGGGTAAATAAATCCTAAGGGGTTAATATCCAAAATATTCGGCGGGAATGATATGCTATTATTCACTGTTGGTATTTGGGTAAATAAATCCTAAGGGGTTAATATCCAAAATATTCGGCGGGAATGATATGCTATTATTCACCATTGGTATTTGGGTAAATAAATCCTAAGGGATTAATATCCAAAATATTCGGCGGGAATGATATGCTATTATTCACCATCGGTATTTGGGTAAATAAATCCTAAGGGGTTAATATCCAAAATATTCGGCGGGAATGATATGCTATTATTTACTGTTGGTATTTGGGTAAATAAATCCTAAGGGGTTAGTATCCAAAATATTCGGCGGGAATAATATGTTATTATTCACTGTCGGTGTTTGGATAAATAAATCCAAAGGGGTTGATATCCAATGATATCCCATTTGCCATTTAATTAACACATGTTTTTTTTTTCAAAGCCATAGCAAATCATAAGCAAGCCAAAACGTCAAGCAGCTTACCTTAGGTAGGGCGTACTAGGGGTGCTAAAACCTTCCCTTTACGCAACCAGTCCCTTACCCTAGAATCTCTGAGACCAGTTTTAGGTTTCCTAGTAACCATTAATACTAGGTGGCGACTCCCCTTTTTTTACGAAAAATAGATAATCCCCCCGACACCATTGAATCCCCGCACACGGGGAAGAGTCGTCACGATGCCGCGCACATTTTTTTGGGGTGCGACAAGCCTGTTGCCGCCACTGTTTCTTCGACTCTTGGGCATCTTTCTCTCACTGGAGGTGGTCACGGAGGAGCTTATGGAGTGGATAGAAGATACCGGTAATGAGGGGGATTATGATGGTGTCTCTGGGAGCTACCCCTGACTGTGGAGAGAGAGACACACCGTTGTGTAGAGAGAGAAAGTGTAGCCGTGGAGAGAGAGAGAGAGAGAGAGACCGTCGGTTGCTTCCCATCGTGATGTTGCTTCAAGCTGCTAACCAAGACTTACAGTCCATGAAACGCACGCAAAAAAATCAATTGTGATCTTAGGAAAAGCTTCATTTTTCTACTTCACATGAACCATAGTTTCAATTGTTTTTTGTGGGTCCCAAGATGAATTAATTTGTTTTTCTTCTATTACCAAACACCACAAAACTGCCTTTTGCTCCAACCTTTGTTTCGATCGCAATGCCAAATGCCTTCTTAGTAGCTCGCAAGTGGTGTAGAAAGATTATAAATAAAACACAGGAGTTAGTAAATTCTTTAGTTTTACTTTTATTCCCATATTTAATCATTTTATTAATGGATAAATAAACTCTCTTCATTTTATTGATAGTTACAAACTTTTCTATTTAAGATTGATAGTTACAAACTTTTCTATTTTCTATTTAAGATTCTTTTTATGGAGAAAATGTTTTAGAAAAAAATAAGTTATTTCATTGTTTACTCACATCAAATAAAAACATATTTTTCAATAACTTTACATGATGATAGTAAAATAATAAAATAATAATAGGGTTGCATTAATAACAAAATAGTGGTGATCATTGTAGCAATAAAAATAATTTATTATATATATATGGTGATCATCGTAGCAATAAAAATAACTTATTATATATATATGGTGATCATCGTAGCAATAAAAATAACTTATTATATATATATATATATATATATATATATATATATATATATATATATATATATATATATATATAATCTCTATTTTTGTCCATGTTTATATGTATATGCTCTTAGTTTTTGTTTTTAATTTTTATTATTTTCTCTTTTATTGGGGTTGTTTTATTTTTAGTTCTTAAAATTTTAATTTATGTTGGTGATCATTTGAAAATTAATATTTCTTCTTTTTTTTTGGTTTTTTTATTTTTATTGATTCTTCAAGTCAAATGATTTTTTAAGGCAAATAATATTTATTTTTGTTTTGTCATATTTTTGTTTACTCTTTTGTTAAATTTTTAGGTTTTTTTATTCTCTAAGGTAATATTGTTTTTTTTTCATTATTTATGCAACAACAACACCACCAACACCAATAACAAGAATAATAATAATAATAATAATTTTAGATATTTTTTTCTTGCTTGCTCTTTTGTTAAAGTTTTTGAGTTTTTTTTATTCTTTAGAGTAATTTAATAATTTTTATTATTTTAGCAGTACTAATAATAGTAATCTTAGGTGTTATGATCATGATGATAATAGTGACATTATAAATCAAAATGATAATAACAATTATAATTTATTGTAATGGTTATAGTATTTATGGTGTAACTAATTATGACTTTGATGGTAATAATAAAAATAACTCATAAAATAATATAAAATTATCAATAATAACAAAAAACAATTATAATAATGATAATAATACTAATTATAATTTAAATGATATTACTAAAATTAACAATATCATGATGATTATTGTCGTAATAATGATAGCGATTATAACAATATTGTGAGTAATAATCAGAATATTAATTATTTAGAATAATGATTATAATAATAGTTATAATAATTATGACAATTTAATAATCATGATAATAAAAATATCATAATAATCAAAATAATTCATTAGTATATTTTTGTTTTTGTTCAAAATTGACTTTTGTGTTTTTTTATGTATGATATTTCAGATTTAATATCACGTAAACAAAAAATATACTGAGTCACATATAGAAAAAAGGAGTGGGAAAATTGGTCCAAATTATTGTAATGAAAAAATATGTGAGCCACTTGCCATGCACTTCGTTGTAGCCAGAACCAAATTTGTTAACATATAAGAAAAATATCAATGGTCCTATATTTTTTTATGATGAATTACATCTTAGCAAAATAATCAACCTATAAAACTTTTGATTATTTAGTCTTTTTTTATATATTCATTTTATTATAAATAAGGCGTTTAAAATATTGATAACGATTAATTTTTAAGGTTTTTCGTATTAAAAATATGTGAGGCTAATTTTATATTTTATATTTTTGTTTAATATTAACACCTCAAAATTTATATAAAACATGAACTAAGTTTTTTTGAAAAAATCTTAAATTAATTTAATCTTAGTGTTTTGAAAAACTTTTAATATAATAATATGAAGAATAAATCTTAAAAAATAAAAAAAAATCAATTTCTTTTTAAATAAAAATAATTTTAAACTAAAAATATATCAAGTCACGCATAAACAAAACAAATTAAAAAAAAACACAAAGATAACAAATCACTAACAACAAAAGATTCACTATACATGCATAAAAGAGAGTTACTAAGATAAATAACAATAAGAATTATAAAGTCAAAACTAAGAATACAGATAAATAAATACAAACAAAAAATTAAGAACTATCCCAAAAAAATAAAAAAATAATAAAGGGATTAAAACTAAACAAAAAAAAAATTAGAGAATAAAAACCAAAATATTTTCTCTCTATGGCAAAGCGCAGGCTAATAACTCGTTTATTGCTAAACCATGAATTTTTAGTGGTCATCATACCGATACCAATATTTGAGTAAAATGTCATTGTATATGAAATAATAGTGACATTTTTAATAATTATTTTATTGTATATGCTTAGCGGTATTTATTTAGTTTTAAAAGCATTTATATCAGTTTTATTAGCAATTATAATATAAAGACATTTTTAATAATTTTATCAACAGTAGATTTAAAGGCATTTTTAATAATATTTGAACACAAATATTTTTATATCAATACGATAAATATATACTATAAGTATCACTAATTTTTGTTTTCTTAAATGCCATTTTAGGGAGTAAATCTCATTTAATTATAGTGATTTCAAATTAATTCACATTTACAGTTTAAATGGTTTTACATAAATTTTGATTAATTATAGGTATATTGTTGGTTTATAAAATATTAAAAGTTATAGCACTAGCTTTACATATATGTGGATTAACATGATCCCTGTTAACATTGTTAATTAGCCCTTTTTCTCTTTCTCATTGAACCTGGCTAAATAGCTTGAAAAATGCATATACAACTTCAAGAACTTGAAGATATCTTTAAAATAAAATTATGTTTTTTTTTAAAAAAAAAATATTTATTTGCTTCATATTAAATATTTTTATGTTTTTAAATAACATTGATATACTAATATTAAAAATAAATTTTTAAAAATAAAATAATGTTTTTAAATAACATTGATATACTGATATTAAAAATAAATTTTTAAAAATAAAATAATTATTTGAATATATTTCCAAATAAAAAATAATTTTATTTATAAAAAATATCCTTGACTCACACCGCAATGCTGGATCGCCATCAGTGATGCCAGTATTGAATCTAAGTGCTTCAAAACGAGATCAAGAGGGTGTTTTTGTCATTAGATGATTATAGCCAATTGATCAGGTGATGAACCATGATGAACATTCAGCTGAACTGCTCTGATATTTATTATCACATACTATTTGAAACCTTGATAAGAACCCTAGACATCAGAATTAATGTATTCTAAAGGCTTAGTGTTTGAAATTGTACTCCTGCCAACTAAAGTTGTTGGCTTCTATTAATGCTGCAGGAACTGCAAACAATTATTTCAGAAAAATAGCCTTAATAATTTGAGAGGTAATATTTTTTTATGGATGCCCTAGGCGGCAATGAGACAGGCTACCAGAATGTAAGAGCAAGCCCAACGGCAGAGGGATCTCGAGAGATAAAAGCTAATTTTTTTAAAATTTTAGTTATTTTTGTTCTATTTAATATTTTTCGACAAATAAGAGGATGCAAAGCCAAAATAAAAAGAGTCGTTGGAATTACTGTTACAGAACAACAACAATGATTTAACTTACTCCTATTAATTGTATAATTAATTGAATAATTAAACTATATATAAAATAATTGAATTTTATTTTAAATAATATAAAAAATAGCTCTTCAAAATGATTTTTACCATTAGAGTACACATCAACAAAAAAAAGTCATATATACACAATTCAAAAAATTATTTTAGAGATTTGGCTCTCCAAAATTGCTCTTGTTATTATACTTGCTCTAACTCACTGGTATTGGCAGCAAAATTGTATAGTGCAATAGGACTTGTAGGGGGTTTGACATTCTGTTTTAAAGTATTTTTAAAAAACAATTGATTTTTTTTATTATTTTAAATTAAAAAAATAATATTTTTAGATTATTTTTATGTATTAATATCAAAAATATTTTTTTAAAAAATAAAAAATATTATTTTAATATATTTCAAAATAAAAAATATTTTTAAAAATAATTTCAAATATATTCCAGAACATATCATCAATTATGCTATACATGCCATTTTCATATCTTCCTTGCAGCAGAGTCGTCATCCCCGTGCTCTGATCCTTCGCAGGAAAATTATCAGGATGGAACTCAATGAGTAGTACATCGATGTGCAGGTATAAGATTATTATTTTTTAAAATATATAGAGCACAGAGAGTATTTGACAGTTTGAAACATCTGTATCATCTTAATACTTGCTCTTGACATGCCTAGTTTCTACCTGTTATTTTGAAACACTTGGGTTTATTTGGAATTATGATTGTGGTTTTTTTTTCTTAAAATGTAAAAAATTTATTATTTTTTATTTTTTTTTAAAAATTATTTTTATATTAATACATTAAAATAATCTAGAATTATTAAAAAAATAAATTTTAATTAAGTTTTTCTCTTCAAAAAATACTCATCATGTTGTTCCATTTCAAAATGAAAAAATATCCACTATGTACTCCTTTTCAGGCCTCTCCCAACGGTCCTCTGCACTATGTAGGCAGGGAGAGAGAGAGGATGATCAGGTGAAATAAATATAGAGAGAGTCACATATTAAATGCATCCAACAACTAGAAAGTGATGGAATTGAATTGTGCTGCAGAAAAATATATTTATGGTCCCCTAAATTGTTTGTGGTGGTAACTGCTTGATGAGCATCGTACTTGCAGTAGCATTCGAAGTTGCATCTTTATACAATCACAAATACCCATTTGAAAACATCTTTCCAAACTCCTGTTTCCCATTTCGAGTTACAATATCTGTTACATGTTAATATCTATTTTGTGGTGTGTTTATGAAGAATAGTGAAATGGGTGGTTTGAATGTAGATGGGGATGGAGAAAGAGCAAAAAATAGAGAGAATGGAAGCTCGTGGCCACCTCCGCGCAGTCATGTACAGCACAGGCGCTCTAAAAGGCATGGTTTATATCTTCTTTTTTTATTTGTTTTGAGTCATTGTTGTCCATGACATGCTGACTGAAAGTTGGGTAGTATATAGTAAGATCTTGTCTTTAGATTCTTAGTGTTCCTTTTTTTTTTCCTGTAAATTTAATCTGTGGAAGGAGATGATCTTTTGGATTTTGGTGGTGGTTCGGGTATTTTTCCAGTTCTAGGTTTTTCCTTTGAGCTCTCAGCGGTCTTAAAATGAAAAACATAGGAGTATCGTTATGATCCTATGAATGATAAATAGCTTTACCACAAAGTGTCGTTATGATCCTATGAATGATAGATAGCTTTGCCACAAAAATGATTTCTGCAATCAATGTAGCTGTGATTTATATGGCCAATATAATGAAGAAAGCAATGATCTTAGTCATCCTTTTGACCTTCTGGCATTTAATTTCAGTGCATCTGAAAGGAACTCGGACATTTCAGGGGGTCGAGTTTTGCATTCCTTAAAGAAAGACCAGAACGAAATTCATGTGAGACTGAGTTTTCCCACTTTTAATTGTTTTGTTTTAGTCCCATGTTATCGTTTTTACATGCAAATTACTGAAAAAATAAACTTGTTAGATGATCAAAGCTTAGAGCCATGCATTTTAATGAGAATACAACGAGATAGCTTACCACCATTTCCCCCCTGAATATAACAGATGTTTCCACTTTCAACAAGGGCTCATAGAGCACAAAGTCCTCTCCATGATTACCCCATTTGTATCAACAAAAATACTTCATCCAACCACCGAGCCTCCTTGGAAAAAGATGTAAGCACTGAATTAGATGACTGTTTCCTTTACATGTATATGTAAGTTTGAATCTGGTTTTATCCACAAAACTGGCTTGCAGATTGAGCAGCTGCAATCACGATTGCAGCAGGAGAAATCTATACGCATGGTGCTTGAGAGAGCAATGGGCCGAGTCTCTAGTACTTTATCTCCTGGTCATAGGCATTTTGCTACACAGGTAACTTCATCTTTGAGAGGATGAATTTCCAGCTCAATTGAATTTGGAGCAACTAATAAGACAAACGGTTATTTCTATTTTAATTAACATGTGGACGCAAAAACAACATGAAGTTACACCAAGGCGTGAAGAAGATTTCTATCCAGCCATAGCAAAACCTGTCGTGCATTTCAAAATGTTATAGTTTAATTGTTTCAAGATGCTCCATTTTGAACATGCTTAGGCTTTGTACTAGATAGCATATGCTTTGTTCTCCAATACGTTGACTATCAACTGCATGCATTCTCGAAGTCGCTTAGGTCAACATGTATTTTCGCTTCATGTTCTTCCAATTAAATTCACGAGTTGTGAAGCGCTGAGCTTGGAAATGACCTGCAAATTATTGGTTAGTGCCAGACAAAAGAGTTGATTGCAGAGATTGAATTACTAGAAGAAGAGGTTGCAAACCGTGAGCATCAAATGCTCTCCATCTACAGGAATATTTTTGAAAATTGTGCTAGCCGGGCACCATCTCAGCATAACTCAGGCATGCCGTCTCCTGCCCATGCAAAGCATGCATCCAGGAAGCACCCAAGTGTCATCTCAAGTGCCTTCTGCTCCTCAAAAAAGCTCCCTTTACGACCTTTGCAAGTTCTAGTTTCACCAACTGAGTCAGGGAAAAGAACCTCTAAACCCAGTGATGCTCCATCATCCCATGGAAAAAGTGACATTCATTCTGAGAAGAACTGTTACAACCGGGTTAAGGTAAGATGTATAGCAAGTATATATGTGTAGTTATTCAATGTTTTTTCTTCCCCTGAAATGATCTTTGTAAAATAAGTGGCTCATCAACATCATGAGGAGCACAATTAGAACATTTGATTTGCACAGAGTACTCCCTTCGTTACTTGTATAAAATTATTCTTTTTTTGCGCTTCTGGTTTCTGGTCTTTGATCTATTCCATGTGATCTTTCATGATCAGAAAAACAAAATAGAGGGGTTCATTTGCACTACGAGCTTATGTTGTAGAAGTTTCCTGTGCTTCTAGCAATCAGGTTACTGTGTTTTTTCTTGTCATTTCATTTGTTGTCTAACTCTAAACCTTTTCATTGATATTATTTTCAGGTTCATGATAGAGTACCAGCCGCAGAGAAAACTTCTGTGCTGCGAACTCTGAAAGATCATCTTTATCAGTGCCCCATCAAGTTGTCTGAAGAGATGGTAAGGTGTATGGCTGAAGTATATTACAGGCTCTGTAGTGCAGAATCTGTAGCTCCTGGAAAAAACAGATCACCTTTACTGTCAAGGTCTTCCACAAATGTTATACTTCCCGGACGTGGTATTGGAGAGGATCGAGATTGGTCATGCAAATCCATGGTAGAAATATCTTGGTTATCAACTAATAAAAGCCAGTTCTCTCATGCATCTAATGCCATTAACAATTATAGGTGAGTTTTCAATCCTAGTTATGAAAAAGGAGAACAAAGTAAACAATATATCCCTTACATCCTCCAGAAGTGAATGTGTCCATTACAGGATGAATTGGAAGAACCTTGGATACTACTCTGTTTAAGCTTGAGTGTTTGCAACCCCAAATTAAATTTAGGTTACAAGTGCTCAAGAAAATATGAAGTGTTATCTGCTTATTTAAACTGATATTTTTGCAACATCCCATCCTTTCCCTATATTTTGTATTTTCGCATGTATACTTGGAAAGCACAAAATTTAGAGTTAGAAGACTGACACATATATAATGCAGTGCTGAAAAATTATATGGATTATGCACATAACCCAACATACATCTACTACAATATTACAGTACCCAAAGTGGAATCTTGTTCATGGTGCAATATTTTTAGATGGGACTTTGGACACTTGTATTTGTTTTTTATGCTATCCTCATGGCTTTTAAGTAGATTCTATCTCAAGGTGATACGGTGAAGCTATAATTTTGTTTTATAATGAAACAGTAGATTTCTTGGAAAATCTCTTAAATCTAATCTGGCCTGCATAGGCAAACCTTTGGTCTAGAATTGGGTTGATTCTTCAACGATGTGCCTTATAAATACCAATTTGTTACATGTAGGGACATCCTAGTTCTATAATCTCCCTGAGTGTGAGTGTGAGTGTGCATGAATATCATGTTAGCTTTTGCCCCCATTTCCCTGTACTCTTATAAAATTAATTTCATCTTTCCAATTTCAGAGTTCTAGTGGAGCAACTGGAAAGGGTGACAGTGACTCGGATGGAAAACAGTGCGAAAACTGCATTTTGGATCAATGTGTATAATTCGCTTGTTATGCATGTAATAATCAAATGACTGGTTTGTTCTGGATTACCTATCTAATTATTCTTGAATATAAGAGGTTCTTTTTTCTTGGCCAGGCACATTTAGCATATGGAATTCCCCACAGCTCTCTTAGGAGGTTAGCCTTGTTTCACAAGGTAGTGCGCTTTTTTGTTTTAAGTCGAAGTACAAGCGTGTGAAACTGCACTTTGTAAAGAAGTCTGTCACACAATGTTGTTTCTGATTATGCTAGTGGTTTGCTCAAAGAAATCTTTCAAGTAAACTCGTGGATAATCACCGTTGGCAGCAGAAGCGATGAAAATGTCCATGAAATTCCGTTGCCTATAAATCTCTTTTGTAGACAGTGTTCTTGCATCCATTGTCGTGTTTTGGGTTCATACAGATTAAATGTCAAACCATATCCTTTCAATCTAAACCTGTCGGAGTAAATAGTAATGTGCCAAAGTTCAAATTTAGGACATGGAGAGAAACTATGAAGGGCTGTGCATGGTTTCTGTGGCTTCCTCCCATTTTTTTTTTCTCCCCAAAATTGTTGTATGCTTTTTATGGGGGATGAAAATTGATGGGTTTTTCTGTATAGTGCAGGCTGCTTACAACATTGGCGGCCATATCATTAGTGCAAATTCCATAGAGCAGTCAATATTTTGCCTCCGAACACCCCGAGTTGGAAGGGTATGCTCTTTGCTTTCTCATTTAGTAGAATCTATGGATTAGGTCAACAGTGTGTCTAGGAATTGTCAATAAATAATGGAACATATTTAAGCCTATGGGCTCTTTCCTGATGTTGCTTTGTCCATTGTTTTTATCGTTTAAGATTTCTAACCTGGAATATGTTGGTTTTTTTCTCGTGTAAGGAGACATAGTCATTACCAAAAGAACCTCTTAATATGTGCTGTTGCATTTTGATACTACAATAGACTTGATTATTTTTAGAAGGGCTTCAAGGTGATTGCAGTTTATTGTTTGAATGCCGATGGCTTTACCATGTTGTTCTTCCACAAGCCCTGTTTTCACTCTTAACCTGAGAGTCAGCTGCACTTTTTAGGGTTGCCGCATCTTACTAAAAAGCCATGATTTCAGTTTTCAATCTCACATAGCTGATCAAGAAAAAATTTCTTAGGGTACTTCTCTGAATCAATTAGAGTGAAGTTTATTCTTAGCTCTTGTTGTAAGCCTTAAGAATCCATCAGTCACTTCTGATTTAATAGGTCCTTGAGGTAGTTTTACTTGATTCATTATCCACACATCCCTATTTCTTTATCATTAGCATTTGAATTTTCTAAATTATGTCTTCTCTGGTGGAATGATATCCCCCTAAACATGGTTCTTGTATCTGCTTTTGTATGAATTACAGTGGCTTGAGACCATTATTTCCACTGCCTTGCGGAAAAAATCTGGTGAAGAAAGGCAACTTATTAGTTCCAAATTTGGTCCATCAGATCCCCAAGCACTAGTTTGCTTTTCCCTCTGCACCGGTGCCTTTTCTGATCCTGCGGTAACTTCTCGCTTGCATTACTTTTTTCTCTTACTAGTATTCATAATGTTGCGATGGATAAAATACAAGACTGAAATTGACATGCCTGCTGGTTGATCAACTGTTTCTTTCCTGGTGTCCCAGACATTGTCTTTCCCTTTACAACTTGCAGCATTTATATCCGTACTTGCACTATTAAACTGTGCTGCCTAACATGGCTGACTGCATTAGTTAGAAAATAATACGCAGCAATCCTATATACGAAATTTGAACTGCTGAAGAAATGTTCAACCAATGGACGTTTCCGAGGTTTTAAGTCGATGCATAATCTAGCAAAACACATTTCCTGCCGATTGATATATATATCATAGCAAGTGATTGGTCTTCTTGCTTGTCTCATTTTGTAGCTAAAAGTCTACACAGCATCAAATGTTAAAGAAGAGCTAGAAGTTGCAAAACGAGAGTTTCTTGAAACAAATGTGGTTGTGAGGAAGTCAAAAAAAGTGTTCTTGCCCAAGATTCTGGAAAGGTTTGCTAGGGAAGCTTCAATCAGCTTGGACGATCTTCTCAAGTGGGTCGCTGAAAATGTTGACAAAAAGCTCCATGATTCTATACAGAAATGCATCGATCATAAATCAAACAAAAAGGCATCTCAGGTTGTAGAGTGGCTGCCTTACAGTTCAAGGTTCCGGTACGTGCTCTCAAAGGACTTAACAGAGAAGCCATGCTGGGTATGAATTTTCTTTCTAGATGCCTAACTTGACTAGGAATTTCAATTTCAATGTCCTAATCATGAGCCATTGAGCCTTGCTTGGCTCGGCAAGGAGGGACACGATCAGTAAACTGTGAACCACATTTTATTGTACATCAGTTTGCAGTCCAGAAATCCAGTGTTTTAGGTTTTCTCCGATGCATGTTCCCTGTAATGAGCTCAACGCCGTGGTTTCATGAGATGAGCCAGAGCCAAGTTGAGCTGCTAACTGTGATCCATGTTATGTTGCTTCAACGTAATGAAACCGTGTTCAAATTAATTTGTTTTCTTAGATATTCTTTACATTTTTACATATACATAGAAAAATATTTTTCTCTCATCATACGAATATTACTCATTTGTTTTCTATTCATAATTGTTTTGAACCTAATTAAGTGACTGTTTGGGAGTGTGGTTGAAGTTGTTTCTGAAAGTGTTTTTCGTTCAGAAATACATCAAAATGATATTTTTTATAAAAAAATATCATTTTTGACAGCAGCATAACAAAATGATCTAAAAACATCAAAAAATTTTATTTAAAGTAAAAAATAAAAATAATTTTTTTTCAAAAATATTTTCCAAATACATTCCTAAACACCACCGTCTAAATGCAACGCCACAGAAATAGAGTTTTTTTTTATTAGAGTGATATTAACAATAAAATTTGATTTCAAAATTGGGATGATTATCATGATCATTCTATAGTTATATGCAATGGTTTTTTTCTCTTAACCAAATTCATTTGTTGTTGTTGAAACATATCTAATTAAATGCATAATAGGATTTACATGTGCAATATCTATACATGTTTTTGATTTTTTTATTTTAAATAATATTTCAGATTACTTAATGTACTAATATTAAAAATTATTTTCCTGAAAAATTTCTAAAAAAATGTTTGAGAATGCAGTAATGATTTTTTTAAGTGGATTTTACTTGAGAATAAATCAAAACAATATTTTTCTAAAAATTAATCTAGATATCATCTAAAACCAAAAATAATATATATTTTTTAAAAAATTAATCTTTCATAAATATTTGAAATCAGTCCAAACAGCCGGTTTCTATTTTCTAACCCTCCCATATCTAAAACACTTGTTTTTTTTTTGTTTATATATATATATATATATATCTGAAGAAAATAAAAACCGCTATGAAACGCTTCAAATCCGCACCAGCGCGGGCAACGAAGCTAGTGTGATACTGACCAGTAAAATCTAAACAGACACCCTGAGAAAAAAAGTATTATAATCCAACGGCTCATAAAGATAACCCCAAAAGCTCCCCCTCCTAATCAAACTCCGGTTTCAAAAACTTATTTGAAAAAAAATAATTTCTTTTTAAATAATTTTTTTAATATTATTAAAAAAATAAAAAAATATAATTTTAATATATTTTTAAATAAATAAATATTTTAAAAAATACTTTCAACTACATTTCCAAATACAAATACTAACAGCCGTGGAATCCTCTGACCCTGTCCCACCCTCTCTCTCTCTTTCCACGTGTTCTCGCTTAGATAACCATTATTATAAATTTCGGATTTTCCGAAATCCACACTCAACCGATTCTCATACTCCACCTGTTACCCATCTATCTCACAGCCCTCATCAACACCATTGAACCAAAATCCCTTCAATAAATCCAACGGTTTGAAAACCTCCTATCACAATTCTATCGCGCCCTTTAATATCACTCATCATTCCATCATCGGACGCATGCAAGCAATCCACGTGCCCTATACACACGCTCTCAATTCCCATCACCGCCGCCTATTTCTTATGTGTGTCTCTCTCACTCATCAAACGAAACGAGTAAAACAGCATTTCATTTTCTTTCGTTAAAAAACACGCACAAAAAAAACTACTCACACTCTCTCTCACCAAGACCCATCGTCTTTCAATTAACCGGAACCCTAACGCGATCCACCGGCAAATTCAAGATTCCGGTGTGTTATACAATCTCCGGCAACTATTAATTCTGTGCTTCTGTTACTTTACGTGAGTTTAATTAGGTTTTGAAGTCTGGAAGACGAAGTTAGTTAGTTCTTTAGGGGTTTTGTTGGAAAAAGTAGATGAGCGTACGATTGGGGAAGAGTAGACTGCCAGGACTTCGTCACCGAATGGAGGGAGGTAGCGTCTCTAGACTTGCTCTGGTACTGTTCATTTCCTACCTTTTTTTTCCCTAACTAATAATACAGGCAGAGAAGGTTAGAGACTTTTTTTCCCCTTTAGTTCTGTTGCTAATAGTTTTGAAAGCTTAAAAGACTTGGTTTTTTGTTTTTGGTTTATGAATAATTGGTAATTAGTACAAAGAAGTTGTTCCTATATATTGCTAAAGTTATTGAAGTCTTGAACTAGGGTTTTGTGGGATTTAGCTGCATTCATCAGTTTAATTATATTGATTTAGAGACGAAAGGAAGTTTCCTTCTACTGTTGACCAGGAGTGGAGATTTAACTTGTTTAAATTCATAAGAATTTTATTTTTTGGGGGCTTAATTGGTACAGCCTGTTATCAAAGGTCAGCTGACATGTGCACTGAAGTGTGCGTATATATTTGTTAGATATGCAAAGTTGATGGGTTTTTTCCCCTCACAGCTGTCCTTGTCTTGCCTATCTGCATAGCCATGTAAGATAGGCAATTTTATTGTAGATGTTGTAGTTTGGGGTATTTTCCTTGGTCCTTATTTGTTATTATTTGATTCGATGGCTGAGGACACTCCTGTTTGTTGAACAAAAAAATATGACCGAGGCAGGCAATCACCCCAAATTACAACACCTACAGCACAACTTCCTTGGTCCCAATTTTTTTATTAGTGTCATTTGTGTTTTCCATTTTAATTTGTTTGGATTGTTTACCTCAACTTAATTGATGCATTTCTGTCATACATGTTAATGAGCATGGTCTGCTAGTTTATTCTTAAATATTCCACTTGTAAGCAAATCTAAAATGGATTGAAAAGATTATTAACTTTACATTTACATTTTCTTCTTCATCTATTCATTGTACGGCCCATGGTCTTCATTGTTGCTGAAAATGTGGACCACTCTCATTTGTCAATTGCATGAGAGTTGTTTTAAACTGTCCTTGTTAAACTTGTTTGCCAAGACTACCACATGATTTTTTATTTATCTCTCTTGTGTACAAATATTCTTACTGTGTCCAATAAGTTTAAGCTTTTCATAAAAATCTTCCTAAGTTTTTATTTCTAATCAAGTTTTCTTTGAAGAATTAAAAAACATCCATCTTTAATGTTTATAATGTGAGAAAACTATAACTTGAAAGTATCTTGTCTCTTAAAATAACAAAGTTATATGTATTCAGGTTTGTATTTCTGTTTTATTCATCAATCAAAAACAGTAAGACAATGTTATTTTTTTTTCAAGTGGGATGGGTATGACACTGCTTTATGATGATAAAATATTGAATAACATACTTCCGATATTGTTTTCATGTATTTTTTTACCTGCAGTTTCACGGGATCTGGATGTAATAGTGCCTTGTAAGACATTTAAAAACTAAAACCATCTTTGTTTCATAATTACATCAGCTGTTGATATAGTACTTTCACTGTCCTGTTTTTCTTACATGATGCCTTCAATGATAATGCTAATTCCTAGGCCCCTTACCCTTATTTGTATCACTATCAACTTCTACCATATAACAATGACAATACATTGTCTGAGGTATACAGCATTACTACGAGGCATACCAGAGGAATTGCTCCATATAAGGAAGTAGCATGAAAGGCTGGATAATGGTGATTTAGTAGTGGCGGGCATTGTTATTTTGCATTTCTGTTAAATGGTTGGAGAGCAAGATGTGATGTTGGGTTAACTATTAATTATAAAAATTCTGGTATTGTGTATCCTGATTTTGCGTCCATTTTTCTATGTAAATTCAAATTTGATATTCTTTAATTGCTGCATTTCTTTCAATCCCGATATATAGAATTATGTTTTTATAACGTGGATATGTGATCTGTGGACATCTGTAACCGCACCTGACTGGTTTCTTCTCCGGCACTGTTTTAGGGATTCACCCATGGATTATGATGAAAATGATTTTCAAAACCACAATCTTCATTTAGCTGGTGAAGGAAGCAACAAATTTCCTCCTGTTTTACTGCCATATGCTCTTCCCAAGTTTGATTTCGATGATGGTCTTAATGGATCTTTAAGGTTTGATAGTTTGGTTGAGACTGAGGTTTTTCTTGGCATTGAAAGTAACGTGGACAACCAGTGGATTGAAGATTTCTCTCGAGGTACCAGTGGGATACAATTTAGTTCAAGTGCGGCAGAGTCTTGTTCTCTATCTAGACACAACAATGTTTGGTCTGAAGCTACTTCCTCGGAATCTGTTGAAATGTTATTAAAATCTGTTGGCCAGGAAGATAATACTCCTGTACAAACTAATACAAAGGGGTCAGATGCCTGTGATGAACTGGGTTGCATACTAAAGCACATGGATCCCATCTTGAAACAGGATAGTGGTACATCACCTAAAGTGGAAGATACTGCGAATTTACAGGCTAAATTTCTGCCAGGCGAGGATGTGGAAGATTTTTCTGTGTTAGATAATGATGTTGGACAGCAGCAGCCTCTTGATGATAGTTCTCAGGATCATAAAGGTGAAGCATCTGCTGATAGTGGTTTGGTACCTTTAGTTGACCTATCTGCAATTAGTGTAGAGGTCAGGCAACCTGTTATTGAAGGGAGTCTGTCCAATGATAGTAATTCTAATCATGTTACTCAAAGGGAAGTTGATAATGTGGAGAATGGACCTTCTAATGATATGCCACAGAAAGGTCCTGGATCAGGGATGCAGGATGGTGCCACTTTGCATAATATCACTACAGGAAATATTGAATTGACTGAAAAAGATGGCCCAGATGATATAGATAACACTTGTGATGCTCATAAAGATTTTCTGGAAACAAACACCGGTGAGAATCAGAAAAAGGGACATGTATTAAGTCAAGAGGGACAAATGGAGGATGAGAATCCTTGTTCAGATGCAATGGAATCTGTGGAAGAAGCAAACATCGTTGAAACTAACTTGAGTAATTTTGGGGAACCTTTGTGCATAATAACGAAGGGGCATTCTGGCTTCCCTGAAGACTTGGTGACTAGTGGCCAGTCTGAAGTGGATATAGTTGGGGGATCAATGATGGCCATTGAAGACAATATTTCTTTTGAGAGGCATGAAATTGAGGACTCAAATGGTTCCCGCTTGGATAACAAGAGCTTATCTAATAAGTGTGAGGCATCTATCCTGTCCTCTGAAAGCTGTGAGCCTGCTAAAGTGAAAGTTGGTGGAACTAGCAACAGCGATACAGGTGGTGTTTCTAGTTTGGTTGCGGTGTGCTGTTCAGCTGAAGTTGTTGGAGAAGAGGCCCGTGTTCCATCCCCCTTCCTTGCTGAATCCTCACAAATATGTGGGAAGTCTATGGCTCTTGCTGAGGGAAAGGACACCATAGAGCTTCCTTCTGGCAATGTTAGCACTGAAAACAATTTCATAGTAGCTTCAAGATTACAATTCAATGCTGCTTCTGACAACAAATCAGGTAAATGTTGAAATCTTATTCCTTTGAATATTGCATTAAGCTGGCATAATTTATTATTTTGCTCAAATATTTGTTTCTTTTTCTGTTGCAGCACCAGATGTTAGCTGCAAACTTGCTAACATTGTAACCTGTGATATAATGGATGGTGTTCCAACGCCTTCTGGTGATATCACTAATGCTGATGCAGATATTGGTCACAAAGATGTCAAAATGTCACATTCAAGTGAGATTGGGTTTAGTCCCCTTAGATAAAGAGAAAGAAACCACAGACAAGATTTCTGCGGAGGCCAGTTTATCAGGTCTGGAGACCTCTTGTCAATTGATAGCTGGATTAGATCCTGGTCCTGAATCCAAAAAAGGTGCTTCTTCTGGTGCTGCAGGACAGATGGTATGTGAGTCAGCTGAACAATCTCCATTAATGGTGGATGCTTGTAAAACAGAAGGTTCGGAAGTAATTGACAAAGTCAGCCTGGAAAGCACAAAAGAAATGGATGTGTGTCCAGTTCTTTGTGATTCAACTGCAAACAAGGGAGATGATGCTGAGGTGTTGGTAAAAGTAAATGATGAAAAGGAATCATCCATTTCCTTCAGCCTGGAAAGCACAAAGGAAATGGATGTGTGTCCAGTTCTTTGTGATTCAACTGCAAACAAGGGAGATGATGCTGAGGTGTTGGTAAAAGTAAATGATGAAAAGGAATCATCCAAAGTTTCAGGTGAGCTATAGTAACTTAGATAATAAGCATATTAGAACATGAATCTTAGGTTCTATTTTTATCACAGCTCATTTTACTCCCCAATATTTGTGAGGACATGCGAATTCTGATCATGTAGTTTGCTATATCTTTTTGGATGTTTATGAAGCTAGATGCCATGCCTTTAGTTTTAATAATATGGCATTGTGGCTAGTTATTTCAGCTGACACTCTGTTTTATGCATGGTTATCAATATCTGGTACCCTTAAGTGTTAATTATTGTTCAGGTTCCTTCCCCCTTATCTTCCTGTCCTGATGTGGGTATCCTGATTTGATGAATCTGAATTTTAATTCTCACAAGAACTCGTATGATTATGGCTTTGCCTTTCTGTGTCTTTTTTAATGCAGAACCGACTGTAAACGAGAATGAAATGCTAGGACCCATCTCCTCAGAAAAGGAAGATTTTCGAGAGGATACTAACCAGAAAGGTCAGGAAGAAAATGAAGCTGCCATAGCATCTGAAGATAATAGTGACAAGAAGATTGATGTTCCTAGCACTCAGGAAGAAAACGAAGCTGCTATAGCATCTGAAGATAATAGTGACAAGAAGATCGATTTTCCTATCACAAGTGGTTAGCCATCATTCATTCCATGTTTTACTGTTAATTTGTCATTCCTGCTTGGTAGCCTTGTCCATGTTTGCTATTTGATAAAATAAAAATACTCATGAATGTTCCTGTAGTTTTGTACCTTTAAAACTTCATTTTACATGTATGCTAGATTGTGGAAGTTGTGCTGATATTGGCAAAGCAGCCAGTGGTTCCCCTACTGTCATCAGAGCTGCTGGGGATTTTCAGAGTGAAAGTGACAAAGAGGGAGCCAAGTGCTCAGTTGAGCAGACTGCAGTTGCTGATAGCAATGCTAGCAAAGCTTTGTCTGGTTCTTGGGACCTGAAACAAAATGATGCATCCAAAGATGAGAGGAGCTTCACTTTTGAGGTCAGTCCACTGGCAAATATGCCTGAAAAAGAAGCTGGGAATAAATGGCAGCCCTTTTTGAACAGACCAGCCACTAAAGCGTACCCGGTAAAATTTTGATATGCACATCCTTTACTACCTCCCCATCATAATCTGACCTTATATTGACAAATACCTTTTATGATCCTAATCAATTTATTTTGTCTTTTTCCTTCTCCTTCTCCTTTTTTTGCTTCTTTTTGAAGATTTTGAATGCTTCTCCATCATCTGGTTTAGTCCAAATAGATCCCAAGCTTGCCCAAGATGTTCCTTGTGGAAGTCCAAAGGTGTCTGATGTAGCCATTGCGCGTAGTGGTTCTAAAGGTACTTCTGAGCGTAAAACAAGACGACCATCTGCTAAGGCCATGGGAAAAGAAAGCGCGAGAAAGGGAAATCCTATTAAAGATACTGCTTCTGTGAGGCTAGAAAAGGGGGCCAAAACAAACAATGTCTCCCCAAGCCCTTCTGGGATATTGCAACATGTGCAATCAAATGAGATGCAGCGCTATGGTCATGTGGATTCCAGTACTATGAAACCATTTGTTAATGCATCTTCCACATCAAGCCTTCCCTGATCTGAATTCTTCTGCTTCTCCATCTGTGATGTTTCAACAACCCTTCACAGACTTGCAGCAAGTGCAATTGCGTGCTCAGATCTTTGTTTATGGCGCTTTGATGTAGGTCCTACTATTTTGTAATTGTAATATTGTTAGTGCCAACACATTTTGGCACATAATTGGGCAGAGTTAATTTTAGGATGTGATTCAGGTGCTTTTGGATGTCTTAGGTGGTGTTCATGAACTCTTAGCTCCTACCATTCCAAAAGAGAGGAAAGAAATAGGAAAAAGAAAAGGAAAATAGAAATTATATACTCAACTGTTTTTCATTTGGTTATTGGATTTAATGGGTAGCTTTTAAATTTGCAGGATCCTTCTGTATGTTAAAAAAAAAGAAGAGAACTTTACCATTTGATGATTATGATTTACCTAATTCTCACTTAATTTTTGTTTGGGTCACAGACAAGGAACAGCTCCAGATGAAGCATATATGATATCAGCATTTGGAGGATCTGGTTAGTGGCACTTTTCCTTGTTTTGTGATACTTCTCGACTCTAAAAGAGAAAACACATTCACTTTGACAATGTCCTGGTAGATGGTGGTAAAAGCTCATGGGAGAATGCTCTGCGCTCTTCTATAGAACGACTGCATGGTCAAAATCCTCATCTCACTACTCCAGAAACCCCTTTGCAGTCACGTCCTGGTATGTCTCTGATTTTAAAGCTGTTTAATCATGCTTTAGATTTGGTAGATTTACATGTGTGCAACAAATGAGATCTGCAGGTTCCCAGAGCTCTTGATCAAACAATTAAACAGAGTGCCATTCAAAGCACAATAATCTCCTCACCTATTGGTCGAACCAGCAAGGGCACTCCAACAATTGTGAACCCCATGGTACCCCTTTCTTCACCTCTATGGAGTGTACCTACCCCCACTGGTGACACATTTCAATCAAGCAGCATGCCAAGGGGTCCCATTATGGATCATCATCGGGCATTTTCTCCTATGCATACTCATCAAACTTCACAGATAAGAAATTTTGCTGGTAACTCTTGGATATCTCAGGCACCTTTTTGCGGTCCCTGGGCTACATCTCCACAAACACCTGTACTTGACACAAGTTGTCATTTTTCTGCTCAGTTGCCTATCACAGAACCAGTTCAATTGACACCTGTGAAAGACTTATCCATGCCTATTATCTCTGGTGCAAATCATGTTTCCCCTGGTCCTGCAATTCAGATTGGGGCTTCCGCCAGTGTATTTACTGGGACTTTTCCTGTTCCAGATGCAAAAAAGGTTGCAGCGTCATCCAGTCAACCTCGTACTGATCCAAAACCTCGTAAAAGAAAAAAGACCCCATTTTCCGAGAGTCCAGGGCAGAATATTTTGCATCCTCACCCTCAAACAGAATCAGTTCCTGCTCTTGTTGTTACCAGTCATCCGTCTACTTCTGCTGCCATTACAACCCCTGTCATCTATGTTTCTAAACCCCTTACAGAGAAATTTGTGGCTTCTGTATCTCCTACACCTACTGATATCATAAAAGGGAATCAGAATGCAGAACAGAGGAATATGTTGTCAGAGGAAACCCTTGATAAAGTGAAGGCTGCGAGAGTGCAGGCAGAGGATGCTGCTACTCTTGCTGCTGCTGCTGTTAATCACAGCCTGGAAATTTGGAATCGGTTAGATGAGCAGAGAAATTCTGGGTTGTCACCAGATGTTGAAACCAAACTAGCTTCTGCAGCTGTTGCAATAGCAGCAGCTGCTGCTGTTGCAAGAGCTGCAGCTGCAGCTGCGAAAGTTGCATCTAATGCTGCATTGCAAGCAAAACTGTTGGCTGATGAAGCAGTAAATTCTGGTGGTTACAGCAATCCCAGTCAAGACAATACAATTTCTGTTTCTGAAGGCATGAAGAATTTGGGAAAGGCTACTCCTGCTTCCATTCTGAAGGGTGATGATGGGACAAACAGTTCCAGTTCAATCCTTGTTGTGGCAAGGGAGGCTGCTAGACGGAGAGTTGAAGTTGCTTCTGCTGCTGCAAAACGAGCTGAAAATACGGATGCTATTGTTAAAGCTGCGGAGCTGGCTGCAGAAGCTGTGTCTCAAGCTGGGAAGATAGTTGCCATGGGTGCTCCTTCGCCATTGAATGAGCTAGTAGCTGTGGGTCCAGAGGGCTATTGGAAAGTAGCCAAAATAAATAATGAACTGATCTCTAAATCAAATGCTATAGGTAGAAAAAATCTTAACATAGATGGAGTTGGAGAAGGACCACGTGCTCCAACTGAGGTGTCCACTGAGGACCATGCAAGATTGGAAGATGGTTTCTTGAATTCTGGTGCAGCTGCCGCGAAGGATGTTAAAGGACAAGAGGGGGGGTACAAGGTGTCTGAATCTGAGAATAGTTCAAGATCTTTGGGAACTATGGAAAACTATAATAGCATCAAGGAGGGTTCCCATGTAGAGGTTTGGAATCACCAACTTTTCTTAGGCTCCATTATTGGAACTGTAAATCTAAATTTATCAAGCTTGCTTTTCTCTTAACCTTTCCATCTTAGTCTATTATGGAGTGTGTTTTCATGTAGATGTTTGCTTGTGTTTGATAATTTTGTGTTCCTTTTTATGTTTCGTTGAAGTTTGTTTGTCTTTGGTCTTTGTTAACTTGTCTGTATTATTTGCTTCCTAGGTTTTCAAAGATGGGAATGGATTTAAAGCAGCCTGGTTTTCTGCCAATGTTGTGGATTTAAAGGATGGGAGCGCATATGTGAGTTATACTGACCTTTCGTCAGTTGAAGGTGAGTCATTGTGTTTATTTCCAATCTATGTGTTAGGAACCTTTAGATAGTTTTGAATGCGGAAAACTCGGAGAATTCTTGTGCTTACTTTCTCTTTGCTGCATGTTCTTTTTTACAAATATATGATAGCTTGAAGAATGCCAGATGTGGCTTGTGTGTCATGTTGCCCCTACTTCTGATGTATTCTTAGTTACCTTAATGTCTGTATCTATGGAGCTAATTCTGTAAATGTTCTTACCTGTGAGATTGTTTTAATGTATGAAGATCTGTATGAACTATAATGAACATACTGGACGTCCAGTTCTAAAGAATTGTGGATGATTTTGACCTAGAAGATAGAATCTTTAGTAGTGTCATGTTTAACAGTATCGCATTGCTGATCTCCCATACATACATAATTACTTAACCTTGTGGCCAGCGAGAATTTCCTTGTTGAACTCTGTATTGGCATCTTGCTCATCACAGCCACTGGCAGTGATTTTCTCAGAGTCTCCTCAAGTCGCTTGTTGAAAGAAAAGGGAATAATTGTAGCATTAGTATTTTTGCACCCGCGCATGCACATGAATTTATCATATTTTATCGTTTTGATTGTCTGCAGGCTCAGAGAAGCTAAAGGAGTGGGTGACACTTAAAGGTGAAGGAGAGAGAGCGCCAAAAATACGAATAGCTCGCCCTATTACTGCTGTGCAATTTGAAGGAACAAGGAAGAGGCGACGAGCTGCCACGGTGGACCGTATTTGGTCTGTTGGTGATAGAGTGGATGCATGGATACAAGATAGGTATGTTACCAAGTTTCTATACTAAGATAGGTATCTTACTAAGCAGCTGTAGTGTGTGGTACCAACTTATGACTGGACTTTTCAAATATATATGTAAGAAAAAAACAATTTATGTTTCTGATACAAAATTGCTGGGGTAAAATATAAAGAATAACTCACAACTGGGTGCAATTCTGATAGGTGATTAACCAAGTTTTGAATCCTATCTACTCTACACCCTGGTGCTATTTATCATGTGATTATAACCTCTTCAATCAATTTAAAATAAACATCCCACTAATATTTACTTCATGTTAAACTTCCATTTATATATATTAGAAACAGCAAAATATGAAAGTCTTTGATTTAGCTTGAAACATCTTCCTTTCAGAGGGATGAAGAAAAAAAGATACTTTTCAGCAAGAATATATTAAGATTGCAAGTTATCCTATAAACTTCCAGTTTTATGATATGTTTTAAAGCAGTTATTCTTACAATTGTACCATTTTTCTGTCCTCCCATATACTCTGAACTGCTGCAACAGTGGTTTGGCACTCTATATATCATGCTACCCTGTATTTTCCATTCTGATATGTGTGAGATATTCTTCAGCTGGCGGGAAGGAGTGGTCATTGAAAGGACCAAGAACGATGACACCACACTAAAAGTCCAATTTCCAGGCATGTAGAATTGGTGGCTGTAGTTGAATGAATAACCACATGGTTGCATGCTTTTCAGTTATTAGATATTAGAGGCAGCATTTCATTTATGAATCTGTCACTGCCTGCAGCTCAAGGAGAAACATCTGTTGTTAGAGCATGGCATCTTCGGTCTTCTCTCCTATGGGAAAATGGGGAATGGATTGAATGGTCCGGTTCAAAAGTGGGCTCTCATTCTACCAAGGTACATTCATTTGATATTTCACTGGGTATTGACCTTAAACTTTCTTCCTTGCACTGACTCACAAATTTGATGTATCAGGGTGATACACCACAGGAAAAAAGACCGAGGGTGCGGAGCCCAGCAGTGGATGCCAAAGGAAACGATAAGTTATCAAAAGGTTTTGATTCTGTGGAAACTGATAGACATGATGAGCCAACTCTACTGGATTTAGCTGCTCATGAAAAATTGTTCAATATTGGCAAGAGTACCAAAGATGGGAATAAACCTGAAGTGCTCAGAATGGCACGGACTGGCTTGCAGAAGGAAGGATCGAGAGTTATCTTTGGTGTACCAAAGCCTGGGAAAAAAAGAAAGTTTATGGAAGTGAGCAAGCATTATGTTGCAGATCAGAGCAGCAAAAACAATAAAGCAAATGATTCAGTGAAGTTTGCTAAATATTTGATGCCTCAGGGATCAAGATCCCGTGGATGGAAGAGTACTTTAAGAACTGAATCAATTGCAAACCGAACAGTGGCATCGAAGCCCAAGGCTCTTAAGTCGGGAAAGCCACAGAATGTTTCTGGTAGAACAATTACTCCGAAGGACAATTCCTTGACTACTACAGTTTCTGCTTCCAATGATGGTGCTGTTACAGATCATGATGCAAAGACAAAGGCTTCTATAAGCCATGTTGAAAATACATCTGAAAAACATAACGTGACCGGCTTTCATCCCATATCTAGCTCCGTGGGAGCAACAGAGGGTCCGGTATTTTCTTCCTTTCCTCTTCCTTCAGGTACACTTTCCTCTAAGAAAATCCCCAAACCTCAACGGGTAAGTAAAGGGAAACTTGCTCCTGCTGGTGGAAAGTTGGGTAGAATTGAGGAGGACAAAATTTTCAATGGAGATTCTTCAAAATCAACCTCTGATGCCACAGAGCCCCGAAGGTCTAACCGTAAAATTCAGCCTACATCGAGAGTAAGTTCTTAGAGCTCTGAATTCATACCTCATGCTAGTCTCTTCCCTGGAACCACTTCTGTGCAGATGGTAATGGCAGTATGCACTCTAGCTTGTTGCATCAAATATTATTTTTATGTTGCAGCTTACATTTTTTCACTCATACAAAGAAGCCTGGTTTCTTCCTCGTCCCTCTTTGTCAGGGGCCAATAGGTCTGTGGATATGCTTCCTTTTGACAATACTCATGTTGATATGCTTCCTTTTGACAATACTCATGTTGATATGCTGATTTCAACTCAACCTAGCATATTCTAGCTCATCAGCAATGTCCAAAGGTTTTGGAGCCATGTCTTTCTGAAAGACATGTTTCTTTACCTCGTATCTTTTCAGTGAACACCTTTTCAGTCAGTCCAAGATGGGTAGCAAATAAAAATTGAGGAATTGTGGATACAAACAATTTAAAGATAATCTTATCTCATTACAACTTTCCCCAAAATATTGCTTGTGTATGTGGAACCACATGCCTATTCCTGTTAATTTTATAAATGGTCCTGGGAGGGTGAATTTCAAATGAGAATCTTGAAGTCCTTTAGGTCATTTGTTGTGTTTTTCGTTGCCATTTTCTTGGGATCTTCATTTGGAGCAGTTCAACTTGATATTAGTCAGAACTTCTTGACATGGTGAATCTTCTTGTTTTTATTATCCTGTTCTTGGCAATTGTTTTTCAAGCAGATTAACGTCTTCATGCCTTGTTGATCCTGTTGCTCACAGCTGCTAGAAGGGCTACAAAGCTCCTTGATGGTGTCAAAAACTCCATCTGTGTCGCATGATAAAAGTCAGAAAAGTAGGACTGCTTCAAGAGGTAACATCTCCCTGCAGAATTTGCTGGGGATTCCAGCCTCTCGTGTGGATTTGTAGATGATTGAAAATTGATAAAACTGCGACTGCTTTTGTTGTTGCAGGGAATAACCATGGTTGAGAGGAGCTCATGCAATATCCAGTGCAAAGATGCTCAACACTGCAAGAGTAGTTGTGTATATTTATAGTAGAGAGGTGATAGCTAGGGATGGAAATTCAGCTTCCTTGGGTATAATATGACTGACATGTGTAGTGGGTAGATGTTCATATCAGTTTTAGTTTATTTGCGATTATGATTTGTGATCTCCCCGCATTTGCCATAAGGGCTGTATATGGAAAATCTCCATGTATGTAGTTTGGCTTGAAATTGTAGGAAAGCTTCGCTGATCATTAACGTTTACCTTGTGCTCCCGTTTTAGGTGATCGGTGGTTGGTGGGGATGGTTGGTTATCTACACGATCAATAAGCTTTTTTCTGTAGTGTTTTCTGATTGGAAGTTGCTATCTAAATTCTGCGAGGGGGGCTGATTGAACGAACTGCTTGGGTCCCAGGTTAATATGATCTCGATGTATTGATTTTAAAAACTAAAAATATATTTTTAAATAGAAAATTATTTTATAACAAAAAGGGACAAGGAAGAGGTTTACTGGTTGCGGCGCCGGCAAAGTCTCTACACTGTCATACAAGGTAGTCAAAATCGAGATTTTGACACGGATCGGAAAGGGCTTCGAAAAATCGGATCGTAAGATCGGATCGTAAAATCGTAGAAAGATCGTACCCGAAATGTCCGTACAAAAATCGTAAAATCACAGCTAAAATCATGTGAGAAGAAAAATCGTAAAATCATTTGTAAAATATTTCTGAATACAAAATAGCATAATTATGGACATTTTTTTATCTTATTTTTAAATAAAGTTCAATTATTTTATATATAGTTTAATTATACAATTAATTATACAATTAATAGGAGTAAGTTATATAATTAAATAATTACTTTTGAAAAACCCTCCAACAATAAAATTATTATTTTTTAATTATATTTAAATTAAAAAAATGAATTTAAATATAATTAAAAGACCCACAGTATTTGAGATTTGAAATTTAAACTATTTATTTTATGTTTTTCAAGTAATTGTATATTTTTTTTATTGTTGTTGTATTTGAAATTAATTAATGTTATTTATTATCTTAAATTAATAGAATTTTTTTAAAATTATTTTTTATGCTAACTATTTTTTATGCTAATTATTATTATTATTATTATTATTATTATTATTATTATTATTATTATTATAATAACCCCTCCCCCGTATATATTATTATTATTAATATTAATAATAATAATAATAATTTATAACAACTTGCCCTCGTAGAAATCGTCTCTCATGGATTTTCAATTCCTTTTACATTTTTGGCAGATGTAAATGTGGGAGTTAGAAATATGGGTTCCGTAGCTGCGAGGATTGAAACTAGAAAGTAGAAAGTAGAAAGTAGAAACTAGAAAGTAGAAACTACCACCTTTTTTTTTTTATTATTATTATAAGTATAAAAGGGCCAACTAAGTAACTAACCCTAATTCTCTTCTCTCATACTCTCACCGTCTCACTCCGCCGCCCACCCTCTTCTTCCTCTAATGGAGATTGTGCGACAATATGCTTCCTCTTCTCCAGTTGCTTATGCCTTTAGTTAACAAGTTAACAGTGGACCATTCAATACTAGTGTCTTGCTTCATATTTGTTAATTTATTTCCGGTCTACACGACTTTAGGCAGATAAAGCATCTCCCTTTCTTGTGCTCATCTCCCTCCCTTTTCTTGTGCTCATCTCCCTTTCTTCAGTTTTTTGTGCTCATCTCCCTCCCTTTCTTGTGCCTTTGCTTGTGCTGCAGATAAAAATCTCTTGAACTCGTAAAATCGGATCGATTCGGTCCGATTTTACGAGTCAACCCGATTTTGACCGAGTTTGACCGAGTTTGACCGGTTTCGATTTTTCTACCGGTCCAACCAGGTTTGCTGAGCCAACTCGTAAACTCGTACGAGTTTGCGAGTTGACTCGCGATTTTGACTACCTTGCTGTCATAACAGCGCTGTAATGGCTGACCGCCGCTTAACTGTCTTCTACAGAACGAGGAACATGATGCAAAACAAACAAGCTACGTTGATTTCGACAAACCTACAAACATGCTTCCCTGGCAAAACCATCTTTGGACAATTGCAGATCATTTAAGCTCCCTGGCTCCTGTACACAGGCCCAATTCATTTAAGTTCATAGGAATTCTGGCTGACTGTTTTCATCATCAGTGAATGGCGTCTCGCAGATGCAAGATAGATATTCAAGAAAGTCGCCTCGTCCTAATCTGGCTCTCCTATAAATCCTCTCTGGCTTGCTTTCACCTTTCTGGAAAATGTATCCCAGTCCATCTGATCCCTTGCCATGAACAATGAACTGAGCTTCTTTGCATTTGGTCTGATGGTACTCTTATGCCCTGGGTACCTCCTTGGATCCATTATATTATATATGAAAAACAAAAATTAGTGCAAAGAAATGACAGCATATAGTGTCACAAGCAAGATTTTAAAATTTTAGGAAGTGTATTCTGTAATATAGGACAGTTACATTTACAGAAACAAAGTATCTCTAGATTTTTTTTCCAGAAGGATCCCAAAAAATTACTCATTATATATAGCATGTTTTTTTTTATAAAAAATAAAATAAAATTTGTGTGGCTAATGTCAAAAATAAATTTTAAAAAATAAAAAAAATATTGTTTGATGTCATTTCAGTGCAAAAAATACTTTAAAATTGACATCACACAGAAAATGTAAGAAATATAGGCAACAGTATTTTCTCAGAACTAACTTCCTTGAAAATTCAAATTTAAATCACTTATTCCTCATCATTATAATCAAATTGAGGACAAAAAGTAATTTTAAGCTCAGGCATATTCAAGACAAATAGAAAACAATGGACTGGTATTTTCTCACCTTCGACCAGCAAGAATCTTGGCCATGTTTCCATTATTACTTTGTGACAAAGACATCACTCTCATCACAGACAATGTAGTCAATGGCTGCCAGGCGGGAAGAAAAGGTTTCAGCTCTTCAACTTCCAGCATCTCCTTTGTATGGAAGTTTGGGAAGAGTTCTCTAAGGGGCCTCAAAGTCTCCACCACCGTATATTTCTCCGGTTGCAACATAGAGGTATGTGTTATATCTCTAACGTAATATAAAAAATGTTTCCAAAAAAAAACGTGACTTTATGGTAAAGATTTTAAGATCTATATAGCAGGTCTCGAGTTCGAATCAAGATAATATATTTTTTAAAAGTCTAAGATAATCGGAGTTTTATTCGTTCACTGGAATCACAAAGTGTGTTTTTTAAAGAAATGAGCTTTCATCTAATCCAATAAAAATAAAAATAAAAAATAAAAATAAAAATAGACCATTGTTGCACATGTGTTTTATATATCATAAATTTTTTAATCAAGAAACATAAAGGCATTGCTTACGCTGGACAACTTTCTTAAAAAAAAATGTACAAACTGATGAAATTGAGAAAGAGCTGCTAATTCCGATCAAATGATAAAATTTTAAAGATATTCACAAAGTAAACATTAGATAAGTAAGAAAATAAAGAATAAATTATAGATAAATTAAAATAATCTCTTTAAAAAATTAAATGCATATAAGATAATTATACCTTCAGGGTCTTGACGTGTATTGGATTCTAGCAAAACACTGCCTTTTTAAATCCAAATCCAGGGACAAGTCACCAGCTCTTTTGCCTGCGCCAAGAATAACAACAAGTCGAAGGTTTCAAGAAAATCAATATCCATTTATTCCTTTGATTACAAGTTAAGGGTTTCTACTCGGTACAAATCAAATCCTTAGACCTCTGTTACGTGAAAGCATACAAAAAGAACCCTAGCAATTTCTTTCTGCAGAAACATTCTGATCCAACGCCTTTTTCCCACTCAACTTGAGATGGATAAAACGACGCCATTTAACCATGCCTTGGAACTTGTCCTCGTTTCTTTCTGTTTATCAATGTCAAAGCCATTAATTGCTTTTTGCTCTTAAGACCAACCATCGACCAATTCCACTCATCAAAATGATCTCAAAAGCATGATCAACACTAATCAAAGTACTATTTAATTACGGATTAATTAATTAGTTTTTGATAAATAATTCCACCACTTCTCATTGGAAAGAGTTCATGAGCTCCGATTCTATGATCTCCATCTTACAATGTCGACAGATTAAAGAGATGGTGCAAGTGATGTGGCATATATGATTGGAGCTCAATTATTTATTTACACTTTTAATTAATCTGAACATTAATTTTCCCTTGATCATCTAAATTTGTTGAAGGATAATCAATTTTATCTCGTGTGATATCGTCATCATTTCAACCACTCACCATTGATATCCATTAAATTCCATTTTTCCACCTAAGAAGTGGTTCACCTTCCAATTGGACGTATCAATTTTGATGACCAAATAATCTTATTATATAGCAATTCTATACACACACATGAAGTAAGCTTTGCCTTCTCCTTCTCCTTTTCTTTTATTTTTAAATGTTTCTCTTTTTCAGCCTCATACCCTTTACACGATGATATAACCAAAGACCACGAGCTGATCTTTAAAAGCGAAAGAATACTTTAATAAAGCGAACTTGCTTATAAAAACTATAAATATTTTTTTTTTAATTTCTGTACAGGTTTGCACTTGATTATAAAAATATAAATAATATTTTCCCTCTATACAACGTAACATGAATTTTTCCTACTCATAGTTTCAAGCCCTGCCATAAAAAGAGTTACAAGCCCTCCAATTAGGAAGTCCAGACCTAGAAATCAAAAGTTTCAAAATCGAATCCCAAAGATAGGATAGTTAAACTAAACTCTATAATCAAGGTAGCATTTTCATTTTTATTTAAGGTTTTTCCAAGTTGACCCATTTATTTTTATCATGTGTCCGAATTTGATCTTTTCATTTTCATAAAATGGATTCCAAGTTGATCATCTTATTGTCTTACTATTTGTGTGGATCCCATGTTGATTATTTTTATTTAGTTTTCAACATTATTTGACACAATGTTTTTTTTGTTTTAAAAAAACACCTTCTTTCTTGGTGATGTATTTCTTTTCTTTATAAACTTACTATTTAAAATCAAAGAAAAATGATTTTTCAAATGCTTTTAATTTGTATTGGGATAGTCTTACATTTTATTGATTCGTGATATGTTGTTTTATTATGGTTCGTGATTTTTATTGGTAAGTTTTTACAGGAAAAATTGTGCTTTTTAATTATGGTGGTAGATTTTTCTGCATGTTGTTGAAGAATGTTTTTTTTTTTTTATTTATTTTTATTACGGATGAGTATTTGTTTTTGTTAGATGGACTAATACAATGTTGCGATTTTTTTTAATTATTTTAAAGTCATTTTTTTATATTTAAATATAATGAAAAAAATAATTATTATAGTATTGGAGAGTTTTTTAAAAGTAATTATTTAATTATATAACTTACTTCTATTAATTGCATAATTAAGTTATATACAAAATAATTGCACTATATTTAAAATGCCATGTAAAAAAATGACTCTTCTAAATGACTTTTACCATTGGAGTAGACATAGACAAAAAAAAACTATATTTACACTATTGATAAAAGCTATTTTAGAGATTTAACTCTCCAAAATGACTTTTATCATTGGAGATGCTCTTATAACCTGATCTTCATCCTTTTCCTTCAACATATTTTTGAAAATTACTAATAAGAAAAGACTAAGGGTTAAAACAATAAATAAGTAAAAGAAGAGGGAAAGAGCTTAATAAATAAATTTAAAATTTGATTTTGATTTGAAAATATAACATTATTTCACTTTAAATAAGGTCCTAATTTTAGAATAAGCAAAATCAAAGAAGGAAGGAGAAAATAAATAAAAAAAGAGAGATCATATGAGAAAGGGAAAGAAAATTCTAAGAGGAAAGTGGATACAATCAAAAGAAAAATCATTAATGAGAATAAAAGAGAGAACATTCTAAGAGATTAGAGAATAAGGAATGTTTTTTAGAGTGAATAGGATAAGAGAAATAGGAAAGAGAGATAAACTAGAGACTAAAAAAAGACAGACAATGAAAAAAACACAAGAAATAAAACTTTTTCCATGCTTCTAAAAAAAAATTCAACCCTAACTATCATTTATTTTTAGCCAAAATCTAGACATATACCCTATCTTTTCCACCTCTTAGAAATCCCATTATCTCTCTTCAAATCCTTTTTTTTTTATCTTTGATAAAACAACAACAACCATCACTATATGAGAAACAAGCCGTCATAAATCTATCTTGTTTGTCTTTAGCATAAACTGATAGTCTCTCTCCCAATACTAACACAAAACACCCATATTCCCCACACACTAACACAATTGTTTTATGATGATATCAACTAACAAACAACTCTTTTTTGATCCTCATTTCACATAACCAATAGTGATAATGCAATTATTTAGCTTATCTTTTATTATTTAGACACAAATCAACCTTGATCAAGTATAAACACAATCACATATCTTTCCAAATCAACTTAGCAATAATCACAATTTCATTCCACAAAAAATAGTGTTTTTTTCTACATGTTTGTTTTATAGGTTCGGTAGAGGAGCATGGAACACATGGTATCTCACTAGTTTTAGCCTCACACACTCTCTAATGTCATGAGCATGACCTCCATGCGTTGTCAATATCGAGCTCAATTCAAACAACTCTAATGACTCTTGAAGATCAGTTTCATACCCTAACATGCTAATTTATTTATTTTTGAGATAATTTGTTGTATATTTATTGATTTTTTTTATTGCATGGGGGTATTTGTTGCCTTGTATATGCTTGATGTGATTGATATTCTTTTCTAAATTATGTATTCAAACCCGATGATTATGCATAACAAAAAGTCTCCAAGGGGCATGGTGTGATGCCAAAGGGCTTGAAATTTGCATAGCAGGTCTCGAGTTCGAGTCAGAGCATGCAACTCTTGCAAGAGTCTAGGACAACCGGGATTTTACTCGCTCACTTGGCCCACAAAGTGTGTTTTTCGAGGGGGGGTGGAGTTTTGCTTGAATCCTAAAAAAAAAGTGATTGATATTCTAATATGTGGATGTGTTCATTTGATTGTTGTGAGACTTATATGCTAATAATCTTAAAATGATGTAATTATATAGGTTGCATATTTTTTTCCTTGTGTGATGTTTGATGATTGTTGTTTTTACCAAAGAATTGAATCGACAATGGTAAAATCCTTAAAAGAGTTCTATCTTTAAAAAGTTAGATTTTTTTTGTTTTAGAAAAAGAGTAAATAAAATTTTTTTTGTTTTTATCTTTACCAAAGAATTGACCAAAACAGCTAAAATCCTTTTAAAAAGTTTTGTACTTGAGAAGTTGTGATTTTTTTTTCTTTTTGAAAAATATAAATAAATTGTTTTTTTTATCAAATAATGAACCCGAGCATGATAAAATCATTTAAAAGGTTTTGTCCTCGTGAAGTTAGGACTTTTTTTTTATATTTTTTGAAAAGAGCTATTATCGGGACCTCACCAAGACTCACTTGAGTGCAATCGGTGGCCTTCAAATCTATTTTGAATATAAATAAAGAGCAGGCTCAAAACCCAATTATCATTTATTTTCCTCTCAAGTTTATTGACTGTAATTTGAAAATAAGGATTAAACTTGTTGTCAGCCTGAGATCCCAAAATCACCACATTAGATCATAATAGCTACTTTTTTTTTTCGGTTAGTCAATAGTAAACACACTAGTATTAGTTTAAGCCAACCATATATTATACATATATATAAAAGGCGTAGTGATTTTACTATAGAATGTGATCCAGCAGCCAGCGTGACTCCAGATTACTTGTGGACTCGCAATTTGTCGGTGCTTCGGGTGTATGTCCACCTTTTTTGTCTTTTCCGGTTGGGAACGGTCATGTTGGCGGTTATAGCCCCGAAAAAACAAAAAATAGTGCACGAGGGGAGAGCTCTCGGGTTTTCCAATTTTTTGGCACGGTGTGCGGGCGAAAAAGGGCCCACAAAAGCGACCAAAATAGAGAGCAGTCGCGGGCGTATTTTGCTCGGGTTGTTCGTTAATGTCGGTAAAATCGGGGTGTCTTGGTAATTATCCCTTATTTTATTATTTTCTGACGATCATTTGGCCCAGCGTGTACGGACCAGCGACATCGGGGTTCCACGCGACCAGCCATTGAGGCGCGTGTCAGTCTGACGAAGTCACAACTAGCATGATGTGGGAGGTTGTGTCGCGTCCTATGTCTTCCTTCGCGCGTTAGGTAATACATTCTCAGGTGAGCGGGGACGGCGGGTTTTTGTCAGGGTGTCCATTTTCTCTCTCGGGCGAGCGAAAGTCGAGTTACGGTCACGATGTTGTCTTTGAGTTTCTTTTTGGTTCACTGGGTTTTGATTTGCGGTTCTTTAATTAGAAAGTTTGATTGTTTTCAATTGTGCCCTCAACTTCTGGCCAGTTATATAAGTAATTTTATTTCGGTCCTTATACTTTTGATTTTCATTTATTTACGAGTTCACGAATTTTTAGGTTACAAATCTTTTCATTTCTTTGATTTGGCCTCCTATTGAAATTGGTCATATATACAAAGTTTGATTTCGAGTCCCTCTTCTTCTAATTTTTCATATCATAGCTGACAATTAGCATTTTATTTTTGGTCCTCCAATTGTTTTTGTTTCACTTTTATCCTTCAGTAGATTAATTTATATGTGGTCCTTATTCTTTTTATTATTTTCAACTTTATATCAAATTAATTCCTTTTTGGATAATATTAATTTTTATTGATATTTATGCATCTATGCTTTTAGATTTTTGTCTTTTTGGTTTTATTTTTATCGGTTCAATCAAACTTTTTAATTTGTGTTGTATTATTTGAATTAATATTATGCATTTTCCCCTTTATTCTTTTCTTCCTGTTATTTTGTTTGTTCTTTGGATTAAATAATTTTTATTGTTGTTCTATTTACGCAATGTAACAACATTTTAGTTATTATTTTGTTAATTGTTTTTATGCAAATCTTTTGCTTTTTAATGATTTTCATTTTCATTAGTAATAATACAGTAATGATTTTAACTCTTATAGTAATCATTTTCTTTGTTAATATTGCTCCTTTCCCTTTGTTCATTTTTTATCTGTTTTATTTTATATTAATTCATTTTTTAAATTCTTAGACAATATTTATTTTTATTGTTTATACATCTATACTTTTTTTAAGGTTTGTATTTCTTCAGTTCGGTCTTAAATTTAAATTTATATTGGTGGCCATTTAAAATTAATATTGCTCTGTTTTTTCTTTATTCATGATTTTGTATTTTTGTTATTTTTATTTGTTCTACAGTTCAAATGATTTTTATGATTTTACTAGCTAGCAGCAATAATAATGATAATTTTAATGATTGTTTTTAAATCTTTTGCTTTTTTGCTTATTTTTTTCAAGACTATTTAATTGTTTGTTATTTTGTGATAATGTTGATAATAATTTAATAGTTTCTTTTGTTCAGAGTAATTTTTATCAGTTTTCAATCTAAAATTTGAATTTATATTGTTGGTCATTTTAAAAAATTATCTGCTTCCTTTTCTTTATTCATGTTTTCTGTATTCTTTGTTATTTTTGTTGTTCTTTGGATTAGTTTTTGATTTTACTATTTACGCAATAATAATAGTAATTTTAGAATTATTGGTTTCTTTATAAATCTTTCCTTTTTTAATTATTTTCAGGGCAATTTATTTATTTTAATTATTTGTGATGTATGTTGATGATAATTTTAAGCACATTTGTAGTAATGATAATGAAAATAATATAAGGATATTTAGGTTTATGTTTTCATCTTTTGTTCATAGAAAATTAACTATTTATTTTTATACTGGTTATTTCATTGAAACCTACTAAACAAATAAATTTATATCTATTTACAATTCATATATTTATTTATTTTTCACCGAAAAAAATATGGTTCCACCCGCGGCGAAGTGCGGGTGCCATGGCTAGTATATATATAAACAACGTCCCATTTTCACTATGCATATTTTTACTGTTCACATAAAGACATAATTACTATGAATTTGAACAGTAAAATACCATTTTACTCTAGGGTTGAAAATTTTAACCCCCGGGACCAAGGTCATTTTAGACATTTCAAAAGGGACATGGATGATATTTTTGAATTCCTTGCATAGCAAATCTACAAAAATAGCTCCCGGAAACGACAAAAAATGACCCCTGGATCTGGGGGTATTGCAGTACTATCACCCACAGTTTTTTTCGTAGATATCGCTGGGTCCAAGGGTGTATAGGTAATTGACCAAATTTTTATTATTTCTTTTTCATAGAATACTCTAGGCGCGCCGTACGGTCGCCCAAGTAGTGTTTCACCTACAGGCGCCTTTCGGGTGGTGCATGCAGAGGCGTAAGGCAGTGGAAACTGACCTTCCGTCGTGTCACATGGTGCGTCGCCATGTCCTCTGCCTCCCGGCACGACGCGTGTCATGTGAATTTGATCGTGTAATCGCTGGTGAATGATTTTTCTTTCCCCTCTTTTCTCTCTCCTGCTGCCAGAAAGTACGATACGATCCTTCATATTCATATTTGTAGTAGTTTCATCTCAGTCCCTATACTTTTGATTTCATTTTTTCTTACTGATGTTTCAATGAAAATTTTGATTATTTCTCAATTATACCCTTCAATTGAAATTGATTATATATGGTATGTTTCATTTCAGTCCTTCATCCTTTGATTTTTGGTTTGTTTTTGGTTCCTTTTAATAATTTTGGTATGCAAGTTTGAATTTGTTCTAATTTTGTCTTCCAATTGAAATTGGTCATATATGCTACTTTTCATTTCGGTCCTTATTCTTTTAAATTTGTTCAACAATTACACTTTATTATTTTTTAAAACCCCTTTATTGTTTTTTTCGGTCCTGAAGTTTTGATTTGTTTCATTTTTATCCTTCAATTAGAATTACTTATATATATTTTGTTTTTCATTTTGGCACTTATTCTTTTAATTTTTTTTGTGTATTAATTCCCTTTGGGTTTTTTTGGTCCTTCTTGGACATTGTTTATTTTTTGTCCATATTTATGCATTTGTGCTTTTAGTTTTTAGTTTTTAATTTTTTTTGTTTTATTTTTTGATTGGGTTTTTATTTTTTATTCGGTTCCGTTATAAAATTTTAATTTATGTTGGCTTCATTGCATTGTTTTTTAAAAAAAAATCTCTTTTATTGTTTTTTAGTCTCAAGATTTTGATATGTTGCAGTTTTGTCATTCAATTGGATTTAATTATGTATTTTATTTTTCATTTGACACTTATTCTTTTATTTATTTTGCCCAAATTTATATTATAATAAAAAAATTCTACACAATTAATATTTTTTTTGTGTTGAAAAACATATGGTTCCGACTATGATGAGGCACATGGGCAATGACTAGTATATATATATATATATAACAGGCCCTGGATGTCTCATATGACAAGATTATCAACAAAGAAAACAACACAATTAATATATTCCGGGAAAAAAGAGAGTATTTGACTGGGAATTTTAATAGAAAAAAAAAATCAGAAAGTAAAAGTTGGTGGTGTAATGCCATAGTTATATTAGTTATGCTCTTAATTATGTCGCTGTTTTTTGGGAGGGAGAGAGAGAGAGAGCTAGCGATCTTTGTCTCCATGTAAGGGCTTCTTTCAGTGTATTATTATTCTACTGAAATTGCTCAATCTAGAAAAAGGGATGTTAACGAAGTTTGAGAAATGTCCATAAAATGAGCTATCCATCTTGACGAAGACCAGTAATTGAGGAATAATCAAACAGGGTTTTCGCAGAAACGGCTTATGAAAGAAAACAATTAGAAAAGAGGGATTGGACCCCTTGATAATTATGGTGACAAGGAAACAAGTTTATTCCTAATCTACTCACATATACTTGTGGTTGCGTCATCAGATAACTTAATTGCGCTTCGAAAGCGAAACCCGCAAAAATACAACTTATTTTTGCCCACCAAGCAATTCCAATGGAAGAGCTACAATAAAAATTAAAAAGAAAAGACAAAAAAAAATTAGCTAAATATTAAAATAGAATTGACTTTTCTAAATGGCTTTTTTTTTCATTGGATTGCAAATATAAAAAAATATTATATTTATACTATTTAAAAAAGACATATTATTAATTTGACTTTTCTAAATAGCTTTTTTTTCCCTGGGAGATACTCTAAGATAAACAATCATATTTTAAATAATTTCTATATATATATATTAGAACAGCTAACTAAAAACTAAAAATATTTGTTTTCCAAAGTGTATTTTCAAATAGTGTTTTCATCTGAAAAGTCATAATTAGATTGATATTTTTCTAGTTTTTGCTGATGATTTTGATATTCTATATAAATTATATTTTTTTTTTTGTAAAAACATATTACACTGAATACCCAACGCACATCCCCACGTGGACGACAGATTACTGAAATTATTAGCAATAGAAAGGAAAATGAAATAACGTGTGGGATGGGTTGGGGGTCCAAAATGAAGCGATTGCCATGGAATACAAGTTAGGCACATGAGAGCTGAGACACTCCCATTAGACAGTGACTGCCTGAGAAAATAAATATCAGCTAATTTGGTCAACAAACTAAAAATAAACTTCAGCTAAACTCGAACAAATCAATTTGTTATTATTTTCCTGAACCGGCCCATCCCTTTTATCTTCCTCAATTCAGCTACTTAATTTCAGTCTTTGTTAGTTAATTATATGAAATTAAATTAAAATATATAGTTGATAAGCAACATATAGACAGTGGTTTACCCACCAGATAACACCCCACCAAAGTCAGAATCTATAAGGAAGAGGCACACAAGCCCACGGCAGAATCTTCCTACCTCAATTACTTGTTTCTCCATCTTATCTGAGATTATATATATATATATATATATATATATATATATATAGTTTCATACATCATGACTTATATATATATAGTTTCATACATCATGACTTAATTGCGTTGATTTTATGAAAAATCTGATCGCTTCTCTCAATCCGAACTCCCTAGCTAATGACTACAAATCCTCTCATCCCCTGCAATTATAGAGGCCCAAATCCCGAGATTAACAAACAGTGCCCCCGCGAGTTGAAACAACAACTACTATGTTTCAGTTTTTCAGTTATTACAGTTTCCTAATCCCCTTCTCCCTTCTCTGCCTCTGCCGCCCTTCCTTGCCCGCCAGATTATTACCGGAATATTCGTCAACTGTCATAGCCGTTGACGCCCACACCACCGCCACGTGGCATGGCTTCACTCGCTTCCTTGATGCCGGGAAGGGCAGTCAAGTCAGTGGCATGTCGGAGCTGAAGAAGTACTTCAGCCGTTTTGGTTACCTCCCGATTCCCGACACGAATAATTTCACGGATATCTTTGACAAGCAATTCCAGTCGGCTGTTCTTGCCTATCAAACCAATCTAGGATTACCTGTGACAGGTGAACTGGATTCTGATACTATATCGACGATCGTGTCCCCTAGATGTGGTGTTAGTGACACGAAGACACATAACGCAACGTTTCATGCGACAAAACATTTCGCATATTTTTATGGTCAGCCTAGGTGGGTACGCCAGGCACCGGTGGTACTAACCTACGCGTTTTCGCAGAATAATATGATTCCTTACATAAGTTTAAGCGCCATAAGGACAGTTTTCAAGCGTGCCTTCTCAAGGTGGGAACAGGTGATTCCGGTGAGTTTCATGGAAATCGAAGATTATCCATCAGCAGATATTCGAATCGGGTTTTATTACGGGGATCATGGCGACGGACAACCGTTCGATGGGGTTCTGGGAGTACTGGCTCATGCATTTTCACCAGAAAATGGAAGGTTTCATCTTGATGCAAGCGAGACGTGGGCAATTGATTTTGAGACAGTTAAATCAAGGGTGGCTGTTGATTTGGAATCAGTTGCTACTCATGAGATCGGGCATGTACTTGGATTGGCCCACTCGTCGGTCAAGGAAGCTGTGATGTATCCAAGTTTGAGTCCTAGGTCTAAGAAAGTGGACCTCAAGATTGATGATATAAATGGTGTTCAAGCTCTTTACGGGTCAAACCCTAATTTCACGTTTAGCTCCTTGTTGGCGTCGGAGAAATCGTCTAACAGGGGAACTGGTCTAAGAAATACTAGATCATCAAAGTGGAACGTTTCTTCTCTGGTGGGAGTTTTGATACTGTTCCTTTGTACACGATGACAACACTTTTTTTTTTTGTTGCTGTCATTTTCAGCGACATTTTCTTTTATATATAGGTGTAGCAAAAATTACACACTCAAATTGAAGATGTTTTCTCTCCCCAATTTTTTCATTTTTTTGTTTTTGCTGCTATATATCAATTTTCCTGCAAACCTGATTTAATATATCTTCTTGTTCTTTTCTTGATTTTTATGGCTATATATTCACCCGAGAAAGAGTGTCCAGCAATTGTTCCAAATAAGCACGTACAACCGCGACCCGTATAAGATGAGCAAAATACTTTTCTTCCTGTACAGGGTATTTTTAAAATGCACTTCTATGGGCGAAACTTTAAGGCGTTCAAGACAAAGATAGGAGGACGACCTTCGTGAGGAAACTGTAGAGGCAATTGCAAATCAGAAAAATCCAATTAAAAAAGGACACGCTTACTCTCCATTTTCCTTCTTTTCTTTTTGTATTTCTATGATAGAAATCCAAGTTTCACACGCTTACAAACCATAACCATTGACCAAATCAGCGATGCTCAAGTCTAGAAAAGCCAAACCCCTGCCTCCGACCAAAACCAGTTAGCCTTGTCATTCCAAAGAATATGCCTGAACTCGAAGCAGGTAAATAACCAAGGTATTACTTGATATCCAAGACAATCCTCACCATTGAAGGCGAAAGAAACTTGCCACGAGAGTAACTGGATGTCACAAATCCAAGATTTAAAAACGTGAATCTGGAAAGACTGCGATCAAAATGTTCATGCATGTTTCTTGTGTAACATTCAGAAAGGCAAAATACATTTTCTACTCAACACAATCACTTCCATCTCAAATTAAATTCTTGCATGTAAGATGGTGCATACCCCAGATAGATTGAAGGATCGAAACTGTAAATCGGCCATCTATATTTATATTTCAAACATTATATTAATTTAAGGTCTTTTTCCAAGTAAATTGTGTTTTGGAACACTGCCATCGACTTGCCACAGACAATTAATCTCATTGCTTAGAAGTCTTCCGTTTTATCATGAGTTTACTTGAGTGTCTTGACCAGGTAGCAAGAATTTCCGAGTAGTTGTATATAATTACCACCTAGAAACAAAGAATCTGTGATAAGAACGTGTTGGGTCCATTATGATCGGTTAAATAAGAAAATAACTAGAATGAGAATAGACAAGGAAACTACGGGTGAAACTGTGAAGTGTGCGCGCATGTTGGCGATGGAAATGGAAGGGGAAAAAAACGGGGCTCTTTGACGTAAAGAACTTTAAGTCCACAGACGCGCATATTAATTAAAGCATTAAACGATTTTATTTCTAGACACAAATTATTGTTTTATCCCTTAGTGTATTAAATTTTAAATTTTGGCATCAGGGGCATTTTTCTATTTTTTCAATAGACCAGTTGACATTACTTGACTGTTTGAGGGGATTTAATTTCTTTTAAGGTATTTTTGCACAATAATATATGTTTTTTACCCCTGCGAGCAAACAACAAAAAGTTAACTACCCAGAGGAATTTTTATTTTCTTACGCTAATGTTAAAAATAAAATAATCATATTTTTCCTCAAATAAAGATAAAAATTCAAGAGTTGGTGGTGGGTGTGTTTCTAGAATTTAATATTTTTCTAAACAGAAACAATTACGGATATGCACTCGGAAAAGACAAAACCTTGGTTGTAAAGGTGTTTAGATAATTTTATGTTTGTAATTATTTTTTTCCTGCAAAACACTGTTGGCGCGTCTGATTGACACACCAACAATTTTTCTTCCTTATGCTCCCTTCAGACGGTGCGTGCGGCGTTTTCCGGTGGTTCCATATATCCATCCAGTATCTCACCGGATACACCATCATGTTCTCTTCCACATGGTGGTGCGTGTGTTAGAAATATAAAAAAATAAACGTGTCGGTTGATTTATTTTCCCTTTTTAATTTTTTATCTTATTTTAATTCCTTTATTTTTTTATAATTTCTGAAATAGTACCTATTTTTATCCATGTTTATATGTATATGCTCTTAGTTGTGGTTTTTAATTTTTATTATTTTCTCTTTTGTTGAGGTTGTATTTTTATTGAATTTAGTCCTTAAATTTTAATTTGTGTTGGTGATCATTTGAAAATTGAAATATTTCTTCTTTTTTTCTCTTGTTTTTATTATTTTATTTATTCTTCAAAACAAATGATTTTTTAATCTAATAATATTTTTTTTTACATTTATTTTATATTTTTTGTTTGCTCTTTTATTAAAATTTTTAGTTTTTTTTATTCTTCAAGGTAATTTTGTTTTTCTTAGGTCCATTATTTACGCAATAATAATCATAATTTTAGTTTTTTTTATTGCTTGCTCTTTTGTTAAAGTTTTTGAGTTTTTTTATTCTGTAGGGTAATTTAATAATTTTTTTATTGTTTTAGTAGTAATAGAAAAAATAATTTTAGATGTTATAATCATGGTAATAATAGTGACAATATTAATCATAATGATAATAACAATTGTAATTTATTGCAATGGTTATAGTGCTTATAGTGTTAATAATTATGGTTTTGATGATGATGATAATAAAAATAATAACTCATAAAATAATATGAAGAATATCAATAATGACAAAAACAATTATAATAATGATAATAATACCAATTTATAATTTAAATGATATTAATAAAAATAATGGTATTGGTTATTGTAATGATTATTGTTGTAATAATGACAATGATTATAACAATAAGAATGGTGGCATCGATAATATTGACTATTTACAATAATGGTTATCATGACAACTATAATAATTGTGAAAATTTAACAATCATATTAATAACAATAAGAATAATAATTGAAATAATTCCTTAGTTGATGTTGATTTTGTTAGAAATTGACTTTTTGTGATTTTTTTATGTATGATATTTCAGATCTAATATCACATGACAAAAAAATATATGAAGCTACACGTAGACAAAATAGAATGAAAAAATAGGGCCAAATCATCTACAATGAAAAAAATATGATTCACTTGCCTAGCGCTTTGTCGCAACCATAACCAAATTTTTTAACATGTAAAAAAACGTTAATGGTACTAGTGTTTTTTTTATGATGCTATACATCTGAGCGAAATAATCAACCTAGGCAGAATTTTTATTAGGTAATGTCAAAAAAACTAATTATAGGACATTTTTTTGTGTTTAGTAATAAAATTAAATAATATAATTTTAAAGAAATAAGGGTAAAAAAAATAAAGACAATATTGAGTTACATGATTTTTAATGAATATAACATTGAATGATAAATTATTAGATTTAAACCATTATATATTGAGAAGTTGTAAGAATTAATTCTTAATAATTATAACATCAAATAATAAATTATTTCAATTATTACTCTTATGATTGAAGGAAAAAAAATATTATCAGTATAAAAAAAATATTATTTGATACAAAGAACAAATGGAAATATTTGAAGAACAAAATTAAAGGACAAAAGCAAAATTAGTATTATTATCATTATGAGACATTACAAGACTATCAAATACAATCTAAGTTATGTATTATTTTCTTTCATGTTTGTCTAAAAATACTTTTGATTATTTAGTTTTTTTTATATAGTCATTTTATTATGGATAAGGCGTTGAAGATAATAATAATGATTATTTTTAAGGGTTTTTATCTTAAAAATATATTAGGCTAATATATTTTTATATTTGTTTAATATTAATGAATTAAAATATATAAAAAAATGAGCTGATTTTTTTTAAAAAAAACAAAATCTCAAATTAAAACAATCTTAGTGTTCTAAAATACTTTTAATATAATAATATGAGGAATAAATTTTAAATAAAAAATAATAATTTAATTTTAAAAAAAAATAAAAAATCACTTAAAACTAAAAATATATCAAGCCACACGTAAACAAAATAGATGAAAAGAACATAGAAATAATAAATCACTAATAACAAAAGATTCACTATATGTGCATAAGAGAGAGTTTCACTCTCATTTCACATCATCAAAGCTAAACTTACTTTGTTTTTTAACGCAAGTTGCATTTAATATAAGGATAAATATCAATAAAAAATTAAAATTAAGAGTATAGATACAAAAATACAAGAGAAAAAATTAAGAATTGTCCTAGAAGCACTGAAAAAATTTAGAGTTCAAAATGAAATAAAAAATACAAAAACCAAAATACAAAACAGAAAATTATATATTAAAAGAAGGTAAAAAATAATTTATCGCTGTGCACATGACAATATCTGGTGTGTGGATATATAAGAACAAGTGTTCTTTCATTGTAAACGAAACATCTCAACATATATAATAAAGTTTAAAGATATAATTTAAATAATTTTATAAACTATACTATAATCACAAACGGGGAGTTCACGGTGATGATATTACTATTGTTTTGAAAGTTATAAAAATACAAAGATGTAACTTATATTACTGTCAATACTTTCTCTTCTTTAAACCCACTATAAAACTTGAGTCTTGCGTGACTGTACTGCTTTCACATTATAATGGATTATTTTGGAGTTAATCTTCTTTTTTCCTCGATGATAGAGAAGGTTTTTCATATAAATTTAGTGTTCTTGTGTTGTCAAACATCATGTAGTATTTACCATGAATTTTTTACGTGAAATATATTTTACACAGTGAGGTTAAAATTCCAGCAACACACCTTTTTTTTTCTTTTTAAGATGAATAAAAAAAAGATTAAAAAATAATTGTGTATCAAAATTAAAAGGTGTCCTATCATTTGTTTTTTTTTTGTTTATCAAATTTGATCACTATCATTCTAATTTTTTATTTTATCTTTTTTTTAATTGAACTATTAAGTTTTTAATTTCATCCCTAGCAATTTCTTGATTAGAAATTTAATTTCATCATTTTTTTCCAGGGTTGTCTTCTATGGAGTTTGTCTTGATCTCATTATCCAAATCATTAGTTTTGAAGATTAACTTAGGCTGAATTTAGTTTTTTTTAGGTTTATTTTTTTTTATATATATAATCTTATCTTTCAACATTGGATCGGTTAGGGATTGAGCCTCTAGATATATGTTTTTACTTTTTTTTTATAAGGTTATCTTGATTTCATATCTTGGATTATGAGTTTAATAAATTACCCAAATTAACTCATATCTGTTTTTTTTATTGATTTTAAACTGATCCTTTTTTTTTAATTCTATTCTCGAAGATTGTTTAGATCTAATTCAAATCGGATCATGACATAGTACAAGCCACCAATCTAATTCAAGTAATGTATCAATTTATTAAATTAGCTCATTGGTATGAAAAGAAGCTATAAATTATTCTTTTATCATATGAATTAGAATATTTTAAATTGAACGATTACAATTGTATTCAACTTGTCCTAGTCTCAGTAAAAACTGACTGAAAATGATCTAGCTTACATGATAGAGACACAAATCTCACTCTGTTTGATTGATGTGACCACATTGATATGGTATGAATCTAATTAAACAATGAGGTTCTGATGGTGGGCTTTAATAGGTAATGCAGTAAAACTCAATCCAACCCAAATCGGCCCACCAAAGTCCGGCCCAATTATAGCTGAAATGTACAAGTAGGAGTCTCTTGTACAGCACGGATTCAATTCTGCATGATTTTCTTCCTAGAATATAAGCAGCATAAAGAAACATAGATGAACACCAAAAGACCCCTTGGAGTTCACCGATAAAAACTATCAAAGCATAAGACAAGATACGTCAATTAATCATCTTAATTAAAAACTTAAATTTTTAGATAAAATTCTATAATATGATTTATATCTTTCTCTAATACACCCTTAATTAAAAACTTTTTCGGTTTGAAACTTGTACAACCCACACTTTCTTGTGCTTGTTTTTTCATCAAATAAAATGAGAGTAGTGAGATTCAAACTCATAACCGCTAGGTCAATAAGGCTCCGATACCATATCAAAGAATCATTTTACCTAAAAATTTAAGTTTTTAAATGAAATTTTAAAATATAATTTATATTATTCTATAATAAATAACTCATCCAATCTTAAAACGAAAACATACAAGACATAGGTAAGTACTTCGTGTTTGTTTTTAATAATAATATTACTAATTATACTTACATGTTAAGATTTCCCCTAAACGAAATGCTTATATTTGTTATGGGAAGCTAAAGGTTTATAGAACTCATGACAGTGATTTGAGATTTGAAACCCGGCTATAAAAGCTTAATCCTCAGTTCTAGAATTCAAGTGTGAGATTCAAAAGAAAGGTAAAGGATAAAAGATAAATTGGGCTCTAGTCCATTTCTTTTGGTTACATAATTTGTATTTGTGTTTTTATTTTATTTATTTTTTTGAAAAAAAGTAAAGTATTAACTTCATGATGACATAACTCTTTTAATAATCTTACCATACTCGAGTAATTCTATGGTAAAAGCAAAATTTTATATTTTTTAAAAACCATAAAGTAAAAAATTCTTAGAGACATGATTTTTGAAGGATTATACCAATCACTCTTTTATAAAATGAAAATGAAACTTTTATTTACATATTTTTTTTCAAAGGAAACAAGGTTTCACTCTTTAGACGACAACACTGAACTTCCCAGGAACAAAACCCTTTTTTAAGATTACATTATCCATGTGTTGATTTTTTAAGGGAAACAAAATTTTATTTATTCATCTTTTTGGTACAAACAAAATCACACTCGAATTGAAAATTGGTTATGATCTCATGACCAAAAGAAAATAGCAATTATTTTTGTATGCATAAAAATGTTTTTTTTGGGAAAAATAATTTTTTCAGAGGAAAATCAAGTTGCCATGTCAAAATCAGACTTCCCGACAAAATTGGTTAAAAATTGATATTTTGAAGTCAAAACAAGTTCCACCATGTGAAAATCAAGTTCTTAGAGTCAAAACCAGTTTTTACAGTCAAAACTGCATTTTCTATTAAAATCGGACAAAATTATCATATTCAGGTTGAGACTAAATGATGTGAATCTGATAATCATGTGGTTATTCAACCCACAATAAAGATGATAACTTCTCTAAAAAAACAAGATAAATAGGTTTGGTTGAACCTTGATCCAAAATTAACCTATAATTAAGAACCAGAGGAATTGGATGATTCTGAATAATGTAGATATATCTTTATAAGTTAGATTTACTCTTTATCCTAACAAAGCAAAAGATATTTGCTCAAACAAAACTAAATCTCATCAATGTCTAAAAGCTGCTAAATTTATAGCAAAACAAAACAAAACATAGTCCTAAACTAATAACCCTAATGGTTCTATATGGGCTGTAAACCAATGAGCCTTAATTATATCTCAACTAACCATAAACTTAATGTCTAAAACAAGTCTACACATTGATTTTAGGAAATATTAATTAACAATAAACCTTAAAACTAAAATATAATTATCTCAAATATTAATTAACAATAAATAAATTTTAAGAAATATTCAGAGTAATACAAGTTATTAGAACTAGTCCAAAATTGTATCTCATTGCATTGAATCCTTTATAGTCGAATTTGAAATTTTTAGATGAAATATTACCTTTTTTATAATCCATTAATCCTTTTTCCTTACATACAATATATTGTCTTGAATGCTAAAGTTTCTTCTCTTGTTTAGCTAAAAGTATGCCCTACAAAATAAAAAGGAAAATGAAATGCCTCTTTTGAATAATAAAAATTCCTATAAAATAAGAAAAAGAACAACAAAAAAATCATAAGCTTCCTTTCCACCCATATATCTCATAATGTATATGGAGTTCTTGCAAGCTATAGATAATAGTTGTTGTTATAAATGTCTCATTATTTAGATAATAGTTGTTGTTATAAATGTTTCATTATTTGATATGGAATCCTTGTAGAATAAATAAATCAATTGTTGTCACACAATTATTTCCTTGTGTATTATAGATTCCAATCAGTACAATGATTTTCTTATGTAGATTTTTGCCAATTTTAAGGCTAGAAATAAGGTGGGATTTGGTTTTTTTTTATATATAGATATCTGTTTAGCACCATTGGAGGTGGCTTCTCTATAAAGCTCAATCAGCTAAAAAAAAGAGGGGCTACACTGCTATTTAGGTTGACAATAATAGGGTGTTACTTTAATGGTATTCGAGCTTAATTGGGATTAATGGATCAGTGGAGAGAGGTTATCGAGTTATGGAGCAACGTTAAGAAAATTCGATAGGATTGTGGAATGATAGAGAGAGATATAGATTGACTATCTAGTGGTCACTGATATAATATGAAATTTATTGGACGTGTTGGTTGAAGTTTTGTGGTTGATCATCAATTGACTAGGGTTTTGCTTTGCTCTTTTTCTTTTCTTTTTTTTGTTTATACAAGATTATTTCTTTAAAAAGAAGGGATAATGTTTCTTTTTCTAGTGTATTTTTTGTATGTAGGGTTTTCTTACAGGGATTATTACTTTCTTAATGTCCTTTGTTTTTTTCTCGGTTGACCCCTACTATTTATATTGTTTGGATTCCTAGAAAAATAGAAAATGCAATATAGGAAAGATCTTTATATTATTTCTACTCAAGGTTTTTTTTTTTTGTAAGTTCACTTGTTTTTCTATTTGTTTTTATTTTTCTCATTTGTATAGTCTCCCATCATATTATTTGGTCATTTGTCATCTTAACTCCTTTTTTTTTTCCTTTTCTTACCATTCAATCCTAATGTTCCTCTTTCTTTTTCTTTTTCTGTTTTTAAATTATAAAAACTTGAATGAAATAAAATAAAACATGTCGAGTATAAATTGATTATAAATTAATTAACTTAATCACATTCAAAAGAATTTTTTTAAAAAAATATTTTTGAAAATATCTAAAACAAAGTAAGAAAAAAAGAATTAAGACAGTATTGAAAATACTCGTCATAGAAAAGATAAAATAAAAATTAAATGAATACCAACGAAGGCTGCTTATTAGGTTTTTGTGTTTTATACTATATACTGGTTACTTAATATTCCAATTAGCTAACATTTAATTCATAAAGCATCAATTTTTATAAAAGTGTCAATTTGATTGTATCTTCTAAAAATCAATCCAGATAATTCAGGCACGTCCACGAGGGTGGCCATATGGTTGGTAGGTAAAACTCGTGGCTAGCTAACTCTCAAAGTATATCTTGGGGCTCTTGAAAATAAGCTGTAATTGACACTCTTTATCTCGTTAATCATATAAGATGCTGCGTTTTGTTCTAAATTAAAAAGTTTGTGGCGTGAAGTTATTGATTAAATCATGATGCATCCACTCACACTCTACCTTTTGTTATATGAGTGCTTACACAGAAAATATCCCATGTCAAATAGATAAAAACAACATTAATTGTTGCTAACGAAACAGGGAAACAAAGGTTGAAGTTGATCATTAACAGTAACATCAAGAGGTTAAATCAAAAGCTTAGCTTGTATTAGTACTTAATAAATCATCTTAACTAATATATGATATATGTACAGGATTAAAATTATATGTTTAGTTAAAGCTCAAATGTTGTACAAATCCCACAAATGCAATTTCTTTATTCAATTTATTTCATCATTTTTCCTCTTTACCTTTATATATAGATTTATTTATTTTCTATCCTATTTACTTTTAGTTTATGTTCGTTCTTATTTATCTATTCTCATTTTGGCGTGATGTGTTTTTTTTTAATTACTTTAGATATGTTTCCTTTATTTAAATTTATATAAGATTAGAATTATATGTTTCCAACATGCATGTTTTAAGGGTTTAAATTAAGTATCCGAGTTTTTCTTTTAGATATTGGTGAGGATAATAATTCAAGTTGAATAAAGTTAATAAGAATATTCACATTAATTAGATATTTTTTTCCCCTTCTTAACGATAAAATCCAAAAAAAAAGGGAGAGACGTCTTGTTAAGAAAACAAAATAGAGAAAAGAGTGCCGTTGAGGACAAGGTAGGTAAGAATAGCCAGGAAAAAGACAATAAAATACTCACTTCATGATGCGCGAAGGACCGGGAAAGAAGACTGGTAGAGAAGCATTCATGAAGATTAGCTAGACATAAAAATAGATCAACACAAATATAGAAAACCATTCCTAACAACCCCAGCAAAAAAATCCCAAACAGCCGACAGTGAAGGAAAGGGAATGCCCAAGTGTGAAAAAAAAACTGGTTCTGCTGTATATCAAGAAAAATCCCATCTGATATAGAAAGAAAAAGGCCAGATACCCTTTCTCTTTTTATGTGAATTCTAACAAATATTGTAAGCGAAGGGGTGGTGCAAATTAAAAAGAGAGGGACAGAAAGATGTTGGCATCCTCCACTTAATTGGGTTTTGATTTTGCATGGTGAGCCGATTGTAAAAAGAGAGTAGAGATAACATATAAATTCATCCCATTTGAGTGCTTTAGCTACTTGGAAGAGATATTTCGAAATGGTTTGGTACCGGAAGAAGCAAATTCTAGAGGATTTTGTGATTATAGGAGGGTTGGTGTTGGTGCAATTTGTCTACGCGGGGAACTCAATTTTGTTGAGCTATCTCATGTCTCTTGGCCTTGAGCCTCTAACCATTGTTATCTTCTCCACTTTTGCTACCTTCCTTATAATCTCCCCCGCTGCCATCTATTTTGAAAGGTCTTTCTCCCTCTCTATACATCATCTCTGTTTTCTTATATACACGTCTGTCAGTGGGAAATTGATGATATATCGATGTTCATGTTGCAGGAGCAGATTGCCAAAGGAATTCAGTCTGAAGTTGCTGATTCGGCTGGTTTTAATTTCTTTTGGAGGGTAAGGCAATGATTAGGATATCTAATATGTTTCGAGACTTCATGTCATTAATTAATTGCATTATTTACAAGCTCTGAAAGTTAAAGTTAGAGAATTATGTATACTTCCTGCAAAATTCAATCTTCTTATCCCTTTGTTCTGTTCATTTACAAATTTAGGTTCTATTTTGGATCAGCGTGGATTTTATATATGTTTCAAGAGCTAGGGGTTTCTGAATAATAATATGTTTTTTTATATATATATTATACATCTTCATTGTCTTCTTCGTCCATGGATTTATCTATTGTTTGTAGATATTGTTACTTTTTTTTCTGTGTGTGGCCAAAAAGCATGCACAGTGATTCATGGGAGCATGCACTCAAATGGTTTTCTTTCTTTATTTCATTTTCAGGGTTACTTTGTTTCAGTCCTTGTTCCTCAAGGGGATTAAGCTAACTTCACCAGCAATGGCAACAGCCATGCCGAACCTTGCTCCTGGGATTATTTTCATTATTGCTTGGACATTGAGGTATTCTTTTGTCATACTTCATTTTAGAAATTATTTTTCTTAACCAAACATAAGAAATTCAGTCCCACTCCACTCTAACCAAGTAATGACAGTAAAAATAGAGAAAAGAAAAAACGAAAATTAGCTAAGCATTTGTTATCTCTTCCTCTCGATACTTTTCCGTCTGTAGTCCAGTGATTGCTGGTTTGACTACCCAAGTGCAGGTTAGAGAAAGTTACGCTGAGTTGCGTATACAGCAAGGTCAAGATTGGAGGCACGTTGTTATGTGTTATAGGTGCCCTCTTAATGAGTCTCATGAACAGCACTGAATCAGCCAAAAAGTTCTCAAGCAATCGTCCCGCAGCAAACATGTTCTTCGACGTTCATAAGATTGTCGGTTGCTTGTATCTCATGGCAGCAGTTTTTGTTCTAGCAAGCAACGTTGTATTGCAGGTGATGACGTGGTAGATCAATCATGTAGGATCAATTAATTACGTAAATACTCTTCTCTGCGTTATTCTAATTTCCCACATTGAGTTTTGCAGGCTACTACTTTGGTTGATTTCCCTGCTCCAATGTCCCTGTGTGCCATAACATCATTGATCGGTGTGGTTATAACTGCAGCAGTGCAGCTGATCCAAAACCACAAACTAGACATTGGTTGGCCACTTGTCAGACTTGAGGACCTCATTTGCTATTCTATAGTGGTAATTTCACATCGTTTCCATCTTCCAACATTGATTACATGCATAGATTTTTTATTCACTTTTCTCATAATTAGGAATACAAGATAGGAAAATGTATGCTGTGTCTTGAAAACATCCTCGAGTTTATCAATCTTTTGACGAGCTTGCAATGATTTGGATGCACAGGGAGGTGCAATTGGTGGAGTGTGTGTGAGCTTCAATGGATGGGCAATGAAGAAGAGGGGTCCAGTTCTTGTGTCTGTGTTTAGCCCCATTGCAACAGTTATTTCAGTTGTTTTTTCTGTTATCACCATTGGCGACAGAATAAACCTAGGAAGGTATTGCTAGCCAGAATCTGTCACTAATTAACCTAGCAAGGGCGCACCCAGTAGAGAGGCTACCATATTCTTTTTCAGTATCCTTAATATTCTTTGCCTTCTCATTTGCAGCTTCGCGGGCATGTTCCTCATGTTCAGTGGTCTATACTTCGTGCTGTGGGCTAAGAACAAAGAAGGTCACCCTTATGATGATCATCTGGAAAGTGAGTTTGATCTTCAGAAACCTCTCTTGGCATAATAGTTAGTGTTCAGATCTAGATTGCCCTAATTTGTTTCGGTAAGAGGGTGTACAGGGAACAACAACTAGTGTACAATGGAAACGCTAGCTTAATCGTAGATGTCAAGTTTATATACTAGAATAACTTCCAAGTGTGTAAATATTTTACGAGGATCTGGAAAATTTTATGATGCACGAATAAGCATCATAAAAAAAACAATAAAAATATAAAAGAGAATAAAATCCATAAAACTTATTCTGTTATTTTTGTTAAAATTGATTTATTTTTTCTATTGATTTATTTTTTAATGTTTTTATATTATTTGAATATACAGATTATAAAAATAAATGTAAAGCAACTAAGAAATATTATTTAATATATTTACAAGTAAAAAAGCAATTGTTATTACAATATCATCATCGAACATCCCTTTAATTATTGTTAAGTTCATAACAACCAGGAGTATGATTCTCTCCCGTTGTCTGAGGTTCGGAAGTTCTAATTCTAACTACCAAGTTACCCCACAGAGAACTCTGTAAGGTATGGTTTCCTCTCCTTCATAGGCTTAACAATGGATGGCCTGCCTAATATATATATATACCAGCCACTTACCAGCATCTCGTCGCGGCCGGAACCATATTTTTTTCAATAAAAATAAATATTAATTGTGTGAGAATTTTTTTTATTATAATATATTTTGGGCAAAATAATTAAATTTGTACAGAATTATTGTAAAGTGCAAGTTTCATATAAAATATATGAATTTTAAATCGATATAAATTTATTTGTTTAGTAAGTTTCAACAAAATCACCAACATAAAATTATCGTCATTATAAAAAAAAAGATTTGGATACCTCAATTATTGAATTCATTGTATTAGGATTAGTTCCTTTTATAATCCAATTTAAATTAAACACAACAAATAAAATATAAATTGTGAAAACACCAGCAATACATCGACCACCGTAGACCGCCACGCGCCATTCCGGGAAGCAGAGGATATGTCGGCGCACCAGGTGACACAAAGGAAGGGCAGTTTCTACTGCTGGAGGACGCCGCACGCGCCACTTGAAAGACGTGTGCGCATGAAACACTGTTGGCGCACCCGTACGACGCGCCTGCAGTGTTTCTGGAACAAATAATTAAAAAAATGGAAAATTACCTATACACCTCTAGACCTAGTGATAGCCACAAAAAAACAGGGATGAAAGTACCACAATGCCCCATCTCCATACATACGATTTTGTCTTTTTGGGGGGGTATTTGTGTAGTTTCATTGTACACAAATATGTAACAAAACAAAAATACCCCCAACTGTTCCGTGTTTTTTTGTCATCTCCTAGGTCTAAAATGGTAGTTTCATTGTGCAATTCAAAACAGAAAATACAGAAAACCTAAAAGAATTTGTAAATACCATGCATGTCTCTTGGAAAAGTCTGTAATGCCTCTGGTTCCGAGTGTTAAATTTTTCAGAATGAGGGCTAAATGGTAATTTTATTGTTACAATCCATAGTAAACTGTGTCTATGTAGACACTAAAACATCGACGTTGTTTATTGTTTTTTACTATGCATTAGATATATTGCCCACGCACTGCTGTGGGCATGCTTGTGTATATAATTTTATATCATTAAATCCATAATAATAAACTTATATTATATAATCAACAAAAAGTTATAGATTAGAAAACAAACAAAAGTAAATTTTAAGTTAAAGTTTGTTGCGCAAGCGCAAGTCATTTCTTTAGAAATCTAGTCCCTGTATTACAAAACATCACGAAAGAACACAAGTGAAAATACTTGTGGATCATTGCAAAAACAGAGGGATATCGAGGTGAAGAATGAAGCTAAAACCCCTCCTCAAAATGAAACATTTCATCCCTTTGCTAATTTCATCCCTTCGCTAATTTCCAGACGAGAAAACCACTACATGCCGGCACGAGACAAAACCAACAAGAAGACACAACCTCTTATCCCATGCCTCACTATCCGAATGGTCCCGACAAAACACCAAACCTCTCGTCCCTCACAACCTGAAGAAACAAAACTAGCACACACGCACGCAGTTTTAAAATAAGATGAAAAATAAAAAATATCTTTATCCAACAACAAACAACATCGGGTTCATTAAGGGTAAAATGGTCTGTGCACTGTTGAAATTCATAGTAAATCACCTCTTAATTTGATTTGTGTAAGTATGGTGTTGGTGACTTAATGGCTTTTCTCAAAAATAAATAAAACAACGATAACCGAGATATAGCACTTGATATTGAAATTTGTCTTGGTCTCATGCATTGTTTGGCCATCAAATTTAGTATGCATGTAAACATCTTGTAGGTGGCTTAGTGGTAAGAGTTTGGAATTAAGGAGTTTGATTCCCCTATGATCTCAGGTTCAAGCCATGTGGTTGCTAATATGGCCACTAGAGACTTACATTATTGTTAACTTCAGGGCTCATGGAATTAGTCGAGATGTATGCAAATTGACCCATACATCCATCTTAATAAAAAAAAAATACACGTTAAAAATAAATTTTATTTTTAAGGCATGACACTATCACCGAGATTCATCAATTATCTTCTCTAATAACTAACCATTGGGGTGTTTAGTTTTGGATAAATCCCAATAATCTTTTTGAAATAAGATTATAGAGAGTTTAAAATTTTGATTAAAAAGAGTCTCCATTTTAGGACAATAAAACCTCAAAATTTTAATTTTAAATATTGGTAAACTAAAACATGTATAGAGATTTAAAGAAAGCATATACAAAGGCACAATTACAAGTAAATGATTTTACTGGTGATTAGATAAATCTTGTTCTAATTTTCTCTTGTAGTATTCTTTCTCTCGCTCTTAATTTAGCTCTTTTTCTAAACAACAATTAAGAGCATCCCGGTATAAAAGTGAATTTGTCATATTCTTAGACTGTTTTTTTTATTTCACAGTGTGTTTATTATAATTTATCCTTTTAATTTATCTAGTATTTTTATTTTTATCTATATTTTTTTTTTTGCAAATACACATAAACTGTAAATTTTTAAGAAGCAAAAATTTTCTTAATCTTGCAATAAAGAAAACATTGTCGGTTTTTAACATTTGCTTCAGTCCGAGTTCCCTGCCGCCGTTAAAAAATTGCTTTCCCAAAATAGAAAACAAACAATCAGAATAAAAAAGAAAAGAAAGGGAGCCGACACCACCATCGAGCAAGTTGACGATTAATCAAGTGCCTTTGCCATCCATTACAAGTAAAGAGGACAAAATGAAACAACGGGCAGCTCAATTCGGCAGTGGCATGCTAATACTTCTAAACAAAGAAAAAAGAATACTATATCTGTTTTTAAATAAATATATAATTTTAAATAAATTATACTATAATAAATAAAAATATACAGGGTCAAATACTTTCTTGTGTGATAGAGATGACAATTTCATTTAATTCTATTCATACGAATTTGAACCAATCAAAAGAGTGGATTTTCTTTTTTATAATTATCTTATTTGATAAATAAAATTTGAATATTATAAAATTTGATTCAAATATATCATGAAATATATTATCTTTTATATTGAATAATAAATAATACTTAGATAATAAAAGAACTAGGATTTTTACCCAATTCTTGTAGTATAGGAGATAAAATAAAAGAACTAGTGGTCCATCAAATTTCACGATAATTGAGATCCCTGGTTGCATAAATCCATTCTAAATCGTCATATTGTCATCATTAAATACCTTAAAGATTGTTCCTTTTTAATTTCAGTCAAGTCATGTGATCTGATTTTGATACCCGTTAAAGAAAAATGCTCTGTTTTATTCAATTAAATATGTATATATATATATATATGTATGTATGTATGTATATATGTATGTATGTATTAGATGTATATTAACGTGACAGGTAATTAAGAAATAATCAAATTGTCTTTTAAAAGATATATAAAACATAATTGATAAGTAGTGGATATGATATAAAAATAAAATTCAATGCAGTGAGTATCTTTTCTCATCTCATACAGTAAAAAACCTTGACCATTAACCATTTAGTAAGTGATTTAGTGGTACGATTTTGGAATTAAGTGTTTTGTTCCCTATGTGATTTCAGATTCGAGTCATGTAATTATTAATATGATGGTCACTACAGATTTATATGGTCATTAACTTTATAATTCATGAGATCAATTGAGATACATTAAAACTGAACAGGATATTATATTAATAAATAAATAAAAGCTTAACCATTCTTTGAGATAGGAGTAGGACCAATGAAAGAGAATGGCGATCCAACAAGTGAAATAAACTGTGTGTTGGTTTCCAGTTGATGAAGCGTCACGTATGCTACAAGTAGCTGCCTAATGTCACCTGTCATTCACTTTCGACTCCATGTTTTTGATGGACTGCCTCCGAGCACCTTTGCAAGCCCGCTACCTTCTCTCTCTCTGTTTTTTTCCCGATGAATTGACTAAACATCTTTCAGTGTCATGAGACCCAGTGACGTCACATTAACATATGTACAAACTTGTCTTTATTATTGAATTCAATAAACACCATGCATTTTTATTACATAATAAAATTCTAGAATTTGGAGGGATTTATCGAAAGTATGTGCTTCCCACACACAAGATCATATTTTTTTAATAATTCAATAATTATTTCTATCTAGTGACATTTTGTTTTAATAATTGTGTTTAACAAGTAGTTTTTAATTTATTTATTTTGTATTTACTATGTTATATCAATATAAAAATTAGTCTTTAACACAATATTTATTGTATTTTATTAATATAAACACGCTATTATTTATTTTTTATTCTTAAGACACAGTTGGAGACCCTAAAATATATTTTTTTTAGTACCATACTATCTTTTTTTTTGTTAAGATTTGAAATTCTTCCTCACTCTAAATGGTTTTTAGTTCATATTTAATGTAGAGCCGTATTGCATTTTAATTTCAATAATTAAATGATACTGAAAAAATGAAAACACGACAAGTGAGGAATCGACTGGTGAGTATATTAAACCTCATGCAAATCTTCAAGTGTTGCTATGGGGATTTAATTTGATTCTATGGCATGTATGATAAATTTAAATTTTTTTTATTTATTGATAATTTAATTATTTTTTGTTAGAACCCTTGCAATTTTTTTATAGTTGGACAAGATTAGTTAATTATTAAACCAATAATATTCCATTTAATTCTTTTTATTATGCATAAAGAATCAATTAATTCTTATTATAATTTGAAAAAATTATAGCATATCACGTAACACATGAATAATCAACTATGTAATATTTAAATCACAAAATATACGTACCTTCACATTGAATATGTGCTTTTAAGAAGTATTTGAATTGAGAAAGCATTAGGTTTTATTTTCAAAGGATAGATCAAGGGAGAATGTTTTTTTTTAAATAGAATTGTTTCTATTGATTATATATTAGATAATTGACTTGTGTTGTAATATGGGTTAAATTAGATTTTTTTTCTAATATAAACAAAATTATCCAACCATTATAAACTTGTTTCTTTAGTAGATAAAGATTTAATTATAAAGGGTTGGATCTGATATGACTTGTTCTACTTTATAGATGTAGAAATAACATGGACGAGCAATAAAAATATAGTTTTTAATAAAAAAAATCAAGATAGATTTAAAAAAAAATACTGCAACAACAACAACATATTAGATTGATCTAGGTTAACCCAGGATAACTTGTTAAATTTGCAATTTAGGTTATAAGATCGAGATAATCCTGTAAAAAGGAAATCAAACTATATTATAAACTCAAGTTCTCATTTCACCTAGTATTGAATGATATAATTTTTTTTTAAATCAATTAAAAAAGACTTAAAAAATGATTTTGGTTAACTCGGGTTAATAGACCAAACATGTGACATGTTTCAGTAGACCATGATAATGTCATAGAAATTAAACCAAAATAAATTATGAAGCCTAACAAATACATTGGATGTAAAAAATAACTTGTGTCAATCAAATTAACTTACTAAGTTCACGACGTTTTGTCATGAGATTAAAATAATCTTATAAGATAAATTATGAATCATAATTCTCATTCAACCATTGAATGATGAAATAGAAAATATCAATAAAAAAAATTAGTTGGGTTAACCCATCAAACCCGTAACTTAGATCATAATACCGGGATAACTTAATAAAATAAAATCAAAATATATTATGAAATTCAATCATGGAAAAAAAAACATAATCATTATTCTATTAAACAATAATATATAAATAAGATAACATTGATCTCTTCTCCAAATTATTTTTAATAGAATATATGAATAAAAAAACACTATCAAGAAACTGTATTCTTAATCATTATAGAATAAAATTAAAAGATTTTGGGTAAAGGAGATAATTATAAATGTAAATTTGGGTATACTGTAAATTGCATCATTCATACAAATAATGCTCCTGTTTTTTTAATTTAAGTCATCCAATTTTATTTTCTTACAACCTCATCTTTCCAAGTTATATTAGTGTGGTTTTATGTATTGATTTTTTTCTCCCTTGCACATCCTCACATATAAAAAATGTTAAGGAATATATCTTGATGATAAATTAAAGACTGATGTTGGGAAATATAATTTTAGGTTGTAGTTAAAAAATTATAAAAGAACAGGTATCAAATTTAACAAAATATTTTATTGTGGAAAACTTCAATTTGGTTTTCAAAGTTTAAGTTTATGTATTTTTTGGTCCTTGTTGCTTTAGTATTTTAACCTTTAGTATCAAGCTTTATTTTATTTTACATTTCAATATACGAATATTAAGTTTTTTTTATTTGTTTTCCAGTGTGATTAAAGAGTGTTTTGAGATATCTATGGTGTGTTTTAAGATTTAAAAAACTTGAAGCTGAATTTTCTTTATCACCAAAGTTGACCAAAATATATTCAATGATTTAGGTGCCCGTCATTGTTTAGCTCCAACGAGGTAGCCAAGATCTATTGAAGACAATTTCTACCCGAAGATACAGCGAAAACCATTGGTCGAACCTGGCCATGATTTTATTGCCATCGTGGCTAGAGAAACAGAAAACCAGGGGACGTACGAGCCGTTCGATGTATACGAATGTAAATGCCCTTGTACGGGCCACAGTGTACGGTAGGCATGCGGGCTTCTTGTTTTTTCCCGAAAAGCTGAATACCTGAAAGGTACCGCCCTCAACGATGTCTGTGCATATATCTCTACCAGCTTAAATACGGCCCTTTTCCTCTTTCTCTTGGTCGGATTTGTGTTTTTTATAATTAATATAAATACTCAGTTTAATTTACACGTGTCTCCACTAATTATATAAATTCTAAAATTAACTTGACCAAAAGAAGGAGTCAGTTTTGAATAAATTCTAATATTTTAATCTCCATTTTTGTGTCTCCGACAAGACAGAGAACAAAAAAATAGAGAGGCGACTGGTCATAAAGTTGGCCAGTCTTCCCATTACACACCGGAGATGACGGCGTCGTGTTTTATGTGGCGAACACCATCGCCGTGGGCTGGTGGGTTTATGACTCCTTTTGGTCAAGTTGGTTGTTATTTGTGTTCATACACTAATAACATTATGTTTGATTCCTTTGTTTTCACTATATGCTCAGTGTCGTTGTACTTTTAAATCACAGACGGTTTTACGGTTAAAAAATAAATAAAAATAACAACATTTTCAATTAATTATTTAGCAAGTTACACAAACATCAAAGATAATGTTTTGCATAACCCCATTTCATTTTTTTTCCAATTTTATTCATTATAGTGAGATTAAAATATTTTTGGGAATTAAAATTGAATTGAAAATTCTTTTTTTTAATTGAAAATAAATATAACAATTACATAAATAATAATGATGGTTACGATGATATTTTTAAGTTGATAGTTTTTTAAAAAAGTATTTTATTTCTTAATAATTTGAAAAATATAAATTTACTTATTAAAGTGGGAAAGAATAAGAAAGTCATTGTTTTGTGAGAAATTAATTTTCTAATAAAAATAAAAGGGCATCCACTCACAATTGATAAAATAATAATAAAAAAGACGGCACGTGGCTGTATCACCAATGGCCCACCTGACTGCCTCCTAGCTAACAGTAAACGAAGCGATTCTTCATACCTTGTGCGTATTTATACAGCTTGGATCTCGATGACTATTACCACGCTTCCTAGTCAAGGATGGCCAATCTAGTAACGCATCAAAATAATTAACAGAAAATACAAACACGTATAAATTAAATAGTAGTCGCATTAAAGGATGGCACGTGTCCACACTAATGAAAATATTGTTGAGTTCCACCCATTTCATTCATGACTCTCTTACACTCCACCAAATACAACAGCAATATGTGTTATTGGGGACAAGAAATGCAGTTTACATTTATTTTATTTTATTTATTTTTATAGGAGGCCAGGGAAATGTAAGTTTGGGAGAATTTTTCAAATGAACCATATAAGTCATGCGTATAGTATTCCAACATTAGTGCTTTTAAAAATAGAAGAAAGAAGAAGAAGAAGATAATAATTATAATAATAATAGAAAGAAGAAGAATATAATAATAATAATAATAATAATAAGAAATAGTCTTAGAACTTGTTTGTTATTGCAGTAAAGATTTTTTTTAATATTTTTATTTAAAAATATATTAACGTATTTTTTGTCCTTTAAAATTAGTTTTTAACATCACCATGTTAAAATATTTTAAACTTGAAGAAATAAAAATAAATAAAGTTAACACACCATAATCGTCTAACTGGCTTTATATATATACTAGCAAAGTTGCCCGCGCGTTGCCGCGGGTATTTTTTTGTATATAATTTAACATAATTAAATCTACAATGATAAATTTATATGATATAAGCAAAAAAAAAGTTATAGATTAGGAGATAAAATATTTAAAATTTTGAGTTGAGTTTGTCACGTAACCATAGATTACATCTTTTAGAATATAGGTATTGCGTCATAAACGATCACAAAAGAGAGCACACTAAAATTAGAAAAAAGAGCAAAATATTTGAATAAGAAAAAAAAATACTGAAATCATTATTGTGCAGATAATAAAATTATAAAAATCAATTAATAGAAAGAGCAAATAACAAAAAACAAAGGGAAAAGGAAGCAATATTAATTTAAAATATTATAACAATAGCAATATCAGAGTCTTAACATCTAAAATTATTATTGCCGCTAGAATAAAAACAACAAAAATTATTAAATTATACCGAGGGGAAAAAATAAAAAGCATGAACAAAACAGCAAGCAAGAAAAACCGATTAAAAAATTATTATTATTATTATTATTATTATGAAAGAATAAATAATCACTATTATTATAATAATAGAATACATTATCACTATTATTATAATATTAATAATAATCACTATTATTATTATTCTTATTCTTATTATAATTATTATTATTATGTTAATAATGAAAGAAACAAAAATAAATGAAAGACTAAAAATATCCTAGAAACTTTAACAAAAAAATAAAACAAAAAAAAATTATCATTGCTATTACTGGCAAAAAAAACAAAAAAAATATCAAATTATAGGGAGGAAAAAAAATTAACAAAAGAGTAAGAATGAAAAATAATTAAATCATGATTATTATTATTATTATTATTATTATTATTATTATTATTATTATTATTATTATTATTATTATTATTATTATTATTATTATTATTATTATTATTATTATTATTGTTTTAAATACACTTATATATACATGGATAAAAGTAGGGATTAAAAAAATAAAAGTGTAAGGGCTGAAATGAAAATCAAATATAAAGGGATTAAATTAAAAAATTAAAAGTCCAAGGGCTGAAATGCAAATTACATTTATTGTCAATTGAAATCGAGGACAAAATTGCAAAAATCGGAACTTTTGTACCGAATTGATTGAGTTATATACAGCCAACCCGGAAATTGAAAGTAGAAGGACCGAAGTGAAACTTTCAAATTCAATCAATTAAAATCGGAGGACCCGATCGAACAAAATCAAAACTTATATCAAAGAACTGAGGACCAAAAACGAAATTAAAAGTAGAGGGATCGAAGTGAAAAGTAACGCAATATGGGGGACTCTCCTGCACATTAACGTGCAGGAGAGAGAGAAACGTGGCCGATGGCTTTAACCGGCCTCCGCCGCGTCCACGAACATTTGGTGGTTACACGCACCACCGCGGGAGGAAGACCATGCGGCAGCGCATTGTTCTGGCCTCCGGTTGACAATTTCCGGCCACCGAATGATGCTGCACGCGCCACCTAAACAGGGCGTGAGGCGAAAAAACCGTCTGGCGCGTGCGCCTCACGCCCTGCCAGACACCGAATAAAAAATTCAAAAAATAGGGTCAATTACCGTTCTAACCCTGCACCCAATTCAGTGTTTTTGTCTTATTAGGGGCTATAACCGTATTTAGCCATTTCAGAAAATAATAAAAAAATAAAAAGTTGCGGCGGACGGCATCGGGCCGGTCCGGCCGCGCGCAATTATGCCGGTGCCCCTCAGTCGGATGCCTAATTTTATCTTATTACCGGGGGTTAAAGCGTAATTACACTGTTCATATCTGATTATTTTTTTAAAAAAAAGGAAAATCTGAAATTAGCCCCGTTTTACACCCACTTTTTGCCGCACGGCCGAGGGCCATTTTTGCCTCTACACTGCTCGCATCCACAGTGATCTGTGAGAGGGAGCACAGTAAAAATGGCACGCCCTTTAGTTGTTTTTTAATTATATATATATTAAAAAACAAATAAAGGGCGTAGCATTTTGTACTGTGCATCCTCTCAGTAACACTGTGGATTGCGACAGTGTGCGGCCGATTTTAGCCTTCATCAGCCGGCGTTCAATTTTTTTTTTCGGGGTGTTTTGGGTTTTTCCCTTTTTTTTTTTACTTTCCGTTTTTGTACAGTGTATTGACGCCTCTGGCCCTAGAAAACGACAAAATAGTGCACAGGGGGGCAGGGGCTCCGTCGGTTTTTCCATCTTTTTTCGCACAGTGTGCAGACGAAAAAGGGCCCGCAAAACGACAAAACAGTAAACAGTAAACGGGGACATCGACGTCCTTTCCCCCTCGGTTTTTTCGTAGATCTCGGTTGGGTCAGGGGTGCCTTGGTAATTCGCCTATTTTTTTATTATATTTCGCTCTGAACGGCTGGCGCGTCGTCAGAACGCGTCAGCCGTGCTCAACGCCAACGCGCCCTTTAGGCGGCGCGTGCGGTGCCATACGGAGGTCAAAAATTTACCTCCGTCGGTGAATACGGTGCGCCTCCAGGTGATCTTTCTTCCGTCGCGGCGCGTTCCATTACTAGATGCCCGTGTAAGCGGCGGCGGACGGCTTTTTGTCGGCTGCTGCTGTTCTCTCTCCTGCCGACGCAAAATCAGCTCCGGTCCCTCATGTTTGTGGTAAGTTAATTTCGGTCCCTGAGGTTTTGATTTCGTTTTGTTATTACTGATTTATTTAAATTAAGGTTTTATTGTTTTCAATTGTGCCCTTCAATTCAAATTGATTATATAGCAGGTTTTTAATTCAGTTCTTATACTTTGAATTTTCGATTTATTGTTGATTCCTTCAATTTTTCTGGTACGGAAGTTCTGATTTCTTTAATTTGGTCCTCCAATTGCAATTGGTAATATATACAAAGTTTGATTTTAGTCCCTCTTCTTCTAATTTTTTAATAAAGTGACAGCATTTGAGCATTAGTTAATTTTTGGTCCTCCAATTAGTAATATTTTTAATTTTATCCTTCAATTGGAATTAATTTTATATATGTCATTTTTCATTTTGGTCCTTATTCTTTTAATTTTCTATTTAATATTAATTAATTAATAATAATAATAATAATAATAATAATAATAATAATAATAATTTCTCTCTCTTACTCTTTTGTTATTTTTTTTCCCCTCCCGATAATTTGATAATATTTTTTTTTTGCCAGTAATAACAATGATTTTTTTATTTTTTTCATCTTTTGTTCAAGTTTCTGGGATATTTTTAATCTTTTATTTATTTTTGTTTCTTTCATAATTACCATAATAATAATAATTTGAACAACAATAATAATAATAAGAGTAAGAGAGAGAAATTATTATTATTATTATTATTATTACAATAATAATAATAATTATAATTATAATATTATTATTAATAATAATAATAATAATTATAATAATAATAATTTCATTTTTTTTCTTGCTTACTCTTTTGTTAATGTTTCTTTTTTCCTCCGGATAATTTGATAATTTTTATTGTTTTTACAGTAATGGCAATGATAATTTTTATTTTTTCTTATTTTTTCTCTTATCTTTTGTTAAAATTTCTACGATATTTTTAGTCTTTCGTTTATTTATTTTCCTTTCATTACTAACATAATAATAATAATAATAATAATAATAATAATAATAATAATAATAATAATAATAATAATAAAAATGATACTAATAATAATTTAATTATTTGAACAATAATGATTTTGTTATTAATTTTTTTTTCTTATTAAAATATTTTGCTGTGGTTTTTAAAATGTTAATTCGCGCTTTTTTGTTATCTTTCATTACGTAATATTTACATTCTAAAAAATGTAATCTATGCTAGCGCAATAAACTATACTTAATTTTTTTTCAAATTTTATCTCTTAATCTATAACTTTTATTTAATTATATCATATAAATTGATCGTTGTTGATTTAATTATGTTAAATTATATACAAAAAAATACCCGCTGCAACGCGCGGGCAATTAGCTAGTATATATATATACAATGTGGTAAAAAGAAAAGGTCCATTGCTCAAATGGGCAAGGGTTTGCATGTTACTTGTCCCTCTTTCTCCATTCACGATCACACATTTTTAATTTTTCTTTTGCAATTTTAAAATATCATCTAAATCTAAATAAGAAATAAATTATCATAATATATATATATATATATATATATATATGTTTTACAATTTACAACTTTTTCCAATCTTTTTTTTTTTATTTTAATTTTTAATCATCAAAATTATAATTTTGGGGTTGTGCGTGTCTTTTGGTGGAGGAATGCTTGTCACCTACTCCTTTTAAGTTCCCCCGATCCTCTATGCTTCTCTTATTGCCTTCTTCTCTACAAAGCTTTATAGAAAGAGGCTAAAGAGAGAAAGAGAGCTAAAAAAAGAAAGCTTCGATCTTTGCTTGCTAGCTGCTTCAATGGAGAGGCATAAATGCAGGCTCTGCGTTAGAGCTTTTCCGAATGGCAGAGCTTTAGGTGGTCACATGAAGGCCCACTTGGCTGCAACTCGGCAGCAGCTCGGCCTTGATCGTAATGAGTCGTCCTCGTCCTCATATTCTTCTTCTGCTGGTGAAGAAGAAGTGCAAGAAGAGCAAGGAATCATCAAGACCAAAGAGGCGGCTGAAGAGAAGTCTCTGGCTTATGGATTGAGGGAGAATCCCAAGAAAAGTTGCAGGCTTGCAGATCCTGAGTTCTCTTTTGCTGTCGATACTGGGTTTGTTGTTGTGCAAGATAGGGAGAGTGAGACCGAGTCAAGAAACCCAACTCGAAGACGATCCAAGAGGATCCGTAAATCGTGTGGTTTTGGAGAGAGTCAAAAGCAGGATTTTGAGGTCAAGAAAGTAGTAGACTTCAAGAATCCGAGCTGGGTCGAGTCATCAGCAGCGGCTGAGCCGGAACCGGTGAGTTCTGTTTCCGATACCTCCCCCGAAGAAGATGTTGCTAGGTGCCTCATGATGTTTTCAAGAGACGTGTGGATGAGAAACGACGAGGAAGAAGATCAAGAACAGGGTGGGAAAGATGGAGAAAAGTCGGTCGACATGTTAGAGGAAGAAGCAGAGGAGATCAAAGTCAACAAGATTCGCGGGAAGTTTAGATGTGAGAAATGCATGAAACTGTTTCGATCTTCAAGAGCATTGGGTGGCCACAGGAGGATTTGCTCGTTAAATGCAGCCGAAGCAAGAACTATCGCCGCCGCTGGTGGCGATGCCGATGACAGAATTTTCCAGTGCCCCTACTGTTTCAAAGTGTTTGGGTCTGGACAGGCACTGGGTGGGCACAAAAGATCACACCTTACAGGTTCTTCAACCACAACTAATGCTGCTGCTGCTGCTGCTGCTGCTGCAGTATCAGCTAAACTCGAGAGCAACTTGATAGATCTTAACTTGCCTGCTCCAGTGGAAGACGATGAATTCAGTGCGGTGTCTGATGCATGATCCATGAACAGTACTCAGGCACGCCAACGGAGCTCATTGTGGGATCTGAGGCAAAGATGCCCTGTCCCGTGCAATCCAATCAAGTGGGCGACACATCACCTTTATCTTTCATTGACAGATCAACGCTTCTCAGATTTTATTTTCAATTTTTGGAATTTTTTATTCACTGGCCGTCCGCAGTTTCATTTCTTTGAATTCTCCGCAAGTGCCCTGTCGTAGATTAGATAGTTCAATTAGGTAATTAAATAGGGATTAAAGTAGTAATGCTGTAGACTGGAAGCATCGTCGCTGCTACAGTGATTCATTTCTGTTTGAACAATTAATGCTAAGTATTATTCATCGCCTGAACTCTCTACTTCGCCCTCCTTTTCTACCAGCACCGGCGGTGAGGTGCTCTGTTCATGTGGAGATACGCGCGCGCATGTATAAATAAGTTGTTCCGATTTCACTTCATGTACCCCATTTCATGATAGAAAGCATATTTCTTGGTGTTTGCTTGTGGACCTGGAACATGGTGATATCTGCAGAGCACCAAAAAGCGATAAAAATTCTGTTAATCTGTCCTGTTCTAGACTTCTAGTTTCCAGCTGTTCCTGTGAACTGTCTACTCCATTACACTGATAACCTGCTATCATTTTTTATTACAGTTTTATTTCATAATCATTGGAGCAAGTGATAGTTTTTTTTAAACTCTGCAGGTTATGTTTGATACCACGTATCAAAAGTATTTTTTTATATTAAATTAAAAAGTAAATTTTGATATTTTTATATTATTTTTTATGTACTGAAATTAAAAATAATTTTTAAAAATATTATTTTAATATATTTATAAATTAAAATAATACTCTTAAAAACAAATCAGAGTCATTTTATCTGAGTTGGGAGAAGGGGCGGTACTTACCCTCGTTGTCTTTTGAGGAGTTTGTAGTTTAGCTTTGAAGAATAACATCAATGATTTGTAAGAGCTGATGAAAAGGACAAAAACAACCTCGATGCAGTATGGAGTTATTTTCCATGGGGGGGTATTTGGGGGATGGGATGTCTTTGAACGTGATTGGAGAGAAGGTCCATGTCGCTGCATTTTCTGAGTAAAAATTACTGCTCTGCTGCTGCTATCTGGCGATCTGCCTTGAAATGAACAATAAATAAATAAAAATATCCGGGCAAAAGAAGGTGTCCTTGCCATCCTATTCTTATCGAAGAATCAGTCCGGGTTATTTTATATATACGCATTCAATGCTTTTTTTATTTAGATGCCATAAGAATGGAATTGACTATAGGGACAATTTAGTCAAATAAAAGAATGGTCTTTACCCTTCAAATTCCTTTCTTTGATGCATGTGATTCTGATGAGAATTCTTATTAAAAGTTAAAGGACTGAAAAGCCCCCCTTCTCCCTCTTTTCTCTTTATATTCTTGATGTTTTTTTATAAAAGAATCGGTGTAGTTAATCTCATTTTATTTTGAGTTGTTTCCTTCATGATCTTGAACAAATTGGATATCTTTTGTCAAACCAATATTGTTAATCTCATTTTATTTCGACTGAAATAGTAAAAACATTTTATTCTAGTTAAAAAAACAAGATAACATAACATAATTTTTACCTCGCTTAACATTTCGGTCCGTTCTGAAAATTTCCATTCAAAATCTAGCTGGAATGTTCTAGTTTCATTTTGCTCGTTTCATTTCGGCCAAATAGTATTTTTTTAAATAATAAATAATTTTATAATATCAATTATATCTCTTTAGTCCGACCATTAGATTAAGATAAAATTTTATATACATATGACAAGTTATTGCTTTTTTAAACACCAAACCATTCATCTTCCCTCCTAAACACATGCATTGCCGTATATGAAACTAATATATATTTTGTTTGGTATTTGAAAACAAAAATAATTTATCTAGCCGATTATATTTTTTCTAAACATGTAAAAAAAAATGTATTGCTAACCTGTTTTTTTTTAAATAAACTTAATTAAAAATCAAGAATCTGATATAAAGATGTGATTTTTATATACTGAAATAGGGAAATATTGGATGATATTTTATTCAAAAAAATATTGAGACACCAACAAATCGGATAGATCAGGGACAATCCTAATTCACGGCACATGTCATTAATCTGTGATAACTCTATAAAAAATCATGAAATATAATTCTCAAATAACTCAATGTCAGATGATGAAATTGAAAAAACTAATATCTAAAAAATTGATGAAAAGAACAACTTGAATCAACTCGTGACATGAGTCATGAGAAGGAGATAAACCTACACAAAATACATAAAAAAGAGTTTATAAAACTCAATTCTCAATCATTCAACAGTTGAAGGATAAAAGCTAAAAAGAAAATACTAGTTTTTATATATTAAAAAAAACTTAAGTCAACTAAGTAAATCTTTGAACTCGTGACATAGGTTATTAGAACGAGATAACCCTATAAAAAATAAATCAAAAGGCTCAATTATCAACAAATAAAATATTGAAGGATAAAACTCCACAGAAACAAAATCATATTTTTTTTTAAAAAAGAAAAAAAAATTTCGAGATAATTTAGGTTATACAACCAAAATTAGGTTCTCGTTGTGGCGAAGCGCAATGCAAGTCGCTCGTATATTTTTTCACTATAAATAATTTGGTATAATTTATCCATTTGTTTTGTCTATGTCTGCCTTCATATATTTTTTCTTTACTTGATATTTGATCTAAAATGTCATACTTAAAAAGTTGCAAAGAGTTATTTTTTTACAAAAAAAAAAAAAACAATATAAAAAACAGCAAAAAAAATAAAATAAATGACAAAACAAAAATAAATATTATTAGCTTTAAAAAAATCATTTCACTTGAAGAATAAATAAAAAAAATAAAATAGATCAATTTTCAAATGATCACAAACACAAATTAAAATTTGAAGGACTAAATTAAAAAAAAACATAAAACCTTAACAAAAATAGAAAATAATAAAAATTAAAAACAAAAACTAAGAGCATATACATATAAACATGAGAACAAATAGGGACTATTTCAAATATATAAAATAAAGGAATTAAAATAAATAAATAAATTCAAAGTATAAGGACAAAAAAACAAATATATGATTAATTTCAATCAAAGGAAAACATTGAACATAAATATAAACTTCGATACTCAAAATATTATTGTATTTAAAGCAAACTCAAAACTAAAAGAATGAGAACCAAAATACATAATCAATTTCAATCGAATGACAAAATTAAAAAAAAATCTAAACTTCAATATTGAAAATATTAAGGGATCTTTAAACCAATTCATAAATTAAAAGAATAAAGACCAAAATGAAACTAAAATATATAATCATTTTCAATTGAATGATGAAATTGAAACAATTCAAAACTTATATAACAAAAATAAGGATCATACAAAACAATCAAAAGATTAGGAACTGAAATGAAACCACCTTAAACAAATGGGTCTCTGTGTAGTTTAGCATACAGGAGAAAGAAAAAAAAGAGCAATTGACTATTGTCACGTCACCAGCCACCATGTTCCGCCACGTGCCACACCATGAGGAAAAAGACAGGGCGGCACATCCGTGGAGATGTCTAATGGACATTTTTCACCATCAAAAGACTTTGCACGCGCCACCAGAAGAGTGCGCGAGGCCAAATATTGTCGGCGCGTCTGACAATATTCATAAGAAAATATTAATATAAAATGTTAAATTACCGAAACATCCTTTACATCCAACTCTTGGATTTTATCTTATATGAGAGCATATATGTATTTATACATTTTAAAAAAATATTAAATGACCAAAACACCCCGCTAGCAACTCTTGCGTTTTGTCTTATTTAAGGGTAAAAGAGTTACTTTTATTATGAAATTACAGTGACACCCCGACAAAAACTCTTGGTTTTTATCTTATTTGAAAGGTATTATAGTTATTTTACTATGCAAATAAATATAAAAATAGAAAATACCCCTAAAGTCTAAAGCTAAAATTATTATACACTGAGAGGTAAAAAAATATTTTTACTATTATAATCCATAATATATGTATTTATTGCTACAATAATTTTACAATAGTGAAACAACGATCTCATGTGGCTTATTTCTTAATACAGGAAAAGGAAAGGCAATTTCTCCTTGACCCTTTCTTTCACATGAGGGGAAAAAGGCTTGGCATCATTCTCATTGACTGATTCATTCTTAAACTTTCCTTGACTGTTTTTGTTTCCTTAGACTGATTACCATTTCTTCAAATAATCTTCCAGTGCCAATTAATTTAATTAAAAAAACAGGAATATTATAAAAAAGAGGAGGTGGTGGGACGCCAGAAAACCATGGCCGTTTTAAAAGAAGAAGAAAAAAAAAAGTCGTGTTTTTTTCTTTCAAAGTAGCACGGGAGGAAAGAAAGAGGTGTCCTACAACTACAGGATCGGAGAAGGGTATAAAAGGAAATTTGACAACAAAGATTTGGTCAGCGGAGTTGTGCCACGCGTTATGAAAACTAGGTTCCAAGAAGATGAAGAGGCATACTTTTTGGTCAACTCCTCCCTGCATCCTTTTCTCGGGTAACACCGGCGGGCAGGACCATGTTATTGTTTCACATAATAAAATCCAGTTAAAGTGGTTTTTGGGGGGGGAATATAAATAAAACCCAATTATATTGACCAAGTGCATATTTTTTCTCTCCATCTATATACCACTGGTACTCAATAGACAGGTTGTGGCAGCTCGCTCGCTCGCTCACTGACTCATTTAACTCGAGCGACGCAGCTGGGACACGAAGACTATCAAATTATCATTGCCATGTGAGGATCAACAAACATATAAGCGGCAGCGAGCTGCATATTTTGATTGAAAGATACATAATCTATTACTTTATCATCCTCACGATTTATAAATTTGGTGTTTTTAGTCTACGAGCATGGGAAACAGCCATAATTATTGTCCCTTTAGTGTTTGATGGCCAAACATGAAGAGAGAAATGGATGATTTTGCCATTAACCAGCCAATCATGGAATTTTTTTATTTTTTTTAATTTTTTTATCATCAGGTTGTCGATGGTCTTCAGTTGAGAAACCACTTATATGGAAAAGGGTACAAAGCAGGCGTGATCAATTTGGAAATGATGAACTCGAGCACAGCCGTTTTGAGTGAGTTGAACCATGCCTAGTGGCACTCCAATGAGTGGAGAATCCAACTCCATGCTTGATAAATGATTGTCGTTGAACACTGTGCGTCTCGTTGCCGCGGAAAAAGATCCCAAAACACTTCGTTTTTTCAATGAATTTTATAGATTATTTCTTCTTGAATTATTTAGTCGGATTTTATCTTGTGGCACTACAAGTTTTGTTAATTCAATCCAATCATATGAATTTCCAGAGATATTCAAGAAACACTTTAATGGCTGGGCATCTCTTTGAAATTATTTTATATTTTAAAATAAAAAAAGAAAACAATGGTTGACCATTTTAGAATTGTTTTTCCCTTTTTTTTTTTTTGAAAATTTTACCTTAACAGATAATTTTAAATATATATTTTAAAATAAAAAATAATTTTTATCTCAATTTCAAACAACAAAACTACCACCACAAAGTTAAGTAACTAGTAAGTTTAAGATTTAGAAGTTTGTTCTCTTGTGATCTTAGAGCCTTTGATTATTAATATGATAATTTCTGACCCTTATAAACTAACCTATATATCTATGTTAATAAAAAACTATCCAGTTTGATTTCAGAAGCAAGTATACTCATATACAATATGACTATTTTTGTAGGAAGTATTTGACATTGCGTTTCAAAAGTATTTTTGATGCTATTTTTTATATCTTGCAAAAGTCAAAATTTGGTATAGTATATAAATAAAATTAGCTCATCGGAATGCTTCATATCCTAGATTTCTAATTATATTGCCCGTCATAATGATTTCAAAAATAATCGTGACTTCCTTGCATAAATTACATGGTGGAAGGTGGAAAAACAAAGCCGCGTATTGTTAAAAGCTGGGCTTTGTGTTTGTCGCCCACTTCGTACAGAAACCAGCACTGGTATAAAAACAACAGCTGGCCATTAGTTCAACGCTCGTGCTTCACCTAACGTCGTTTTGGATCCTTTCTGGTCGCAGGTAGTTGATATGGAATTTGGAGATGGAGCTTTGTCCCGGCTCTAAACTCACGTCTTAACTTTTAATTATTTGCTGATCTTTATATATATTTTCAAAAGAAGAGGTTAAAATGACTTTTCTCTCACTCCTACATGTCTATTTAAAAAAAACTAAAAACTAAAAACTACAAAACTAAAAGGTAAAATAAATTATTTAAAATTTTATCTTTTTTTTCTTAACTTAAAATATGTTAAACATGTATTAGTATGAAAATTTATATATTAAAAACAAAAATATAATAATATTAAAATAAAAACAAATTGATAGAAGACTAGATGATTTTTCTTTTTTTAAGATTAGTTATGTAACATCTAATAATGTTAGTGTATTTTTTTATTCTTTTTTAGACAAGACATTTTCATTTTCAAAGGATCTTGAGGTCATTCACAAATTGATTAAGACAATTTAGTAGGCTCATAGTTTTTTTTACAATGAAATTACATCATTGCCCTTCAATACAAAAATAAAACAATTTTATGTTAAGGGGATATATTGTATTTTTTGCATCTGGTTGCGTAGTAAAATGGCACCAATATTCTTGAGGGTTCAAACAATATTGCATTGCCAAATTAATTTTTTTTGTATTTCCCATGTTTTGTGTACGATAAAGTGGCATAGCTGGTTGGCTTGAGAGGGTGTTTTTGTGTGTTTTGCAATATGATTCTTTTATTATATTATGATGCTGTTAGGACTGTTTGATACTTTATATTATTAAAATATTAATAAATCAATTAAAAAAAAATTATGTGTAATGGTCTTTCATATCATTCATGAGGTGTGTGAGTTTTTTTGGTGGCAAAAAAATATCTATCGTTGTCATATTCACGGGAGTTTGGTGGCGATAAACTTTTTTCTCCTCTTCCTCTTTTCTCTTTTGTGGGCTTTGGTATTCATGTCAAGCCCAAAATAATTCAGTTGTATTCTCATGTTTGTATGTATATTTAGTTTGATCCTCATTTATTTATTTTATTTGTTTTGGTGCTTTTTGATTTTTTTCCAATTGTATCCTTAATGTTTCATTCCAAATTTTTTTTTAATCTAATTTGGTCCTCATTATTTTTATTCTTATCATATACTAGATTTGTTTTTCTAATTCCTCCCTTTAATATTTTAGCCTATTTTGTTTTGTTTTCAATGTCAATCCTCATTTTTTATACTTTTTTCAGTTGTTTTATTTTTTAATTTGATCTCTAATTATTTGTTTCTATTATTTTTGTACAAGATTTAGTTCTGGATGTTCTGATTTTAAACTTTTTATGATTGAGAATTTTGGTTTGTTATTTTTTTTTCCTATCATCTACGTGGTAATCCTGATCTCATAACCCGATCCACCGATTTTGAAGATTCATTTGGTTTAAGTCTTGTATTTTTAAGACCTTTTAAAATTAGTTTTTCTTATATAATTTTATTATTTGACATTGAGTTATTGAGTCTTGAGCTTCGTTATCTGCTTTTGTTATTTTTTTGTGAGGTTATCTTTATCTCATATCTATAACAAATGAGTTAATCGATTAATCCCAATTTGATTCAAGTATTTTTTGTATTGATTTTTTTCACTTTATTCTTCGGTGTTAAATTATTCGCCCTTGAACTTTTTTTTTCACTTTTCAATGTTATCCTAGATGCATGTTAGTCAAGTTAACACTTATTGGCTTAGGTTTTTTCATCCTTTTTTTTTATTCATTGAACTTCAATCCTCTTTTCTTGGTCTTTTTTTTAATATTTTTTAAATCCTAATCTCATATTGTGTTTGGCATGTTGGAAAAATTAACCCAGATTTTTTTTTAAATGATTTTTGTTTTGCTTTTTTTCACTTTCTTTTTTGGACCATTATACCAATTTGATATCTTGGATTATTTATTGATAAAGTAAATTTGGATTGAATTTATCATCATCTTCATTAATGCCATAAAAAATTTCCCCCAGCTTGTGGTATAGCGTGAGCCACAACTAGCGGTCCCTATATTTTATTATGTACTCACCTATTATGGTTTGTTTGTTGCTAGTGGTAGAATTCAATAATATTTATTTTTATATTAATACATTAAAAAAATAATACGAAAACACACACAAAAAAATTTAAAACAAAAAAATATTTTTTTTATTTATAAAAACGCCTTTTCTCTTTCTCGCTCACGTACAATTCCGAGTATTTCTATGACACATACTCTTGGATTTTCTAATTAAGCATTTTAAATAGAAAAGAGAAAAACAATTTTGTATTTCTATGATACATACTTATGGTTTTCTATAGATTCTAAATATTGACGAATGATCACCGAATCCTTTCTTGAAAGTTCAACCGAGATCAGAAAGCAAAGATGATTTCACTGTGATTCCTGACAAGAAACACCATAACATATATATATATATATATATATATATATATATATATATATATATATGTTACAGAAAATGCTAGATTCGTAGACATATATCAGGCATTATCTCCAGAAACCTGGGTTCTCTCAGGAGACCTTTGGCTCCTCGGTTCGAAGTTAAGGAAGATGTACAGAAGATCTACGCATTCTGGTGTGATTGGAAGCAATACTGTCAAGTAAGGTTATGCTTATAGCTTCTCCGAGGTTCCTTGAGTCAAATGCACCAAATTGGACGAGTTAACTGATTCTAGCGTGGTAACTCAGCACATCTCCTTCGACGATTTTCGCTACAGCTCTCAAACAGGAACAGATGGAAGAAAAGGTAAGGGAGAGCCGTTTTCTCCCTTTTCTTTTTCTGGATATCAAAGAAAGATGGGTCGGATGCTATACGCCTAATTAAGACAGAAGAAGTTAGGGTCAAGTGAAGAAAAATCAGCTAGGGTTTTTATTTATAAAGAGGGGGTTTAAAAGTTAATTAATATTTACTATGAGGGCTGAGTGCAATTAAAAGAAGTTCAGGACTAGTATTTATTTTATTCGTTAATTATTCTGTAATGGGGAGTTATTTTAATGGGTAGTTAATTAAGTCATGGGTAGTTATCAATTGTATTCAAGATGTTTATTTAAGACCCTGAATCGATGAAATATGTATTCAATTCCTAGAAATTAAAGTATCAGTTCTTGGAGGTTTTCTGGCTCCTTCAATTGCCAGTATTTATCAAATTACATTCACGAAAAACAACATTCATAGAAATCCAATTAAGCTCTTAACAAGTAGTATCAGAGCCATCGTTCCCGCGACATGGCTGAGGGCACCAGGCTATCACAATTATCAGACACAGTTCATCATTTACAAGAGGTTACAACGAAGCTGACAGATGATCAATCTAGACATGGTCTACTCATGGAAGGTATCCTTCAACAACTCAACAATTTGGCATCCAATTATGAAGGCCTAACACAAGTTACAACAAGACTTAATTTTGGAGAAGGGACTTCTACAAATACAAGGGGACCTACTAAGCCGTTATGTGAAGTTAATGGTGGCATACAAGCATGAACAATCTGGCTGGATTTTCCGAGGTTTGATGGAGGGGATCCTAGTGAATGGATCTTAAAAGCACAACAGTTCTTCTCCTATTTTGGTACTCCTGAGAATCAGAAGATAGAGCTTGCATCCTTCCACATGGAGGGGAAGGCACTAACATGGTTCTGCTGGTTGAAGGACTCCAGTCCTGTGGCCAATTGAGAAGATTTCTTGAAGGCATTACGGGTCAGATTTGGTCCAACAATATTTGAGGATCCTGTAGGGGCATTTACTAAACTTGAACAAACAGGAAGTGTGGAAGAATATCAGACAACATTCGAAATCCTATCGAATAAGGTAAATGGAGAAAGTGAGGAATTTCGTATAAGTACCTTTTTAAGTGGGCTAAAGGATGAATTGCGCATTATCGTCACTATATTTAAACTAAATACCCTTGCTGCTGCCTTTGGGCTAGCATGCCTACAAGAAGAAGAAGTCAATAGGCAACACAACCCTTATAAAACTAATTCAGCCCAAACTACCTCTTATCCCACTACCTTTCGGCCTTCACCAAAAACCCACAATTTCAACACCATAGCCAGACTTCCAGCCCCAAACCCAGTTCTCAAATTACCACCTCAACAACCTTTGAGAGCCCAACCTATATTTCCAAGAAAAAATCCTTACCCAATCAAAAGAATTAGTCCTAATCAGATGCAAGAGAGAAGGGAAAAAGGTTTATGTTATTTTTGTGATGAGAGGTACCAACTTGGTCACAAGTGCAACAGACCAAGGTTGTATCTGCTAGAAGGAATGAATTTTGAGGGAGAAGAAGTAGATGAAGAAGAGCCCTACACTTCTGAAATAGTAAAGGGTATACCTAAAGACTTACATGCTGAATTGTTGGGCATATCCTTGCATGCTATTGCAGGAGCACCTTCCCCCAAGACTATGAGAATAGTGGGGAAGATTGGGAAATGCACTGTCATTGTTCTCATTGATACAGGGAGCACCCACAGTTTTATTGATACTAAGATGGCCAGCAGGGTGAAATTGACAGTGGAGAGGAGCCGAATGGCAGTCCAAGTGGCAAATAGGGATACTCTCACATGTCCAGGTTATTGTAAAGAAGTACAGCTTACAATGTAGGCATGCAAGATCATTACTAATCTGTTTTTACTTACCCTTGGAGGGTGTGATGTGGTGTTAGGAGTAGATTGGTTGAGAAAGATGGGAACCATTTATAACTTCATGAAATTGAGCATGCATTTTATTATGGGTGGAAGGGAACTTACCTTACAAAGGTTATGGAAGCCAGACCAAGCAGTAAAGGAGGATGCCAACATTAGCAAGGTCACCTTGATCGAAGGAAAAGGCATATGGCTGCAAGTGATGCAAGTGACTGCAAACCCTAGATCAACAGTCACAGAATCATCTATACAAGCTGTTTTAGATGAATACAAGACAATGTTCAAGGAACCCACAGACTTACCTTCTTGTAGAAGTCATGACCACCAGATTCCACTCCATGCAATAACTAAACCAACCAATTTGAGGCCATATCGATATCCCTATTACCAGAAAGAAGAGATTGAGAAGTTAGTGCAGGAGATGGTGAAGAATGGGATTATTCAAAATAGTTAAAGTCCATATTCTTCACCTGTTTTATTGGTGAGGAAGGCAAATGGCAGCTGGCGCATGTGCATTGATTATAGAGCACTCAACAAGGATACAATCAAAGCTAAGTTTCCTATTCCTAACATTATTGAGTTGCTAGATGAAATTAATGGGGCTGAATGGTTTTCTAAACTTGACTTAAGGTCAGGATACCACCAAATTAGAGTGAAACAAGAAGATATACCAAAAACAACATTTTGTACTCATGAGGGGCAATATGAATTTCTAGTAATGCCTTTTGGGCATACTAATGCCCCTGCAACCTTTCAAGGGCTAATGAATGAGATTTTTAGGCCCTATCTTAGGAAGTTTGTGCTGGTTTTTTTTTGATGATATTCTGGTGTATAGTAGGACAATGGGGGAACACAACAAACATTTAGCCACTATTCTAAGTGTCTTAAATCAACATCAACTTTATGCTAAACTTTCCAAATGTGTATTTGGCTGCCGAGAAGTGGAATATTTGGGGCATATAATTTCAAAAGAAGGGGTTAAGGCAGACCCAGCAAAGCTAGCAGCCATGGTGGATTGGCCTGAACCTAAAAACATCAAATCATTAAGGGGATTTTTAGGTTTGACAGGTTATTATCGCAGATTTGTTAAAAATTATGGAGGAATAGCAGCACCTCTTACTACACTACTTAAAAAGAATTCATTTCAATTGGGTGAGGAGGCAAATCAAGCTTTCATTGCTTTAAAGTCAGCCATGGTGACCCCCCCAGTTTTTGCTACACCAGGTTTTTCTAAATTGTTTGTTGTGGAATGTGACGTTTCAAAACATGCCTTAGGGGTTGTTCTAATGTAGGAAGGGAGGCCCCTAGCTTACCTAAGCCAAGCCTTAAAAGACAAGAATTTATTCTTGTCTACTTATGAAAAAGAGTTCTTAGCCTTGGTGTTAGCAATACAAAAATGGAGGCATTATCTCCTGGGGCACAAGTTTGTGGTCAGAACTGACCAGCAGGCCTTGAAGCACCTTTTGGAACAAAAGATAGGTACTCCTTTACAGCAGAGGTGGATAACTAAATTGTTGGGGTTTGATTTTGGGGTGGAGTACAGGAGTGGCAAGGAGAATAAAGCAGCAAATGCTCTATCCCGAATGCCAGTTCAAGATGACAGTGAGATTTCTGACCTAGAAACTCTCCAAGGCAAGGTCCAAGCTATTAGTTTGGTGAATGTGAAATGGTGGGAGACACTCACTCAGGCCTACAATCAAGACCTACAGCTGAAAGAGTTAATCAGCCAATACCACATGGGGAAGCTAGATTCCCTTAAGTACCAGTTTAGGGGAGGTTTTCTCTTCTTAAAAAACAGGGTTCATTTGGGAACTCTAAAGGAGCAACAAGAGCAGATAATGTGGTATTTTCACAGCAGTCCTATGGAAGGTCACACTGGATCACAGAAAACACATGCAAGGCTAAAAAATGAATTTTTCTGGCATGGCATGAGGAAGGACATCATGCAAATGATTAAAGAATGCAAAGTATGTCAGAGAAATAAGACAGATAATCTTATGCCAACTGAGCTTTTACAACCCTTACAAATACCCAATCAGGTATGGGTGGATATTAGCATGGATTTTATTGAAGGGCCGTCTCTGTCTAAAGGATACAGTGTGATTCTAGTTGTGGTGGATCGGTTCAGTAAGTATTGTCATTTTATACCTATGATATACCCCTATACAGCCGCAACAGTAGTAAAGATTTTTATGGATAACATATTTAAGCTACAAGGAATGCCACAAAGCATAGTCAGTGATCGGGATTCAGTGTTTACAAGCAGATTTTGGCAAGAAATATTCCAGTTCAGTGGGACTAAATTACTCATGAGCACTGTCTATCATCCACAAAGTGACAGTCAAACAAAAGTTGTAAATAAGTGGGTGGAAGGTTACCTGAGGTGATTCACAAGCGATCGGCCGAAAGATTGGGTTAATTGGTTAACCATGGCTGAATGGGCATACAATACTTCAGAACATTCTTCAACTGGGTTCACACCCTTCTAGCTGGTATATAGCAGGCCACCACCACCTCTTCTTCCATACGAACATGGAACCACTACAGTACAGACTGTTGACGATGAGCTAAGGAACAAGGAACACATCATTGTTCTTGCCCGTGAGAACCTACAGGAAGCACAGACAAGGATGAAGATTTATGCAGATAAAAAGAGGACTGAAAGAGAATACGAAGTCGGGGATTGGGTGTGTTTGAGACTAAGGCCTTATCGACAAGTCACCGTCGCCGTGAGGAAGAATCTGAAGCTCGCCCCGAGGTATTTTGGTCCTTTTCAAATTATTCAGAGGATTGGGACCGTGGCATACAAACTTGATCTACCCAAGGAGTCCAAAGTATACTCGGTTTTTCATGTGTCCTGTTTAAAGAAAAAAATTGGGGATTAGGTAAACCCTAACCCTAGGTTGCCCCTGGTGATGGAAGATGGAACAATGGCCCCAGAACTTGAAGGAATACTAGACCGAAGACTCAAGAAGAAAGGAAATCGAGCAAGAGTGGATCTCTTAGTCCACTGGAAGGGAACTGAGGTAGATGATGCCACGTGGATTGACGGCAACGAGCTCCGACAGCTCTTCCTCGAGCTCGTGGACGAGCTCTTTTGAAGGGGGTGGCTCTGCTACACGCCTAATTAAGACAGAAGAAGTTAGGTCAAGTGAAGAAAAATCAGCTAGGGTTTTTATTTATAAAGGGGGGTAAAAGTTAATTAATATTTACTATGGGGGCTGGGTGCAATTAAAAGAAGTTCAGGACTAGTATTTATTTTATTCGTTAATTATTCTGTAATGGGGAGTTATTTTAATGGGTAGTTAATTAATTCATGGGTAGTTATCAATTGTATTCAGGATGTTTATTTAAGACCCTGAATCGATGAAATATGTATTCAATTCCTAGAAATTAAAGTATCAGTTCTTGGAGGTTTTCTGGCTCCTTCAATTGCCAGTATTTATCAAATTACATTCACGAAAAACAACATTCATAGAAATCCAATTAAGCTCTTAACACCAGACGAACCGTCAAAGCAAAGCCCATTGGGCAAAAACCACCTGGTCTGGTTTGGCATGAACGAGCAAAAGTCACTTGTGCTATAGTTAGTAGGGAAAATTCTAGGGAAACTTGCAAATAATTTCAATTTTAAAGATATATTTAAAAAATTTATATTTATGTTTTTTTAGAAAAAAATAAAACTATATTAGTTTTTTTTTATAAAAAACTAAGAATTATAAATATGAATAACTTTATTATTACAGTTATAGAATCATAATTACATTTGAATTTTTCTAAAGTTTACAATAATGGGAAAATAACAACAAGCTATTTTATAGATGAAAAATTAATAATGGTGATAAAAGCTTGTTTAAACAGACTAAAATAAACAGGAAAAATAAATAAAAATCCACCTGAATAGCAAATGCTTCAAATAAAAATGGAGAGTAATATAAGTATTATAATTAAATACACACTTTCTTGTTTATAAATAAATAAATAAATAAATAAATAATAGTTATAAAAACATAGAATAACATGAAATTTCTTTTAGATGAACAAGATGCATATTTTCTATGAAATATACTTATATATCTTTTTTTTGTTTGATGCAAGTAAACTTTATCCCTCATAAAACGTATTTTATGGGTCCAGATGAACGAGTAACACCCTAATTGTCTCATACTCTTACAAGGGGTGCATACACCGACCTGAACTTAAAATCTGCTATGCAGATCATAAGCACTTTACCATCACGCTAAGCTCCTTGGAGACCATACTTCTATATCCTTGTTGTAGTTTCATTCATTTTACAAAATGAATTTTTTAATAATATGAAACTCATAGAATATATAAATTTTTTCATTCAAACATCTTAAACAAAACAAAAATATTATTAATAACTATTTTATAGGTCCATGTGAATGAGTAAAACTCTGACTGTTTCAGGCTGTTACACTACAAGGGATGCACGCCCTGATTTGAACTCGAAACTTGCTATACAAATTATAAGTCTTTTATCATCACGTCATGTTTTTTAGAGAATATATGTCTATATACTTGTTGTAGTTTCATTCCTTTCACAAAATGAAATTTTAAATAATATGAAACTCGTAGAATATATATTTTTTCATTCAAACATCTTAAACAAAACAAAAATATTATTAATAATTAGATAAAATTTTTATTTCGGATATCTAAAAAAAGAAAAGGAAAGAAAGGAAAAACGGAAGATCCTCTTGTTGGGTAGGTGGTGCCAAATTTCTCTCTCTCGCTCTCTTCCTCTCTCTCTCTCTCGCTCTAGATTCACTCTTCAAATCTCTGATCCGATCTGTAAGTTAGTGCATCTCCTTCTCCTTCCTTTTATTTGCAATGCTTTCAATTCAACCCCCAAATTTCTAATTTTTTTATTTATATTGTATTTTATGTTTTGATCTTAATTTATGCTTCTCTAATTACAGAGAAATCTCTCTGATTTTGTCATTTTAGATACTTTTAGCTTTTGGATATCGATCTTTTGAATAAATCACAGCTCGAATTTTAGGTGTAAATTTGGGAAAATTAGAGGGCTAAATTGGTCTTGAGAATTTTTGTAGATCGTTAGGGTTAGATCAGTGGTATTTTAGATGGGTACAAATCCTCCATTTAACGTGTTGGAGGATCAGACGGATGAGGATTTCTTTGATAAGTTAGTTGATGATGATTTTGGGTCCACTAATTTGGATTCGGGCCGTAAGTTCACAGGGGGAAGTGATTCTGATGAGGCGAAAGCCTTGACCAATCTCAGTATTGAGGATACAAAAGGTGAATTCGAAGGGAAGGTTGAAAATGATGGTGCAGGATTGGATGGTGTGAAGGCGGAGGAGTGTAATGAGTTGGAATCAGTGAATTTGCTGGGCTTGTCTGATGGGGTTATTCAATCAAATAATGATGGGATTGGATTGGAGGTTGTGCCCGAGACTACTGTTTGTCAAAGCAGTGGGTCATTGATATCAGGGGTTAAGGAAGTGGGGTGGGGTTCTTTTTACGCAGATTCTGCGGACAATGGGAATCATGGGTTTGGTTCGTCCTCTGATTTTTTTAATGATTTTGGAGGCGGCCATGAAGACTTTACTGCAAATATAGTTCAAAGTGTTAGTAATATAGAGAATAGGGATGGTGGAGGTTTGGATAATTTGGTCAGTTATGAGAAAAATCAAGATGGTTCACAACTTTATGGAGGATCGGTGACAGGGAGTGTGAATGGGCAGGACTTGAATAGCAGTCAATATTGGGAAAACATGTATCCTGGATGGAAGTATGATGCAAACACTGGGCAGTGGTATCAAGTGGATGCTTCTGATGCCACAGCAAGCATGCAAGGGAGCATTGATGGTGCTTTGGGGGCTGAATGGGTGGCTGCTTCAGCCTCAATATCTGATGGGAAAACAGAGGTTAAATATTTGCAACAGACTTCGCAGTCTGTGGTGGGAACTGTGGCTGAGACTAGTACAACCGAGAGTGTGTCTAGCTGGAATCAGGTTTCCCAAGGGAATAATAATGGTTACCCTGAACATATGGTTTTTGACCCACAATATCCTGGTTGGTATTATGATACAATGGTGAGAGAATGGCGCTCATTGGAAAGTTACATGCCATCTGCGCAATCAACAACTGTTCAAACTAATGATCAGCAGAATCAAAATGGATTTGCATTTAGCAATCCTTATCCCCAAAATAGTAGTAGCATGAGTGCTGAGTACAGACAAGGTGACAAGTATGGTTCTCAGGGCTATAATAATCAAGGCCAACATGGTAGCTGGGGTGAGTCTTATGGTAGCTACAATCAACAGGGTTTGAATATGTGGCAACCTCAAACTACTGCCAAGACAGATACTACTTCGAATTTTGGTGGAAACCAGCAATTAGAGAATTTATATGGTTCAAATGTGTCTATGAACAACCATGTGGATCAGCAGAACACTATTAATTCTTCAGGTACAGTTCCATCATATAACAAAGCAAGTCAAGGATATGCTGAGGCTAACAGGTTTGTTGGCTCACAAAGTGTTGTACATGGTGGGAACTTCAGTCAGAAACAAGTAAGTGTTCCCTATCAATCATTTCAGAGCAACCCCAGCACTGGGAGATCATCTGCTGGGCGTCCTCCACATGCACTGGTTACTTTTGGATTTGGTGGGAAGCTCATAGTAATGAGAGATAGCAGTTCTCTTAGGAACACATCCTTTGGCAGCCAGGTGAGGCTCTGAAACACCTTCTTTCACAATTTTTCTCATTTTTTTGCATCACATTGTGGGCGTTTCTCTCAACTGATAATTTGGTAACCAAAAGTCTTGGTAAGAACGAGAATAAAAAAGTGCTTGGTATTTTGTTTCAGTTCTCTCATAAATTAAAATAAATTATTTTTAAATTTTTTTCTTGGATGCTGATATTATTCATGGGCTAAAAATGTGGGCTTATTTCATGTGAAGGATCATGTAGGAGGCTCAATCTCTGTTATGAATTTGATGGAGATTATTTCAGGAAGTAGTGATAATGCTTCAAGTGTTGGAGGGGGCACTTGCAGTTATTTTCGTGCTCTTTGCCAACAGTCCTTTCCAGGTCCTTTGGTGGGAGGCAATGTTGGAAATAAAGAATTGAATAAGTGGATTGATGAGAGAATTGCACACAGTGAATCACTTGATGTAAATCATAGAAAAGGTGAAGTATTGAGGTTGCTTCTTGCTTTACTGAAAATAGCGTGTCAACATTATGGAAAACTACGATCTCCATTTGGAACTGACAATTTATTGAAGGTAAATTACAAATTTCTTTATCAATGTTCATATATATATATATATATATATATATATATATATATATATATATATATATATATAAATCGCTCTGTATTTGTTACTTTTCTTTTAATTTGACCCTTGCAGATTTATTTTGCACTCAGGAAAGCCATTCTGAAATTGAAACTTACATTACTAAATATTGCTTTCCGTGTCAAAAATTCATTTAATTTGATCCTTGCAGATTTATGCTCTATGTCACCCATTTGGATTTGTAAGAGCTAATTCGATTCCTTTAACAAAGCAGGACTTGTATATGTTTGTTTTTTGTTCTGTGATGAGTTAGTAAGAAAAAAACACCTTTGCAACATATCTTTATTTTGATAGGTTAGTCTTTGGAAGCATAAGGCTATGAAATGCCTCTCCCCAACCCAAAAGCCAGAAATAAAATTATCTCCTCTTAGATTCCCTGCTTTTCATGCTCGTGTTTGATGTTTCTCTAAAAAATGTTTTAAATGTCTCAAAATTGAAGAGTGTTTCAAGCCTGTTTGGAATTAATTTACCGCGCTTATTTCAGAGAGATTTGGCCAGACATAAGTGAAAGGGCATGTTGTATGGGGTATCTAATTTCTAAACTAGAAAAGATGAGGTTGTTAGGCCCACGTGCAAAAGCACATGGGCTACAGGAAGCATTTAAGCAACCTGCATTTGGTGTCACTATAATCCAAATATTGATGCAATAAGTTTGTTGTGGGTTTATTTTGCTTTTCTTGATGTAGTTCCTAATATTTACTTTCTTGATATTTGATGCTGCATCATTGCGATTCACATCATCACCGTACACTGTTATTATATGATAAAATGGGTCCTTAATGTTTTTTCCTTGCAATCATATCTGAATAGCCAAATATAGAAATGACTAGCATGGCATTTTGAATATCATTTATATTTTTTGTAGGAGAGCGATGCTCCAGAATTAGCAGTTGCAAAAATCTTTGCATCTGCCAAGAAGAATAGCACGCACTTCAGTGAGCATGGTGCCCTTGACCACTGCTTGCAGAATATGCCCTCTGAAGGACAAATTAGGGTATCACATTTACTACTTTGTCGTTTCTCACTATTGCATCGGCATTTTATCTGTCTTGTCAAAGATTTTAATGTATGTTCCAGGCAACTGCTTCTGAGGTACAACATCTTCTGGTTTCTGGTAGAAAAAAAGAGGCTTTACAATGTGCACAAGAAGGCCAGTTGTGGGGACCAGCACTTGTTCTGGCATCACAGCTTGGTGATCAGGTTTTTCATCTATGTTACTTTGATGCCTTTGATTTTATTTGGATAATTTCACGTACAAGGAAGATTTTCAGATATTTACTTGCCTCTCTCTGTGCATGTTTTTGGGGCTGGATTGATACAGTACTATGTTGATACTGTCAAGCTAATGGCACTTCGCCAACTGGTAGCTGGTTCTCCTTTGCGGACATTATGCTTGCTAATAGCAGGGCAACCAGCTGAGGTATTTTCCACAGATTCTACTGTTCACGGTGGCTTTCAAGGTGATTTGAATACCCCCCAACAACCTGTCCAGGTGAGATAGTGATGCATGAATTGTCCTACTAGATCAAGGGCTGAATGCCTGTGATGTGTTGTGGATTCTTTTTGTTAAAATCACATATTTTGTTATCAAAAACATGAGAGAGAATATTTTGTAGTGATGGAGAACCTTTTGAGAATGAAGCCAAAGAGAAGAGAATTGTGTTTTGGATTTTGTTGATATTACTACCGCCCAGCTATACAAGCTGTGTTGTTTCCACATAATGGGTATATTGTTAGCTCTCAAGATATAGAGTAACTAAGCTTTCTCCTTGATCATGCTCACAAGGATACTGAATAATGCTTTGATATAGCGGTCATGTTGCTGCCATCTTTTCAAATTTAAAAAATTTCCTTGTTATTTACCTTTGCCATGATAAGCTCTTCCTTTTTATTTCAATCAAAAACTGAAATTTCTAACCAGTTTTTACTGGTGTAATTTTATCTATGCTTTGCTATCAATTGCAGTTTGGGGCAAACGGAATGCTTGATGACTGGGAAGAGAATTTGGCTGTAATAACTGTAAACAGAACAAAAGATGATGAGCTCGTGCTCATTCATCTTGGAGATAGCCTATGGAAGGAAAGAAGTGAGGTATCTATTTTCTGTGGTCCTTTGTTTGGTGCCTTCTGTTGAAAATCCTGTATTCTGAACCTTACATGAGAGTGATTACTCAGATTATTGCTGCACACATCTGCTATTTAATAGCTGATGCAAACTTTGAGTCATATTCGGACACTGCAAGGCTATGCCTAATTGGAGCAGATCACTGGAAGCATCCCCGAACCTATGCGAATCCAGAGGCTATTCAGGTGCTCTGTCATTTTGTTCAACCCATACACATGATTACTTATGATTTATTTATGGTAGCTTATTATGGGATGGTTGCTTTCAATGCAAATGAACAATGTGCTCTGGCTTCTACGCTTGATAGATAGGTTTTGGTTAATTATACAATCATTGATCAGAATCCAATCTTTATGAGCAAAATTGAGAATGGTGACATTTTGGAATGTTTCTTGTGGTTTCAAACTCTCAACTTTTCTCTCTCATATGATTTTCACACACAGACTGTCCTTCAATGGAATCTTACTTGGTTAATTTAATGGGATGTATTGACAGAGGACCGAGTTGTATGAATACTCAAAGGTGCTTGGTAACTCCCAGTTTATCCTGCAACCATTTCAGCCATATAAGCTCATGTATGCATACATGTTGGCTGAAGTGGGCAAAGTCTCCGATTCACTTAAGTAAGGGGATGGCAATTTTGAAGTAGGTGCTTTATAAAATTTGTCCTTCAGTTGTCTGAATCTGGTGAATTTATTTAGGTATTGTCAGGCTGTTTTAAAATCCCTAAAAACTGTTCGAGCTCCTGAAGTAGAAACATGGAAACTCTTAGTATTATCCCTTGAGGAAAGGATTAGAGCCCATCAGCAGGTAATGATTTATCATGAACTCTACCCTTTTTTTTCTTTTGTTTTCTTTTCTGTATTCAGATCATGATCATATATTCTATTTTTCAGGGTGGATTCACCACAAATTTGGCTTCAGGAAAGATAGTTGGCAAGTTGCTCAACTTTTTCGACAGTACCGCTCATCGTGTTGTTGGGGGCCTGCCACCACCTGCACCATCAGCATCACAAGGAAGTGTGCCAGATAACCATCACCAACTGGTGGCTCCCAGAGTATCAGGTAGTCAGTCAACAATGGCTATGTCATCGCTAATACCTTCTGCTTCGACAGAGCCCATAAGTGAATGGGCAGCTGGTGTCAATAAAATGACAATGCATAATAGAAGTGTTTCAGAGCCAAACTTTGGTAGAAGTCCAAAACAGGTGTGTTATCTTTTGCAAATTTAATTGCTAGACTTAAATTGCTTGATGTTCATGTAATTATATCTTGTCTTCTTACTGGCTTGTGGTAGGATCATGTCGGTTCATCTACGGAAGGAACTCCATCCAGCACACAAAGTAAGGCATCAGGTTCAGTGGGATCATCTCGGTTTGGACGTTTTGGTTTTGGATCACAACTTTTTCAGAAAACTGTAGGGCTAGTTTTAAGGCCTCGCTCGGATAAACAGGTAGATTAATTTTCATACTTGATTTCTGTCAACTTTCACGGAGAAACTATGGAGAACCTCCTGGTACCCTTGTTAATAACTATCATTTGTATTGTGTCTGAAGGCGAAATTGGGTGAAAAGAACAAATTTTATTATGATGAAAAGCTCAAGAGATGGGTGGAGGAAGGTGTTGAACCCACAGCTGAAGCAGCACCCTTGGCTCCCCCTCCGACAACTCTAGGCATCCAGAATGGAGGCTCTGACTACAACTTAAAATCCTCTTTGAAGAATGATGTGTCTCTGACTGATGGGAACTCAATGTTTAAGAGTCCCGCTTCAACTGACCATCCTTCAGGGATTCCCCCTATTCCAGTCAGTTCAAATCAATTCTCGGCTCGTGGGCGCATGGGTGTACGGGCAAGGTAATTGAAGCCTCCTGTTTTTTATTCTCTAAAAATTGAATATCATGAAAGTTAGGTGAAGGTAAAATGAAGGTAAGGGTTAGTTTTGTTTTATTAAGAATCTGTTGGTGTGGGGGAAGTGTGGATATGGGGAAAAAAATACACGAAGGTTCTATCATATTGTTGTGGAAGCCCAGCAAGATGCCTAATTCTTGTTATCCAGTTGATACTTGAATGTACATTGGGTTCTTAAATCCTAATATTTATATCCAATTGAAATGGGTGGCTAAATTGATATATAATAAGCTGTGAAGAAGATTTACTTGTCCAGGTTAAGGACATTTTTGTAAGTAATTCAATTAATACAAACTAATCTCAATATGATTTTCATGGGTGTTTGATAGGTATGTTGACACCTTTAACCAAGGTGGTGGAAAACCAGCAAATCTGTTCCAGTCCCCGCCTGTTCCATCTGTCAAACCTGCTGTTGTTTCAAATGCGAAGTTTTTTGTCCCTGCACCTGCACCATCACTAGAATATTCTATGGAAGCTATAGCAGAAAACATACAAGAAGACAGTGCAACCACTGAAAAACCTTCTACATTCAATATGAAGGAGAGTGATTATCCACAGCCTTCCACATCTTCGTCAGCAATGACTATGCAAAGATTTCCAAGCATGGATAACATTACAAGAAAGGGGGATATGATAAGTGGGAAAGATTTGGTTTCATCTAACTCACGACGAACAGCGTCATGGAGTGGGAGCTTCAGTGATTCATTTAGTCCTCCTAAGGTGGTGGAATCCAAATCTCCAGGGGAGGCAATGGGTATGACCCCTTCACCACTTATGCCTCTCGACCGATCCATGACGCCAATGCCAAGCAGTGGCAGTTTTGGGGATGAACTTGATGAGGTGGAACTTTAATTTGAGCAGTGGAGATGTACATACCAAGTTTTGTACCTTGTGGCCGATGCTGCAATACATGGACAGGCTCCATCCAGAACATCCTGGAAGATGCTCAGTGCTGCCGCATCAGTATCGGGTCATGGAGAAGCAAAAACATGTTTTCTATCAAAATTTCCACAATCCATCCCCCCTTCCTCTAAAGGTATGTTCAAATGCAGATGGCGAATGCATTACTGTAATCTTAAGCCTAGATTTTGTTTGAATGTCACAGGAGCTGCTGCAACCATCTGAGGTTTGAGGGGCTGGTTTTTTAACCCTAAACCAAAGAAAGCCAGCGTTGGCACACTGTACAGTTAGTTCATTTGTTAATTTGTTGGGAAGAGGAAAAATGCCCATTGGAAGTAGATAGTAGAAAGCCCCTCAGGCTCAGAGGTCTTTTCCAGGGTAAACACAGTGTACTCATTTTCAAGAAAAAGAAAACAAAATAAAAATAAATCGTCTTTTATGTTCATTTGTGTTCCAATGAATGCTTTCTGATGTTGAATTATTGGACGTCGAGGGCTGCTTTTGGCTGATTCAAGTTGCATGTGCGTATTAACTCTTTTTTTTCTTTCAATTTTCATTTTCACCCTGTTAATAGATTGATATCGTTATTATTTAATATTTTAAGACTTTTTAATCATTATAATAATAATACTAATAATAACACTGATAATAAATTTTAAAAAGTTTTTTTTTAATTATTCCAAAATATAAAAATAAAATAATGGAAAGTAAATTTTTTACAATCTTACCTTAACATAAAAACAAAATGATATCAAGTAGATATTTTACGAGCATGTGTATTTTAAATTGAATTAATATTTACTTACTAATAGTGATTTATTATTTATTTTTTAATTAAAAAATATTATTACTATTCTTTACTTTTTAGATTTAAATCATAGATTAAATATTGAAAATTATTAAACTTTTAAATTTATCAATTCAATATAAAAAAAATACGTTAAAAGTTTTGTTTTACTGATATATAGTTCAAAACACCCTTCCTATTAAATAAAAAAAAACAATAACAGTTAAAAAAGTTATTGGCTTGTGGAAAATGCGTTGATGGTTTGAATGTTTATTTTAGAGCCTTTTATGTTATATTTTAATAAAAAAATGAATTTCATTTATTTATATTTTATATTTTCCAATCGTTTAAATATTTTGATTTTAAAAATAAGTTTTTTTAAAAATAAGTTTTTTAATAATAAAAAAAAGTTAAAAATATTTACTATTAAACTATAACCATTTCAGAAATTATGAATATTTTTGGAGAAGAAAATTGAAATAGAAAAATATTAACATTAAAATGAACATTAATTAAGAAGGAAAAAAAATCCCTTTCCTTTCTCTCTCAAGCTCAAGCGCAACCACAATCACAACTCACTACAAGACTAAAAATTGATTTTCAAAAATATTTTTGATTTTGATTTTGATTTTAATTTAATTGATTTTGATACTTTTAGATTATTTTTATAAGTCAATATAAAAAAATAAAAAAATCATTTTAATATATTTTTAAACAAAAAATATTTTTGAAAAAATATTTTTTTTATTTTTTATTTTTATTTTTTTGATATTTTTAAATTATTTTTATAATTTAATATCAAAAATATTTTTTTAAAAATAAAATAAAAAATATAATTTTAATATATATTTTTTTTTAAAAAAAACAATTTCAAAAGAATCTCAAATCTAATTCATTAGATGAATGAGCTAATTCATTAGATGAATCTCATTCATTAAAAAAGAAAAGAAAAGCTTATTGTCTCAGCTGAGAGAGAGAGAGAGGGGCAGAGGTTATTAGTTCAATCATGGCGGACCAACACGACGACTTAGAACAGCTCCTTGACAGTAATCTCTCTCTCTCTCTCTCTCTTAAACCCATGTCTTCATTTACTCAATAAAAAAACTGATGGCTCTTTTTATATATATTTCAATCTCTTTACAGGTGCTGTTGATGATTTCCAGACTCTCAACCTTGCTTCTGCTTCTCAAAGGTTTGCCTCTCAACATTTTTTAAAAACTTTTGTCTTTCGTAATAGATATTGGTAATTTTTGAAAATTATGGCTTAATTTATAGAAGTGGAGATGATGATGAAGAGAGCAGAAAGCAGAAAGAGAAAGAGAAAGGGAATTGTCTTCCTTCACTGCCAACTGGGGTTCGAGGGTTGGGAATGGGATTGCCTGACTTAAATAGCAAGAAAAAAAGGGAAAAAAAGGTTTCTAAAGAATCCCATGTCGAGGAGGCTCTTGATAAGCTTAGAGAACAGACTAGAGAGGCTGTTAAAGGATTGGAGTCTGTCACAGCTGCTTCTAAGCCTGATGATTCTACCAAGGATGCATTTACGGATGATTGGGTTAAGCAGTTTGAGGAGCTTGCTGGTTCTCAGGTATATCACTTTGCCTTTTCCTTCCTTTTTCTTTTTGTTTGCTTTCAATTGCGTTTTTCCATGGTTTATGACTTATTGTTGACATTTAGGGTGGTTAGAACCGAGGTGGCCTTTTTTTTTGTCGATTTACATGACATTGATCATTTCCTCCTTCCTATCAGGGGGATAACTTTTAGTTCACTTTCGAGTTTTAGGTTTGATAATGTGGTTTTGAATATTGGCAAGATTTTGTTTGGTAATTGGCGATTGATTTAGTGCATTCCGTCTTAAATTTTGGGTCATGGGGTTTATAAATTCGATCACTTGCTTAACAATGGCTATATTGCCTGACTCGATCCTGATTTTGTAGGAAATTTAGATGCCAATATTTTCTGCTATCCTTCATTTTAAAATAGTTTAGTTTTGCTGTGTTGTGGTTTCATATATTTGAAAATAGTTGATCATCACTCAGGTAGGGCTACCTTGCTTGATTCTGTAGTTGTAAAGGTTGCTGTGGGTGGATAGGAAAACCTTGCTGAACGAATTAAAAGATGTTTCTGTCAAAAGCTTGTGGTAATTTACTTGCAGTAAGTTTGATGTTACTATGCTTAGTCATTGCATGTTGGGTGATGCTCTTTTGGCATAGCCTATCAATGTTATTGTTGCCTTAAGCACAATGCTGGTTGAGCTCTGCATTATAATAGGCTAATTGCCTCAATCCATGATTTGGAATTGTTTGGGATGTAAAAAGATTAGTTACTGAGGGTTTTTAAAAAAAAGAAAGTAGGAGAGGTTATGTTGAGCTCTTAACACTATTACATATGAGGCAAATATTATTCAACTATGGAGCAATGTCTTGGGACCTTTTTCATTTCACATGACAAGGTTCATGGCAGAACTGGGATTCAGTGTAATATTTGCTGCAACACCAGCATTGAGTTTTATGCCTCAGTTGCATGGGCATCGGTCAATGGCCTGCTTCACTTGCTAAGAATACTTTGAGATCCCATTTTTGAAAACCGAAGTGGGTTTACTTTTTGGATTCAATCACTTTGACATGTTACTCTGAGGAAGAGATCAGGCAAGAGCCATTGGTTTACATGTTTAAAATGGAAGTGGAAACTAATTTGGCACCACAAGATTTAGGTGGCTCTTCTTCATGGTTACCTTTTCTCTCTCTGGATTTCCACTTCTCATCAGTCTTCTTGTTGTTTCTTGTCTACCCTGTCATGAAAATTGTGGATTTGGTCCAGAGAGCATTTGAAACTGTAATGTTGTTCATTTGTCTTATGCTGACATGCTTCCTCTCCTGTAGATGGTGTGTGCACTTCATTTTGTAGGTTATAACGCGTTATATTTTTTTTCCTTTTAATTTTCTTCTCCAGGACATGGAATCTATTGTGGAGACCATGATGCAACAACTTTTATCGAAGGAGATTCTGTACGAACCAATGAAAGAAATTGGAGAAAGATATCCGAAGTGGTTGGAAGAACACAAAGCCAGTCTGAACAAAGAAGACCATGAGCGTTACTCACATCAATATGAACTCATAAAAGATCTTAATGATGTTTACGAGAGTGATCCTAGTAACTATAACAAGATATTTGATCTCATGCAGAAAATGCAAGAATGTGGCCAACCACCAAATGATATTGTCCAAGAGCTTGCTCCTGATATCGACTTTGCTAATATTGGCCAAATGTAAGTTAACTATCATATGCAATTTTTGGCATTCTTGGATGAGTATCTCTGCCTTTCATCTTTTAAACCTCTCTAGATCTTGGATCAGGTGCCAAAGGGTGGAGTTAGAATGGGATTTTAGGTCTAGTTTTGTCTCGCAAAGGAAAAAAATAGGAAGCAAGAGTCCTTGATTTTTCACTGGAAAATTTTCTGGTCAGATGGCCAAAGGAGAAGTCACCCTACTTAACTGACTTGTCTGAAAGAGTTTTTGATATTCTTTTCATTGTCATATGCTTAATATATCCTAAATAGTTAGAATGGGATTTTAGGTCTAGTTTTGTCTCGCAGAGGAAAAAAATAGGAAGCAAGAGTCCTTGATTTTTCACTGGAAAATTTTCTGGTCAGATGGCCAAAGGAGAAGTCACCCTACTTAACTGACTTGTCTGAAAGAGTTTTTGATATTCTTTTCATTGTCATATGCTTAATATATCCTAAATATAGATAGAGATGTTGCTCTTGAGAATTCGATAATATTTGCTATTAGTAGTAAAGAATGACTTTGTTTAGCAGGAAAAAATAACGGCCATTGGAAATTGTTGTCTATATTTTTATATCAGATAGCTGACTAACATCCTTTTGTTACAGATCTCCAGAGATGCTTGAGGCCCAGGGGAATTGTTGCATAATGTGAAACCATTCCTTTCCTCTTGTTTCCAATTTTAACTTGCCGTTTCCCTCTATCAGATAGGTAAGTTCTCTTGAAATGTTTCTGCAAAATAAAAATAGCTTGGTAAATTTGAAGGATTTTCAATTTTGGCAACAATTAAAAGTGTTCAATAACTAGGGCTTTTGATCCATTTTGAACTCGTAAGTTGTATCTGATTTGAACTGAGTTGACTCGTCAATTTGAATTCAAACCAAAATTGTAAGGGTGCAACCTACTGTTTGAGATGAACTCAAAAAATAACCATATTTAAAGAGCTTTTAAATGGAGTAAAATCGGTATCCTATGTTAATGCAAATGGATGAACTAAAAATATAAGCATTACCTCAAAGTTGGTTATCAAAAGTTGGTTATCCTATATTAATGCAAATGGATGAGCTCAAAAAATAAGCATTACCTCAAAGTTGGTTAACCATATTTAAAGAACCTTTAAATGGAGTAATATCTCTATCCTATGGTAATGCAAATGGAATGAGGCGTTGGAAGGTTTTGGATTTTATTCCAGGGTGATTAATAGAAGATGGCTCCTTAAGTGGATATTTTGGGTGTTTTAAAGTTTGTTAATGGTAGTTAACTCAAGTTTTTTATTCCTTTTTCCTAATTGGTTTTTTTGTTTTAAATTTCTCTTTCAACATGGAGTTGATTGGAGATTAGGTTTCATGATTTGTTTTTAGTCTATTTTCAATAAGGTTATTCCCATCTTATAATTTGGATTTAGCTGAGTTAACATTGATTGATTTAAGTCTTTTTTTGTGTTTTTTAATTGATTTTATTTTTAGTTTTATCTTTCAACATTAGATTAATTGTAAATTGAGCTTTTTAATTTATTTCATTTTTTTTTTTTTTTGGGTTAGCTTAATCTCATTATCTAGATTGCAGGTTTGATAAGTTAACCCACATTCATTTGAGTTATTGTTTGTCTTTTTTCCAGTTTTATAATTCAATGTTAAGTTTATTGAAAATTGAGTTTCATACTATTTTTTAAAAAAATGTGATTATCATGAATTCATGACTTGATATGCAAATTGACAAATTAATTTAGATTGACTCTAATCTATCAAATATATTTCGTTTCATTGTTAATTTTTTAAAAAACTTATCTTAAATATTTATTTTGGCTTAAACTATGTTTTTACCAGTGATATAGGTGACCTTTTAACTCTTCAAAATGATCAATTCACATCATATCAATTTTCATATGTTTTTTCCTACTAGAAAAACGATCTGACTTGCAGCGAGCATGAGTCAATGATTTAGTAACTACTAGATTGCTTGCAGGGAAAACACCTCGATTTATATTATTATAACAATAACAAAACAAAGTAAAGTGAGGCGTGTTTAAACAGTGATAAATACCGTCCACACATTCACAATACATTGTGAACTAGAACGATGCCATTCTTTCTTCTTTCTTTTTTCCTCTTAAAACCATAGTAGTCTGGCTGAACTGTTTCGTATCAGTTAAAAAAATAAAACAAAATAATATTATTTTTATCTCGGTTTAAATTCTGACTCGTTCTGGATTTTTTGGTCAAATACCAGCTGAAATATTCTGATTCCGTTTGTTTCGGCCAAATAATTTTTTTTTAAATAATAAATAATTTTACAATATCAATCATATCTCTTAATCTGATTGTTAGATTAAGATAAAATTTTACGAGGAGTTTCTTAACATATTTATATATATTATATTAAAAATTTCAGAGCAATCGAAGAATGTAATGACCTTACGAGATTGATGATGACATTCTTGTAATATTATACATGCTCATAGTTTGTTTAGAAAAATAATTTTATTGTCTTTTTATAGATTAAATTGTATAATTTTAAATAATTTTATTTTTGGATTTGAATTATTTTTTTAATTAATATATTTAATTGTGTGTGTGTGTGTGTGTATATATATATATATATATATAAATAAATAAATAAACAGTACAGCGTCGAAACACTTCGAAACTGAAACATTCTTTTCAATTGAAAAAACAAAACATCAACCAAAATGGTATTGATAGTTTGCTTTAAAGCCTTAACTTTTTTTTTTTTATTATTATCATGTCCTTTAACTGCAAATTTAGCATTCAATTTCTTCAAATTTATTCGTTATGGACAAAATTGAAAGATAGAGGGCCAATTTAAAAAAAAACACAAAATAAGTGGTGTGTTTAAGGTTGGTGTAAAAAACACTTTGATCCCCTAATTTATAAAATTGGACCTTTTGTCTCTTATTTTTTTCTAAATTCAATTTTTACACAACTTTAAAATATTAGGCTTACAGATGCGGGCTTGAGTTCCATTTTTAATAGGCATAAAACTTTAGGTTTGTGCAATTGGCCTTTTCTATGAGTTTTTTTTTTTTTTTTTGTATTTATTTAGGTGCAACAAGTTTAACAAAAATCAATATCATTAAATAAGTTATTACATTATATTTGGGGCTTTTTTTAATGCAATCTTGCCCTAAGTTGTTTTAAAAATATAGTTTAACATTTCGTTATCATTGATTTTTTACCTAAAATAAAAAAAAAATGCAATTTCATAATTTTTTTTCTCACATATCTTTAAAAAATTATGTCTAATTGGGATCGTGTTTTAACTTGGGCTCTAAATTTTGTTTGTTAATTAAAGTTGATTATAATCAATACAATATGATATATTTTCAAAGTATTGGTTTATATTATTTTATAACTTTTTTATTTACTTTTAGAATTAATTTTATCCGTGATCCATTAAGACCCATTGAAGGTCCAATTAGAAAGAGAAAAAAGAAAGAAAACAGAAGCTAAATTATTCAGTCAGGTTAACTTATTATGACAATGTTGATTAGTAGGGTTTTATACTTTGTGTGTTAACGAGAATCAATACAATTTTTCATTATCTTTTAATTTTACTATGATTTTCTTAATTTTAATTTAAATCCTTGACAATTATTTATTTTCATATTTAAGTTAGGGTTAAATAAGACTAAAATGATAAAAGCTTTTTTTCCAACTAAATCATCATTTGAGTGAGATAACCACTTTGTTGTTTGCCTACTTCGTCAAACAAGTCACACCATTTCTTATTTATTTATTAATATTTATATTGGTCAAGTAATTTATTTTAATACATTGGTCAAAGTTTTAATCATCTTTTCAAATATTTTATCGCATGAAAACATAAATAACAACGTTTATATTTTTAATGCAATTATATGCTTTTTACCCTACCCACAACATATTACCCTTATTTATTTATCATTTAAGTGAATAGTAAAGTTTCCAAGAAAATTGTATGCCTACCTGCTGAGTTTTATAATTTTGGAATGCACTTGAGAATAAGCTTGGAATTAAAATTAAATTTCATAAAGGGGGGTAAAAAGGTCTAATGGTCACTGGTTGCAAACTTAAATCGCATCATGGGCCGAAAGCGTTGGAATGGGCCAAGCGTGAAACATGTTATAAAACATGGGTCCATCACGCCACTAACCAGCTTGTTTTTTAAAGTGAGCGGACCTGAAGTGGTCACGACCAGTGCATGGCGCATGCCCAATATGTTCTTAATTTGTTTCAAACCATGGTTCGTATTTTAAAGTATTTATTCATAGTATATTTCGTTTTCTTTTTATTAATTAAAAAATATTAACATTTTGTTACATTTTAGTCTTAATTATTTTAGTATTTTAAAGCACTTTAAAGTTTCTCTAACCTGTTTACATTATTTTAAAACCCAAGTCCTGTTGTCATTCCTTCCCGAAAACAGATAATTCCACTGAAAAAACCAGATCCGAACTTGGCCCACATCACAAAATGTTTTTTTATTTATTATTATATGATAATCTCCAGCTGAAATTGGCATTGGAAATTATTTACTATGGATGAAAGATAGAGATTGACAGGTGCTTCTGGGCAGTGACAGGAAGATGGAAGGAATTAAAATTTTTTTTTGGTGAAGGCGATGCATAACATTCATGAATAATAATGACAATGAAATTAGTCACACAATAAAATGGGAAAAAATAACATCGACATGTCAAGTCGATTTCGGGACCTAAAAGACCGGATGGAAGAAGACAGAGACAAGTAAATCCCTGGAATTCCCAGTATTTAAGAATTCATTGCTCGAAAAGGGAAGTAGACTACTCGAGAATTTCGCATTGTATTAAGGTTTTTTTAAACTCGTTAAAAGGCATGCTTTCTTTAGAGTTTGAATCGTAATTTCACTGGTGTATTTTCTTGAGTTCGGTGTAAGAGTTGAAGTATAAGGTAACACGTATATCTTAAAAAAACACAAGAATAAGGTTGAAGTATACATGGGTACCACACGTATGTCTTAAAAAAAAAAAGAAAAAAAAAAAAGAGGTAAGGGATCATAATTGAGAATACGAAGCATCTGTACAAAAATGAAGTATAAATCAATGAAATTCACCAGAAATACAAGTTCAGTGATTCTCGTGACCATGCTATGAATCCAAATCAAACAATCTTTATACGTTTAAAGTGGCCACTTTTTCATCCAACATGAGTCCGGGGTCTCCTAATCAGAAATGGGGCAAACAATACAATGAAACAGTGCACAAGCCAAGGAAGCTTTAGGCAAAATCAAGCTTCCCCATATATCTTTTCTTTTCTTCCTCGCGTAGACAACCACCTACAAATCAGATGATCCTCTCCGGTCCCCGCGACAAAAACACAACGGCAGCAATCCACTAATATAGCTTGTTGAATCCAGAAGGTGGCGAAGATTCACCCAATCTAGGGAAGAAATTTTCCCTTTCAAGTGATGATTGAAGGCTTGCCATGATCTTAACCAGCGATACCCAGAGAAAAGGTGCAGCACAGAACGCGTAGCCAAAAACAGCTAAACATCTTATGATACCATTCGGGTAAGAGGGAAAAGCCATGACCAAGAGGACCCCAAATATCCCTAGACATGGAGTCAAAACGGGTAGCATCGGCAGCATAAACGCATTGATCGCTATAGAGCAAAGTGCAAAAGAGCCGAGCAGGTACAGTCCCCAGCCTAATAATGGATGAATTGTGAGAGGAATGACGATGGAGGGGAGTATATAGGCTGCAAGAATTGACCATAGTGCTAGCATTTTAAGACCAGATTGTATTACGGAGACGTTCTTTTCTGTTCGTCGGTAGCAAATCTTGGAGATATTCGGCCGTGCTAGACGCGTTACCGCTACTATACCCAGGTAAACTATGCATTGAATGAGTGCCATGGGCGTTTCTGCTTCGTATCTGCATAAGAAATGTTTGTTACCAATATTGCCACCGCAGCTCTAAGAATTTCATGAAATGTTTGGCTGTTGAACAGGAAACTTACCCGAGACTTTGACGACGTTGTTCATGCCATTGAATGCCCAATGGCAAAACAGGCCATGCCCACCAATACCATGGTTTCAACCATGAGGCACCAGGGAAAGTTATCACGCTGTTTGGTCCACAGGGTACGTTCCATTTGAGTCTAAGATCTGAAACCAACAAAAACCCAGTTTCTTCTTATGATTTTGATCATAAACTTTGCAGATGCATGATATGATGATATCTAGAATTAGTGACAGAAGCTGTTTAAAGCATAAAAATCTGATAAATTGGGCCTTCTAGTTTGACTCACAGAAATAAGTGGCATCCATTTGGTAGCCTAAAGGAAGTCTGTAGGACCCGTTGACTGTGCTGCCATTTAGAGGGGGGTGGAACATTGGCATATCCAGCAAGTCTGGGAAGTAGCCGCTTATGAAACCTTGGTCCGCCCCATCTGGATTTTCCTGCCCAATTTCCAACTGATGAAGCATGTCCTTGAACACTTCCATGGATGGCTGCAATACCACATTCATAATGTCAAAAATAAATTGATTTTATTGATTGTTGGAACATTCAAGCAGATAAATGGAGGGAGAGTTGAATTTCCATACCTGTAGAACAAAAAGGCCAGTATGGAAGATGCAGGGGTTGATGAAGACTGCACAGAATTGTCCACATTGGAACAGCTCATCAGATCTTCTAAGGAAAAGATTATCAGCATCAAGCATGACCACCCTCTCATATTCAATCAATTTCCATACATATAGTTTATTCAACGTTAATTTAAATCTCGTATTGAAATTGGGTTGGTTCTTATAAGGATTGTCCACATTTTCCACTCTCATTACCCTCGCGCCATCTTCCTGTTCCCTGCATCACAAAAACAAACTCCTTCCATTTAGCTTTTTTCACTGAACAAAGCAGCTGTCTTAACGAGCTTTGGGGGGCCCCATTAAGGTGGGGGTATGGAATGGGAAGAACATAAGACATCGAGCTTTTCCTCTTGCATTAATTCCTGAACAGGCTCGTAAATTTGATGACATGAAAGATCAAATGTAAGGTCAATTTAATCTCATATCTCTAACTCGGCACATGCAGAGGTTGCGACTTTTGACAGGGCATGCTGAAATTAGACAGAAAATCGATAACTTTGCCTATCCAGACAGAGAATTCTGGCAATAGACCAAGCCAATCTCAATCTCACATGCAAGGACGTGGGCTTCACACACTGTCAACCACCAGAGCTTGCATTTATAATTAATTGCGGTAGTGCCCATTTTGCAGGGCAAGTGGATTTTCGGTCAGAAAAGAGTGGCTAGCTACCCTGATAACAAACCACCAACTTGATTGAAAATCGAACTAGACACGTAATTCTTTATATAATGAAGACGCAGGCGACCAGCAGAAACAGCTACCATTCAACCCTTTATCAAAATATATTTTCAAAATGACAGCAGTTAATTGGGTGGACGATCTGAATATTTCAAACTTCCGTCTGGATCTTTGACGCGTTTAAGACTTTAAGAAGATCGTAATTGCATTTATTTCCAATTATCGTAATTGCTATCATTACTATATATTATAGATAAGCACTAACTCTTCTTATTTCCTTGCTAAACACTTTGTATAATGTTCAATCCATCCAGATGGAATCAAGTGCGGCTGTCTCTTTCCTTATCTTTCTCTCGCCTTATTCTATGTATAGCTCAATGGGGGGGCCGCTTCCTGTTTCCTTGACCTTCTTAAAATTATATATCTATATATTTCAATGACAGATTATTTTTTCATTTATTTCCAGATTTTAATTATAAAAAAAAAACTTGTATTTCAATAATGGGATTTAGACAGAGGAACTTGAGGGGGGGGGGCGAAAAAAAAGAAGCATCAGTCTTTCCTTCCTTGGATATCACCTCAGTACCATCCAAAATAGCAACTACAGTGGTTATCTTTCCCTCCCCAGATATCCCATGCTAGCTATTTCTTTAAAAGATCTGACTTTTATAAAAATGTTTTATTAATATTAAAAAAATATCTTAATATATTTTTAAACCAAAAATAATTTAAAAACTACCTGCTACATTAAATTAATCCAAGGAGGCCTCTGGTAAGAATCTCCTCTAGAGAAAGCATTGAAACAAGAAATCCCTCCCCGCAATTCGAGGCATCATCTTTGAATGCAGGACAGCAACCTTAATTCAATCAAGACATGACTGCCAATCGAAACAGGCCACGTTGATGGAAACTTGCTAGCATTGCTTCAGAGGATCAATGCCAGCAAAATAGGAGCATGTTCTCTTTGGCCCTTGCCTAGAACAACTCCTGTCTCACATCACGTGCTCTTAACTGTCAAGTGCTAGCTATATGCTACCACCGTGGAGAGGTTGTCCATCCACGTCAGCACCGACCAGAAACCCCCATTGGACTCCTAACTCAAACAGACTCGTCTCATGACTGTGTGGAATAATCACATTTATGGACGGTGTTATAACGTTACTCTTCAATCAATTTTTTTCTTAAAAAAATATCTGCCAAGAAAAGTAGGTGTTGAATTGTTGATCCCAAACCCTATGCTCATCCAACAAGCTGATTTCAACTCAGTTTTCACCTTAACACCAAGATTTAAAATACGACAAAAACATTTTTTTTAAGAAAAAATAGAGAAAGTATATGGTTCGTAAGAGGAAATATAGGAAGAGCCCAAACGATAGCAATTTATATTAAAACGACGTCACTAGAGTAACGGAGAGGGACAAAAACCGGCGACCTAAGAAAAACGAGAGAGAGAGAGAGAGGGATTTGGACTCTTACATGGTATGAACCCAGCGGAGAGGAACATCTTGGGAGGCAATGACGACGAGATCAGCGTCCACTTGTAATCTAGCAAGGGATCTTAGCAAGACACGTATAGCCACGTAGAACTCATAGTCTCTTGGCGTCCCCATATACATCATCGTCGCGTACGCGTTTTTGTGCCGCTGGCGTTGCCCCTCCTGCTGCTCCACCTGGGGTGCCCTCATGACCTCTCCAAACGCTGTCGTTTTATGCACGGCGAACACTAAAACCAACAATAACCTCAACATTAACCAAGGCTCTTGAGAAGAAGCCATGGTGGGTGGGTTTCAAAAGTATATGAAATCAAGAGAAGTTGAAGAGCCCTTCAGATTGAAAGATTCAAAAGAACGGGGGGTATTTATGGTAGTTACTGTGATGAGCTTGAATATATATAAATATGTATGATATAGTAAACGCAGATGCTGTCCTTCTTGCTCTCTCAATGAGTTTGTTGTTATCATGTCTTGTTTCGGTCTTGCCTTGCGTTTTTATAGATAAAAATTAAGAAGAAATGGCCTTTGAGAGATGAAGGGCAGCTTTGGCACGGGGAGAGAGACAGAAGCATACAAGGAAGGCTCTTGAAAACTAATAATAAAAATAATTAATTTCGTAAGAGAGTCGTTTTATTTTCAATTTTAATCCGGTGACAAACATCTTAGCCGTTGGTTATGGACAAAGCGTGTTCTGGCATCGCTGTACGGCCATTATTGACTTTCTCTTCTTCTCCGTAGAAAACACCGTCGTCCTTTTTATTGTTTCTAGGTTGTGGAAATTGGGCATATTTTTATATTTTTAGAATTACGGCTGTTTGAAGGTATGTTTTAAAATTATTTTTTAAGATTATTTTGATGTGTTGATGTTAAAAATAATTTTAAATAAATAAATAAATATTATTTTGATATATTTTTGAATAAAAAATATTTTAAAAAGCAATTTTAACTATATTTTTAAACAGATACAGAAACTAAGATTTCATTATAAATTACAAAAAGCTCAAGGGTTTTTTTAGAAACCACTTTTATTTTTTATTGAATTATAACATTCATTTATTCCAAAAACTATTTTTTTTATTTTTTCAATTTTTTTCAAAGTTTGGAAAAATATTTTAGAGATTCCTCACAATTTTTCAATAGAGGTTTTCATTGTTTTTTTGCTAAATCAATAGAACTTTTTCATGATATTTTTTAATTTGAATAAAATAAAATTAATATCCTGCAATCAAATTATAAAGAATATTATTAAGAAAATATTATAAGTTATAGGGTTTTTTTATGAAAAAATAGTTATAATTTTAATGCATTTCTTTTTCATTGATTTTTTTTTTCATTTTTCACTGAAAAAAATAAATAATAATAATAAAAATATTTTATTTCACTAAACACTAAGAAATTCAAAACTCATTTTTCTATAATAATGAGTCCTTTTATTTTTTTCTAAGAAAATAAATTTTAATTTAATATCTTCCCCACAAAATTGTGGCTTGAATGAAAATTGTTGTTCATGAATCGAAAACACATTTTTCCGTTGATAATACAATAGTCGTTGTTGTTCATGAAAATTTATATAATTATTAATTTTAAAATTTGTAAATTTAATCAAGATTCATGCCAGTTATCTAGACAATTACATTAATAAAAATAATAATTCACTTTCAAATATACGTGCTGAGATATCCTTGTGTGCCTTAACCTAAAAAATAAATATATTTTGGTGATGACAGTTTTTAATTGGGGTAAACTGTAAAGTACTCGAAGTGCCACCATCTAATTAACTGTTTTGTTTTTCATTGGAGGAATATGATGCCATGTCCTCTGAGGATATACTCGTCTTTAGCTACACTCGTTAGTTTATTACCAACATCTCGAATTAAAAACTACTGTAGACATTATAATATTCATGTCAGCCTGAGGACTGTGTCGTTTTGTAGATTAGGAGTAATTAATTATCTCTGTGATTATTACAGGTGGCTATCAGTCAAGTCGATCATCACATATTCATAGACTACATCAATTGATCCTATCAAGAATTGTCGGCGAACTTCTTAATTAATTTTGGGGCTTACAAATTCACAATCGAATTTTGGTTGATGTAATAATATGGCTTGTTGAAACCGACAGTAAATATATTTCTTCCATCTTCAACTTAGAAATATTATTTTATTTTTTTAATAATTATAAAAATAAAAAAAATTAACTTTTCCTCTTTGGCTTTTCTTTTAATTCACCCATTGGAGTTGCTCAAATGGACAACGCATATTAACTGTTCCCAATTGTGTTGTTCTTTTCTGTATCTACAAAACGACATGATACTTGCCATATCTACTTTTATTTATTTATTTATTTTTCAGTGGACGGGTTAAATTATTTTTAAATATAAAAAATTTAGATGTTGTTAATAATTTTCTATTTACTTTTTTTAATTGTACGGTAGTTGATCTAATATAATTTAGTTAACTTTGCAGATATAAAAGCAACTCGTTAAGCATGTAAAAATATAATTTGACTAAACAATTTTAAGATGATTTTTTTTTTATTAAAATAACAAGATATTGGATTGGCTTAGATCAATTTAGGTTAATGTGTCAAATCTACAATCTATATTATAAAACTATGATAATTTCATAGAAAACAAATCAAAATTTATTATGAAATCCAATTCTTAATCACTCCAATAATGAAAGGTGCTAAATTGAAGAAAAACTCAATTTGAAAAAGGACCTAAGAAAACAACTCAAACTAACTTGTCAAACTCATGATTCAGGTCATAAGATTAATATAAATTCATGGAAAGTAAATCAAATTATATTATTAATTTCAATCCCCAATTAACTAAATATTGAAGGATGGTATTAAAAAATTAAATCATTTAGATAAACAAAACATAAAACCAACTAGAGTCAATCTATATAATCTTGGTCATTAAACTGATACAACCTCATAAAAATAAAATGATAAAAAAAAATAATCTGATTTCACCTGGTCCACATGCTAAATAAATAAAAATAATATTAAAAAATAAAATCAAAAAAATCAAAAGAACTAAAAATACTATTCAGATAAATGTTTTGTATTTGTAGTCACAATTATTTTTTAAAGTGATTTTCGTTTCATGGTGTATTAAAATAATATTTTTTAAAACGAATTTTTGACATCATCATAACAAAACATCTTGAAAACATCAAAAAGTAAAAAAAATAACTTTTTAAAAAAGTATTTTTGAAAAGAAAAAAACAAGTAGACTTTATTGTTAATATCGTTGTTTATTCTGGAAGACAACTTACGCAGATTTAATTTTGTTTCAAGACCGTTGTGTAAATAAACGACTTCAAGTGGCCGGATCTCAGTGTGAAGAATGAACCGGTGATTCACATTTAGGTCGTCACTTGATTTGGAGAATTTGGTAATCCATCTTAAACCCAACACATCACAGTTGACCATTCTCGAGTGCAATTGTTTTTCGGCATCTTACACCCTTTTTTTATTATTAAAATAGGTTTCCGAGTCAGTTTATGTTTGTAAAAATTATAAAAGATATTTCAAAAATCTATCTCATATTGGTAAAACACAATTAAATTTTTGAGTTCAAAGAATATATATAGAACTTATTATCCCACATTAGAAGAAAAAAAAGACTTGCATCAAGTTTTTATATAATAAAACTTGAGATGTGATAATAATCATCAACGAAAATGAAATGAGCTCGCACAAATAAGGATGAGTTAAGTAATAGGAAAATCTCTAATCCACCCCCCTATGTGTGAGGCAATGTCTATATTCTTTTTTTTTTTGTTATTTTACTAAAATATTTTGATGACCCTTAAACTAAAAACATTAAATTTGTAACCATTAGGAATTTATTTTTAAACAGTTATAATTTTTGAAAACATTTTCTGTTTATTATTTTTATCTATAATTATCACCATAATTTATTTTTATAACAACTATATTTTAAATTATTGTAACAACAATTTAAATTTAAATTTAAATATAGCTGTTACATCATGATTGTCTATAAATACCAAGTAGTTTTTTCAAACAAGAGTATCCAAAATACTTTTCTTCTGCTCATTCTTTGCTGGTCTTTTTTCTGTTTTCATTCCTTACATCCATAATTTATAAAACACTTTATACGTATCTCAATTAATCTTATGATTTTTAAAATTAACAACCATATAAATTTTCAATAATTATCATATTAATAAATACAAGACTCCACAACGAGAGAGCACCAAGCTCTTCCCATCATACTAGCCCCTTGTTTTTCCTTGTACACCATGTATTCCTGGTAGGCGTCAGCCGCCTTTCTATGACCCGGAAGTTCCCCTCATGTTGACTCCGCGGGCAGCTTGGCTATATTCTTAAGCATGCAAGTGCAGTGTGGTTTCTTGCTTCCCTTCTCTAATTCTTCTTCCGGTAACGTTGATTCTGGAAAGATGTATTATATTTCCATTTTCTGGTTTTTGTTTTCTTCTAATGTCGAAGTTCAACCGCGTTTTATGACCGGAAAATTCTGCTCTCGTTGACTCCCCCCGGATGGATTCTCTTTCTAAAACACTCTTTTACCAGTGCAGGCTTCTTGGAAGCTTGGAACGAGTCCACCTCATCTGGTCTCCAACGGCATCGTATATATGAAGAATACTTTAAAAAATCAAAAATTTGACCAAGCGACCTTGGTGTATTTTAATTGGATATCAAAATCTTCGAGACTTTTCAAACCACTCGTCTCCAACTTGGCTTTAAAAATATCTTGGAAACCAGCTACTGCTGCCCATGTCGCGTGGGTTTTCTGTATTGTTGATAACGACCGCCCCGTTATTTGCTAATAATTGCTTCTCAAAATCAAATTAAATATTAAATATACATGCTGTTTTGACATAAAATATTCTAATAGCAGGCAAGCCAGTAATGGTGTAGATGCACTAATTAAATAAATTAATAATTATATATGCCAATAAAAAATCCCTGTCAGTAGCTAAATAATTAATTATATAAATCAAGATATTTGATTTTACACCTTCTAGTTGTGGTTAATGATCTATTTACTATAGTCAATTTTTAATTTAATCGAACTTCATTGTCTCTAATACCTTTGTTTAATGGAACTAATATTTTATTTAACAAAGAAATAATTAATTATATAAATCAAGATATTGGATTTTACACCTTCTAGTTGTGGTTAATGATCTTATTTACTATAGTCAATTTTTAATTTAATCGAACTTCATTGTCTCTAAAACCTTTGTTTAATGGAACTAATATTTTATTTAACAAAGAAATAATAAAACATACATGGATAGGACAACGATTGAAAAAAATAAAAGAAAGAATTTAGAGTGATTTTTTTTATTATTATTATTGAAGGAAAATGAGTTTTTGTCCACCCGTTATTTTCTTGAAAAAAATCAAGCAACATGTTGCCTCTTGCCTAATTTTATGATTGGTACATCACTGAAAATTCAGGGCAATAGTTTTGTTTTTGCCTGACAACTTGATTTTCAAGTTGTTTTTTACTTAAAAAACAATATAAAACTTGACAACCTCATCTATTACTTCAAATAACCCAAAAATAACACATTGTTTTTTACCCAAAATAAGAAAAACTTTCAAAAGCTCAGAACTATCATCTCCGGTAAGGTGAAGAACAAATAACACTTAGACTAAACTCTTTTCATTGAAGGAAATTTATTGACACTAAAATTAACATTATTATTGATAGAACAAATAACACTTAGATTGTTTTGTATTTGTTTATCCCAATTATATCACTTAATCCATGATAATAACAAGTTAGATTGCGTTTTCTTAAGCTTTTTTATGGATTAAATTTAATATCTGTTTTGTTCGGCCTTTTAAAATTGAGCTGTTTTGAAATTAAACTTTATAATTTTTATATTTTGTTTTATATTGGATTATTTTATTCACATGAGTTGCAAAGTTTGGTTGACTTGTTCAATTTGGTGATTGTTTACATCCGGCGATATAGCCCAAGTATACAAATATAATTATTAAAATATAATTATATTCTTTAATAAACTCACAAGCCGAGTAATAATTGTAATAAGTATTAATAGTTGTAATTAAAATAATTTAATATGAAAGCGCTACCAGGAAGAGTTGGGCTGCAAAATATCACGGAAGCTGGCCCAAGTTATGCTTAGAGATTAACATCTTCCTTGGCCCACGACACTGGAAGCAATTAGGTCTGTTGGGCCGAATTGTTCAATACCGTCGACGACTCTAACCCCTTGCTATCATGTCATTTCTTTCCTGTCTTAGGATATTTATTTATATACAAGATACTTCAGTTAGGCATCAGATGCAATTATTGCAATCCTCCTGGAGAAATCTGTTTAGTATTATCATTTTTTTATAATAGTTTTTATTTTATTTTTTATTTACTTCAAATTATTTTATAAAAATATTTTTAGATTGTTTTGATACATTGACATTAAAAATAAAATTTAAAGAATAAAACACAAATATTGTTTTAATATTTTCTAAAATAAAATATTTTAAAAAAATATTGGTTATCACCAACACGTATCTCCTCTAAGTAGAAAAAAATGGATATCAAAGAAGAAAAATACATTTATATTTCAAAGAAGATAACATCTATAATCACATTATAATCACATAAAGTTCTCGAGTAGGAGGATGTAGCTCTTTTTATGTGATAAATACCCAACAAACACATACTTCAATCCATATAAATCAAGCTTTATATGTATGTTGATGTTTATGAAGGTGAATATATGCAACATACCTAAAAAATCTCGATGCTAATATTAAGTTGAAACAAATATTAAGATAAGTAAAGAGTTTTTTCTTTGAGTGGAGAGCACTACTACATAAATGATTCAAAAAATAAATAGTATATAATATAACACCCTTATCAAATCATAGTTCCATTTGAGCACCAATTAGACAAGCATGTGTACTCTCAAGTATACATCAATTTTTCTTTACACTACACCGTTTTGATGGGATTGTAAAAGAACATCTCATCTTATAGATAATACCATGGTATTAGAAATAAGAAAGGTCACTAAGAATGTAACCTTACAAATAAGCATGTAACCTTTGACTAGCATATTTATGACCATTACTATTGGTATATTAGTTGAGCTTTTGTTTTGTGTTTACATGCACAAGAATGGAATGAAGTAAGACATGAAACAATTGTAACTAACTTAGCTAGAAAAATTGAAATAGAAAAACTAACCAGTTATCCCTTGACTAACAAGTCCTCATATCATGGAATACTGGAAACAACTTTGTCCAAACAAATTAACATAAACATAATCTTCACATTGTCTTTTAAATTAAATGCAATTAAGCAATCAATTTATATCTAGGTCTGGACAAACTCCAAGTGAACTGCGTATCCTTTTAAAATCATCTAGCTGTAATGGCTTTGTTAAAATATTTGCAATCTGTTATTAAGTTCCAAAATGAATGAAATTTACCTCTTCTTTGCTAGTGAACTCATGTAAAAAATGAAATCATACATCTATATGCTTACTCCTTCCATGAATAACTGGATTTTTAGATAACGTGATAGTTGAACTATTATCACAATATATTAGAGTAGATTCATATTGTGAACAACTCAACACATGAAGTAGTCTCCTTAACAACACAACTTGGCATGCCCATGATGCAACAACAATGAATTCAAGCTCAGTTGTTGTAAGTATCATTACTAGTTATTTCTTGGAGGACCAAGTAACAACTGTTGAACCATACATGAAAACATATCTTGAAGTACTCTTTCAATCATCCAAATCTCCAGCATAGTCTTTGTCACTGTATCCGAGCATAAAGTTTTCCTTCAATCCTTTCTTGTAAAACAAACCATAATATGTAGTTCCCTTCAAGTATCACAATACCCTTTTTGTTGTTTAAAGATGTGCTTCATTGGGTGATTCCATGAACTTGCTTATTAGAATCACAACATACATTAAATATGGACGTGTGTTAGTCAAATACATTAGGTTATCCACAATCTGATTGAAATCAGTGTTGTTAACCTTTTTTCCTTCAATGTCTTTAGTTAGCTTGGTTCTTGGGATAATTAGGTTTTGCATAACATTACAATCGATAATATGAAATCTTTTAAGCATTGCTTCAGTATACCTCTTTTGCCCAACAAAGATTCTATTTGTAGTTTGCTTGACTTCAATACCGAAGAAGTAATGCATCTTTCCTAGATCTGTCATTTCAAACTTAGTCATCATGGAGGTCTCAAGCTTATTGAACATGGCTGTATCATTTCCAATATAGATTAATTCATCAATATAGATACAGTCAATCATGATTTTACCTCCCTCATGATTCTTTATGAACAATGTATGTTCATATGGACATTTCACAAAACCTCTTTTTAGAAAATAACTTTTAATACGATTGTAGTGACGTTGTACCAAGCTCTAGGAGCTTGTTTAAATCCATATAAAGCTTTCTTCAAATGATAAACCTTATGCTCTTATCCCTCCAGTACATAGCCAATGGGTTGATCCATATAAACTTGCTCATTCAATTCTCCATGCAGGAATGCTGATTTTACATCGAGTTTATGAATGTTTCAGTGATTTTTGACAGCTAATGCAATTACTAATCGAATTGTATCATGACGTGCTACAGGTGTAAAACCCCCTGAATAATCAATACCATGCCTTTGTGAATACCCTTTAGCTACTGATCTCACTTTGTACTTGTCAACCTCTCCATTTTCTTTAATCTTTTTTTCTTTGTTTTGAAAATCCACTTTACTCCAATTGTTTTCCTCCCATTGGCAAATTAGTGAGCTCCTATGTACTTATTTGTTGAATGGTATCTATCTCAACATCCATGGCTCTCTACCATTTGGAACTCTTGACAGCATCTTCAAAATTGATTGGATTATTGTCAACAAACAAAGCAAAATAGGCTCCATTTTCTTCACTTGTTATTTCTTCTCTAGTGACATAATCAGTTAACTATCTAGGTTCTCATTGTGTCCTAGTTCCCTTAGTTGCTGCTACCTCAGGTTCTAAGGAGTTGATCTCTAACGAGTCATTTTCTGGTGACTCATTTTGAGAGACTTGAGGTGTGTTATCTTCCATCTCTTCAATTGTTTCTAGATCATTAGTGGCCTGTTGATCTTCCCCATTGCTCCAATTCCATCTTTCATCTTCACTAAAAATAACATCCCTACTAATAACAATTTTCTAGTAATTAGGTTATATAACTTGTAAGCCTTTGATTCCTCACTCACTCCAAGCATTACACATTTCACACTTTTATCATTTAACTTAATGCGTTGAATGTCATTTACATGAGTATATACCTAGCAACCAAATATTATAAAATAGCCAACATCAGGTTTCTTTCTACTCCAAGCTTCTACTGAAGTCATGTTTCTCATTGCAAAAGTTGGATATTTGTTGAGAATATGATTGCTCTAGTTTAATGATTCTGCCTAAAAACATTTAGGAACTTTATTTAAAGTGAGCATACTATGCACCATATTCATGAAGGTGTGATTTTTGCTTTCGACTATTTTATTCTATTGTGGTGAGTAACGTGTTGTCAATTGTCTTCTGATTCCATTTTTTCACAAAACATTAGGATCTCTTAGGAATTGAATTCTCCTCCACGATCGGTTCATAATGTTTTGATGAATAAATTAGTTTTTTTCTCCACAACAGCTTTGAACTTCTTAAAAATAGTTAGAGCTTCTGATTTTTCAGCCAAGAGGTATATCCAAGCTACTGTAATCATCAATAAAGATAATATAATACCTTTTATTGTTGTTTGAGGTAAGAGTTATAAGCCCACAAATATCCAAATGAACAAGTTGTAATACTTGCAAGGCTCTCGAAATGTGTTCCTTTGGAAAAAAACTTCTCTGTGTTGTTTTCCCCTTATGCATTCTTCATATTCACATATCTTGGCAGGAGGTAGCAGGTTAGGGAGTCCTACCATGCTTTTCTGTTGTAACGTCTTTATGCCTTTGAAATTTAGATGTCCATATCTAAAATGCCACAACCAAGTATCATCTTAGATGGTGGATGTTATACAAATTTGTTTGTTGGTGCAACTTATGTATGTAACATAAACATTTTATTAGAGGCCATTTCAACCTTTATTAGTAAACCTATATTTGGATGATGAATTTGATAGCAATTTTATTGAATTAGAATGGTAAACCCCTTCTCTTGAAGCTGACCAAGGCTGATGAAATTTGTCTTTAATTCAGATACATATAATACACCTCATATGATTTGTATATCACCATTGGCTTGCATTTTGACATCGCCTTTGCCTTGTACTCTTAAGTTTGAATCATTACTAAGCTTTACATTCTCCATGAATTGTTCATAAAGATTGTTGAACAACTCCTTGTTTCCACTCATATGATTGTTACAGCCCGAATCCAAATACCATATGTGGCTGATTTGATTTCCCTTGACTTCCACATATGCCACCAGTAACATTTTTTCTCCAGTTCCATCTATATTGGCCTTTGTTTCATTGTCTTTTTATGGACACTCATATTGAAAGTGTCTCGTTTCGTGACAGTTGAAACACTCCGCAGTTGATCTATCAAATGATCCGTGGTGGCATCGACCATGTCCTTAAGAGCTTCCTCGACCTCTTCCTCTCCTTGAAAAATGATTTTCATGGCTCACTTTCAGTTCTTGTTCTTCCATTGCATGGCCATTCATCCTCTGTTTATATATTAAAAGGTTGCTTTGGAGTTCATCAATTGAGAGAATATTAAGGTCCTTTGATTTTTCAATCGAAAACACCATATAGTCAAACTTTGGTGTCATTGATCTCAAAATCTTTTCAAGAACAACTACTTCTTCTAAATTCTCTCCATTGATTCATCTTTTGTGTAGCAATTATTAGTGTTCTTCCAAAGTATTCATCAAATGACTATCCAACCTTCATATTCAGCATCTCAAATTCTTTGCGAAGAGCTTGTAGTTGAGCTCGCTTGACTTTTGTCTTGTGTTGATACTTCTTATTGAATCCCATATATCTTTTGTTGTATTTTCTTTAAAATGGTCTCCAATATAGCTTTATTGATAGCCTAGAAGAGATAGTTCTTGGCTTTCAAATCATTGAGTTTTTGATCCTTCAATGTTTTTAATTGAATTGTTGTCAATTTTGCACCTTCAACATACTGCTTGATTCCATTCTCCACTAGAATCCAATATTTTTTGGATCAAGAAATTCTCCATTAACACGTTCTAGTGGTCATAATGACGTTCGAAATTTGGAATTGTTGGTTGCACAAAGCTACTTCCTTCTCCTGCCATTTAATCTTTGGTACTACAAGTTTTTCATAAACCAGGCTTTGATACCAAATATTGGTATATTAGCTGGGCTTTTGTTTTGTGTTTATTTTAGAGGAATAACTTTCTCAGTGTTATTCAATGTAAAACAACTTAGGCTATATATAGCCTTTACATGCACTGTAATAGAATGAAGTAAGACATGAAATGATTATAACTAACTTAGCTAGAAAAACTGAAATAGAAAAACTAACCAGTTATCCCATGACTAACAAATCCTTATATCATGGGATGCTGGAAACAACTTAGTCAAATTCCTATAATTAGGATTTATTACAAACAACTTAACATAAATATAATCTTCACAATTATCAAACTTTACAACTTTCACCTAAGCATAAAATTAGGTTTGTATCATCTTATAAAATGAGCAAAAATATTTAGGCACGTCACCTTTATTTTTTCAAAAAATAGAATCAAGTCATATGATTACAATTATTAACAAAACCACAAACCAACGATAGCCACATACAATAGAAACATTAAAATAAACCCAACTCAATGGTATTATCATTGTATTAGAACTCAAAAAATAACTATTATGATTACTTTTTGTCATAACACAAACATTATAATGAAAATATGAAGAACATTAAATCGATGACATATCCAAATATGATGATTCATAGCATAAGTAAGACTTTAACAAGACAAGGTATATCAAGAACATACATCATCCACATAATAAAGTCCCCCATCACACCAAATAATAGACTTTGTTGTTGAGATCTTGAAAAAAAAAGAGAATACAGTAATAGTGGACAAGTTAATTGTTGAATTACTTGAGACATTGTTACATAGCGAGGGAACAAGTAGTGTATGTTTTAAAGAAAGAAAAAAAAAAGCGTCCCTACACCAATAACAGAAGAGGACAAAACATCAGTATTAGATACATGTGAGCTATGTAGTGCTCTTGTAGTATACAAGAGTGACTTATCAAAATTCATGTGATTAGAATTAAAGAAGAAGTATATATATATTTTTTTATAAAATCAAAGCAATTTTTTTTATATATCATGAGAAAAAAACCAATAATTAGCTTGATTTAAAAACAAAATTAAAGATTTTGGTGGTTTCGTGTTTTAATTCAAAGATTATATATATATATTTTGAGGGTAGAAAGATTTTAGATGCCATGTTAAATTAAAGTAAAAGATTTTTTGTAAGCAGAAATTATATAATGTTACAATATAGTAGTTACATAGTACGCCAGAGAAATAAATATAATCCATACAATATAGTATAATTCTATGAATACAAGAAAACTATAACTAACTTTTTATAATTAGAAAAATAAAATCATGTAACTCATGCTAACAATAAAAATTGATGAGCTATTGATGCTAATATTTATATATTCGTGCATAAGTTATTGAAAATTTTATCTAAACAACTCTCCAATCAAGGGATTGTTCAAATAGCATCACTTTCTTCTGGTTCGTAGATATTCAGAAGCCGAAGCTACAGCACTCACATTAACTTATTGTTATCATTTTCTTTCCATGTTAGAATTGTTACGAGTGAATGTTTCAAAAAGAAAAACGAATATAAATAATAAATAAATTGGGCCTATAATAATAATAACAATTGTAATTCAATTGATCACAATCGCGTACGTCCAGGCCAGGGCCCTCTAGGGAGATCAGATCTTAGAAAAACAGAAACGAAATACATGCGACGAAAGGACATGAAGCAACAAGAGCCATACAATCAACAATGGCGGTGTCATACTGTCACCTGGATTTATAAGATGTTTAATGGATCCGGAAATTTAGTTATGATGCGTGTAAACTGGCTCGGATACCTCGATTATAAAAAAAAACAATGACGGTGTCAGTCATCATCATCACGAACCTTTTTCCGACCACCATTTGTTGATTAGAGTGAGAGCATGGAGAGGGCATGGAAATTATCCTCATCATCTTGTTCGGTTGGCTGCCTTCTTGCTCTGGTTACGCTCTGATAAACCAACCTCCGAGCTCTTCCCAATCTGGTGCTATTTCCAGCTAGAGCTGCAGGCTGATTATTATCAAAGACGATTTGACTCAGCTGAAACAAGAAGAGCCTCGATGAGTGGAGCAGGTCAGTGCAAGCATGGCGAACAAGCCTGACATTGAAGGTGAGTTTAAGTAGATAAGGGCATAACAAGCAAGTAAACAAGGATGCTCCTCCGGTGTGGGAGGTGGATAGAAGGAGGTTGAGCTTGGCTAATCCCACCACGTGTAACCCCATGGTCGCTTATAAAGAGAAGTTGGGATTCTTTGGTTAGTATTTGAAAGATGGCAAATGGACGTGATAGCAAGTGAAACCATTACTCGAAAGAATCAAAGCAGCACTGCTGGAACGCTTCATCGATCTTTCAAGTTTGGGTTTATATGGCAGAAAGTGAGACCACGTACTTGAAAATGTTCATATGTATACACAGAAAAACTACTTCCTCAGTTATATTGTTTGGACTAATATGCCCATCATTGCAATGGGATAATTACAAAAAAACCCAGCAAGTTTCTCAGCTAAATGCAGTGGCTGGGTCCTGGATAGTAGAGTTCCACGGTTGATTTTCTTTAATTTCCAAGAATGATAAGTATAATGAAATTAAAATAAAGAGAGTGACACTGTCATTAAATTAAAGAAACTAAAAAGAAGTTGAAGCAAATCCCAGATGTGATCATACAAGTATCTGTGTGGGAGTATTCATTTATTTTCATTAAAGTTGATGCTATTTCAGGGATACATCAGTCATCTCCCATGGATGATAACGGTACTAGCCTACTAGGAGCAGCAAGAAGGCATAAGTCAAGTTCGACTGGTAAATTATGCGGGATCACGTTGGGGCAGGGGAGATAAGATATATATATCTGAGGAAGGAAATCAATTTTGATATGTAGTGCATTATTATTGGCTGGATGTTAATGGAGATGGAGGATCGTGGGGCCTACGAGGAAGGTTCGAGGAAATTTCTCCGAGTTCGGATTTTTGTGAAGCAATGATGTACAGATCGAATGCAAACAAGCAGCGATTCAATAAAAACGATAACATCTCGTATAGAGGATGTATCACCAATCCGAGCATGCATGCATGCATGCATAAAGCTAGAAAAGTGTGGTGTTTTTATTGTTCACAAAATACTTTTTATCCTTTCGGATTACAATAGTGTAAGATATGTTTTTTAAATAATTCGATCCTTGAACTTCTTCTTTTTTTTGCACAATTTAACCCTTTTGAGATCAAATTAAAGCTCAATTCCTTGTTTTTGTGTAATGAATAATTGAATTTAAAGAAAATGACTAAAGTGAAAATAGTGGGGTAACAAAGGTGGTGGATTGAGAATTTTTTGTGAAACATTCATTTGAGTTCTCCATCTTCTCTTAGCTATTAGGTGATTGATACCCATGTATTTTAACCCTTTCTGTTTTGATGGAGAGTAAAACCCAAATAATCCCTTTCCTTATATACAACTAACCTTAGACACGTACTCAGTGTAAAAATATTCTTTTTTAATATATTTAAAAGACTCTGAGTAGCCTGATAGTTTCATCTGGATGGGCATCAACCATTCTAGTTCTTGGTCTAATCCTTATACATCTCAGTCCCTCACTAAAACCCTTGGTCTTTGGATGTTCTAAGTCTTTATATAGGGGAAAGTCTCCTCCATCGTACATCGAATTGAAGACAAATGTCACCGCCATGAAAAAAGACAATTAATCTCGTCATAAATCATCATGCTATGTATTTATTCCAACCAAGATAGGAATTGTCTTTAGCTATGGGATGTCGCCTAACATGTGTATGTTACTAACTCATTTCGTTAGAAACACTTTTGCACCATCATCAGCCATATGTTTTTGAACCCACCATATGAAAAATAATAATATCTTTTCAGTTTTGTTTAATAAAATAAATTAAATTAAACCAAAGAAAAAAAAATACTAAAGAAAACATTTTAATTTTCTTATGGTGGGCTAGAAAATTGCGAAATTCACAATTATTTATCTAGGGCTGGGCCTGGATTCCCTACACCAAGTCAAACCGAGTCTTGGATAAATCTATAAGCCCAAAGATAAACTGAAAAGACGACGCGATCCACAATAAAGGCCAGTCATAGAGCTGAGCTGAAACCCCCCCGGCCTCAACGAAACCGAAAGACAGACAGATGGCAGCTAGTAATTGGAGAAACCCTATGTACTTGGTTGTGACGTTAGTTACGCCCTGAAGAACCGGAACCGTGGGCAATGATAATTGGGCCATGAACCGAATGAGTCACTGAATGAACCCCCAACGCTTTGCAAAAGCAAAGTAAAACCCCTAAAACTAAAATCTCAGCCTTGTCTTCTCCTCCCCTCGCTGCCTACTCTAAAAAACAGAGAAGGCACAAACAATCTCGCTCTGTCTCTGCCTTTCTGTTTGCTCGTTTATAAATCGATTGAAAGAGAAAGAAGAAGAGTAAAATGGATGAAGAAGAGGCCGGGCCACCCAAGAGAGAACTGTACGCACTTCTCCAAGTGTCACCGGAAGCTACCGATGAAGACATCAGAAAGGCTTATCGACATTGGGCTCAAGTTTATCATCCTGACAAGTACCAAGATTTTCATGTAATTCATTTTTTTTTGTTTATTTTAAAGAAGTTGTTCTAGCTCTGAAAACTCCATAATTCGAGTGTTTTTCTTCTTCACCAAGCTTAATTCAGTGTAAACTATTGAACTTTCTCTGACAATATGGATTGCTCTTTAAAAATGGGATTCTCTTGGTTTTCCAAAATAATAAACAATAAGGTGCGATTTACTTAAACGAAATTTGGTCTTTGATTTTGATTTTCTTTTTGGTTTGGATTGGTTGAAAATGCTTGTTTTCAGATGCAGCAAATAGCCACTGAGAACTTTCAACGAATATGTCAAGCGTATGAAATATTATCTGATGAGTATAAAAGGCAAATATATGACATATATGGCATGGAAGGTATAAATTCTGGTTTGGAGCTTGGTCCGAAGCTGAATAAAGTAGAAGAGCTGAAGGCAGAACTTGAAAGGTTGCGAAAGAGGAAGGAAGAAGAGAAGATGTTAGCTCATTTTCGACCTTCTGGCACAATACTCGCCCATCTGTCCTTGCCACAGTTTCTACATGGTGATGGCATTATGCGAGGGTATACATCACCCCCACCCCACCTTTTAAATTAAAGTCTTGCGTTCATTTGATGGGAAGTTCTGACATGGCTGATTTATTGTCGGCTGATATCTCTGTATAACCTTAGCAGAAACTTTCAACGTGTTTTTCCATGGGACTTAGGTCATATAGAAGCATGTCATATAAATTGTGAGGATCAATTTGGAAAAGCTTTATGCTTTATATAATACTGGAGTTGAAAAGGTTTTGTGCTCTCTCGCATGCATGCCCACCCAGCAAGCATAGGCAGTATTTTGCTTTTATTATCAAAATGATGTTTCATTATATTATGATTATCACGATAGTCTACAGGTATGCTCGTTACTGTTAAATTGTCTGTTTCTTGAGCTTTGCGATTCTTTTTGTTTCTAAATTCGTTATCACACTTCAGATAAGTGCTGTATCTTGTGCCTACCTCCTTTGTTGACTGCTCTTTGGACTTCTTCTTCCAGAATGGCTATGTCTAGTGATGTTCAATCTCAATTATCCAAGCGCACTGCTATAGGTATTGGTGGGAATTTGGAGGTTAATGAAAACTCTGGTGGTGGAGCTGCTACTACAGTGCTCAGGCACCAGCTTTCTCCTGTTTCATCCATAGAATTCATAGCATCAGCTGGTTTACGAGCACTTATTGGTGTGCAAACAACACGGTAGGGAATTTGATTTTGGATTACCTGGCACAATTATTGGGCCTTTCTATATCTTTTTTTTTCTATTTCCAAAATGTGACTTTGCAGTAACCTATCCTTTACACTCAACGGCTACAATTTCCATAGCAAAGTCTCTGAGGGATGGTTCAATTAATCTTTCCAACACCTGGACCCGCAAACTCTCTGAAACAGCAAATGGAAATGTAAATTACTTTTGTTCATTTATATCTTCTTTTCTTCTACTCTGTACCACTAGCATGATTATATGATTTGGGTGTTTATTCCAAGCATTGAATCAAAGTGGTCAATGACTCTGATGTAATTTATCCCAAGATTTTCAACGTAGCTAATTTTTTCTATCAGATAGTGGGTTTAACATGGTCAAATAAAATAAAAAAAACATTATAGTGTAATTAGAGACATGAACTATCAATTACCAATTTGATTTTGTGGAATTATGGGCAGGGTAAAAGATATAAAATAAAAGAGTTACATTTGTATATTACTTCTATTCTCATTAAAATCTTTGAATTGTTGTTTGTTTGGTACTTTCTATTTTTCAGATACAGCTTTTATTAGGTCCTGAGTCGTCTATAGCAGTTGGATGGCAAAAGAAGGATGAAAAAATGTCTGCTTCTGGAGAGCTGCAGGTACATCTAATTGCTTTTTCAAGCAAACAGTGCCAAAAATATCCTCAAAACCTTGGGAAATAGTTTTTAATGAGAAAAAGCAAATGATATTGTGACTACAATTTAAGTAGGGTTTTGCCATCATGCTCTGAAGTTGCATGCTTTGACTATTTGGTTTACTGACTAGTTTATTGCTCAACATAGATTAGCCAAATTCTTAATCTTTGTTTTCTGAACTCAGGTTCATTATTTGGTTACAATCAACTGTGAGAAAATATGAATTATATATTAGTTTATCCAACTTGGAGTTGCTCATGACCAACTGATTTGCTATGAACTTACTCCTTTTCCATCTCCATCCTTTTAAATCTACTTTTCTATTGTGTTCCTTTTTCTATCTATCTTTTGCCTTTTCATATTCCATGCATATTACCTTGCTATTGCTATTTTTAGAATCTCTCACCAAGTTTATTCCCATCTCTTCCTTTTTTTGCATCTGCTTATTGACTGCAGATTGGCACAAGCTCTTTCTCCGCGTCAGCACATTATACTCATCGCTTTTCTTCAAAATCTCATGGTCGTATTGCTGGCAGATTTGGAAGGTATATGCTCAAAATCTTAATTAACAAGTATTCTTTGGCAGTAACTAATATTGTTTATATGATGTCCGCCTTGGATTTACTAGTTTTTCTATATTCCCATTTTTAATGGTATATGTGTCTGGAAAGTCTTCAATTTTACAAGATATAGATTATGAATTTGACCAAGTTTGCTTTACAATTACTTATGCCCACACATTTAGATGAAACATGATGAATGGGAGCACACATATGAATAAGAGAGGAAAGTTCCATCATAGGAGTCATCACTCTCATGAGGTCTTAACCAAGAAGAAAAAAGATAGATAGAGAAACATCCATAGTTCAGCGCTTCAGTACAGTTTATTAACAACCATTTCTGATGTGCATATTCTTTTATACTTATGTGAAGGAGTTTTTTTTTGCATCACTAATCACAAATGAATGATGCTGTAAATTAGAAAGTCAAAACATTTGAGTTATATTATTTTTGCACTGATGGGCAGACGGCATCATCTATAAAAGCTTCTGAAATCTTTGTTATCTATCTGAAAACAGGAGTGATTTCCTGCTGAGGCACAAGTGCACAACTTATATGTGACACAAATAGTTAATTTTCGACAATCAGGAGAAATCTTGGGCATCGGATAGCTAGAATTTGGCAATACCTTTTAATATATTTGTCTCACATATGTTACATGTAAATGCTTCATAAAAATATCTTGCATAAAAGTGAATCATTTGTTGTTGCAGCACCAATTTGGAGGTTGAAGTTGGTGGGGGAAGGAAATTATCTAATTTCAGCACTGTTCGAATGCTGTATACAATAGGAATTCAGGTACCTATAAACAAGAGACCAAATCTAAGTATTGTGCTTTTATGTTATTTTGCCATTTTGCATTAGGTTCTTACGAAACCAGAATGAACCACAGAAGTAGTCTAAGGAGATGTAAACCAGTATATCATCTAGTTATACCATCAAGTGTGAGGTCCAATGAGGAGAATTTGCAGATGGTTACCCTCAACATTCTCTCACAGAGCAGCTGCTCTCTAAACTCAAACCTGCACATGTTACCTTGGCAGCATGGCTTATTTATTTTTATTTTTTGTGCTTTCATGGACTCTGTTAGGACAAAATAAAGAAGCCTCAACTTTCCTGCTAATTAATTTTTATGTACATTATGTCACATAAACTAATGTCTTAAAGGTATTGTAATAGCAGTGTGGATAAATCATTTGCGCTAATTTCTTCAATTTTATTAAGCATGGCAATGACCTATGGGACCTATTGCTTAAATGCTCATAGTTTAAAATGGAAAGAGAAGAAAAAACAAATATAAATGTTCTTTGGTAAATTTAAAAGGCGAAAGCATTCATTTTATAACTCTTAGATGCCAATGAATGCACCGACTTAAGATTTTTTATTCCTCTCTGTTGGCAGGGGATCTTATGGAAATTTGAATTGCACCGAGGAGGACAAAAGTTGATTATTCCTGTAAGCAAAACTTACTCTTTCTGCTGTTCATTTTGACAGGGTCATGTTTGCTTGACATTGTTCTGTACTAATTTGTGTCAAGTGTGATGGTTGTGTTATTCTGTTTTCTGAATGCAAATTTTTCCACTTATTGAATAATGGAAAAGGTATTAAACTAAGAACAAACTATATTGATAATTTTACTTCCTTTTAATATAGGGAAAATCAATTAAACCTAAAATAGTCCTAAAAACATACAATACAGGCAAAATATATCCATCAGACCTTGCATAATATTATGAATGTATTCATTGTTTTTTAATACACGTAGAAAATCACATCTCTTTACATATTCAATTTCCAATGAGAAACAGAATTTATTACATGCTTCCAAAATTCCAAAATGTATTTCTAACCAGTAGATGGGTAGCATGCAAATAAGATAGTCTCTGTTTCATATTTCTCAACAGAAAATTGTTTCTTTTCACCCTGTTTTGCATTACTTTGGCAAAGCATGAAAAGTATCTAATGGATGGAAAAGACCTCAGTTACAATATATGTCACCGTAGCATGATTCTATTTACTTGCAAGAAAGCAAGCTGAACTAATTCCGTTGGTAACTTGGTATATCTGTGTTTTATTGCCTGTCTGCTGCTTGCTTTTTTTCCAACACTGCTGCTGATGGATTGTTTTGTGCAGATATTGCTTTCCAGGCATTTGAATCCAGTGTTTGCAACTGGAGCATTTGTAATCCCAACATCTCTTTACTTCTTACTCAAGGTTAGTACAGATGCCACTCTTATGTTTTCACTTGCATGCTAAACAATTAATTACCTTATGCTTCTTTAGTTTTAGTTTCATGTTGATAAGGCTGCCTACCTTTTCACATCATATCCCAGTTTCATCCCAACATCCCTTTTTGGGGTCTCCATTTTTGTTGATTCATGTTTAGTTATGGTCATTGATTGCTGTGTACTACTATTAATTTCCGCTGAAGATCCTAATTATTGCTTTTCTTTGTGCTTGGAAATGTTTTTTGAGATGGAGTGACAACTGAACTTATTGCTCTCCATAAGTTGATTAAATTGTGTGACCACAATTGCCAAAACATTGTTTTTTACTAGTGAAATGTCTTCTGTATATTATTTGTTTAACCATGCATCCTTATGATGGCAGAAATTCGTAGTCAAACCTTATAACCTTCGAAGGGAAAAGCATAAGACTTTAGAGAATAAAGAGAAAACTTCTGCCCAGGTATGGATGCTAAGGTTGCCCAAGGAAGCTATGGTTTATGCCTGCTTTTTGTTATGTGAACTCTCATAATTATTCAATTTTGATTGTTATTTAAAATTTCCCTATCCTCAATTGTTTGGTTTTGATTCACAATTATAGTATTTTCATGGAGATGATTTCCTTAATTTTACTGGTCACTTTACTGCAAGGACCTTTGGAGGAGGTTCTTAAGATAGTCAATGGGATTAGAATGCTTCTTTCTCTTGTCATTTTCTTTCAAGTAGGCTTTCTTCTCCTCGTTGTCATTGTGCTACTAATAAAATTTCTTCTTTACATGAAAAGGATTATTTCCCTTATTTGGAAATACAGCATTTTTAGCATCCGTACTTTCCTGCAACGTCACATATTTTGTACAGATGTTGGTTTCTTTTCATGCTTTTTTTTTATGGTTTTCCATATGCTTCATTAATTGATTTTGAAGATTGTTTCTGGATCATTGTTTAGGTTCGAGAGGCAAGAGCTATGGCAGAAAAGGCACAACAATTATTACAAATTGTGGCCAATAGGAAAAGAAGTAGGCATTTAGAAACAAATGAACTTGTAATTACTAAAGCCGTGTATGGAAGTAGTAAAGCTTTGAAGAAAGCAGATGAATCAAGAGATGAAAACAAAGAATCAGCTTCAGATATCATTGATGTTACAATACCTCTTAATTTCCTAATTAACGATTCTGGCCAACTGAAGGTACATTTCTTTTAAATCATGTTCTTATCAAATATAACACGTGTATGTGTGTTAAGAGAGCTAGTAGCCTGATCAACAGACTTGATATTTTAATTCAAACATGCATGTAGTGGCTTGATGTTTTAGTTTGTTGGTGACTGCTTGATCTACTATTTGAGAGCTCATTTGCTGGACTCTGTAATCTACCTTGAGGAAGAATACATGTGCATAAAATAATGCTGTAATTGCAGGATATTCAGTCTGTGATGTTTGCAGCTTTCATCTCTACATCCAGGTGGTTGAGGGATAATGCATCTGAAGTATTTTAATGGTCATCCTTGTGTGATGGCACCATGTGTTCCATCTATCATGTTTGATTAATTGCTTTTGCATAGTCCTAATTGTCCAAAGGAATGTGCACACCTTTGCCCAAAGTAATATACCTTGAGGGGCTGTTGGAACTTCCCCCTTTCGAAACTTCAGTAATTTGTTGATGTTATATGCCGGGATAAATTCTCTAGTCCTGCTGTATGCTTTCTGGTTGCTTGTTTTGTCAGAGGTTTTATCTCGCTTAGCATTCATGGCACTTGTATTCCTGATTCCATGTTTTCTGCATTTGTGTCAATTCTGGTGTCAAAAATCCTGGCGCAGCTTCATGAGGGTGTAAAGAAGTCAGGAATCATGGGCTTCTGTGATCCATGCCCTGGTGAACCTAAGCTTTTGCGTGTGGAATTCACTTACGGTGGCAAAAGATTTGAGGTACTGCAATTCTCGTTCGCAGTTATGATGAAGGTCCCTTGACGAATGCTACCCTTTTAACTTGACAATTTTCTTTTTAACAGGTGGAAGTTGATGATTATGCAGCGTTGTTGATACCCCAAGAATCCCACAGAGTCTGATTGCCTCTCACAGTGGTGTAATTTAGAAGTGGCCATTTCTCACAATTTTGCTTCTTCACATGCCTTTTGAACCTGAAGATGTGTGGCTGACTACCTTTTCACTATACTCCTCACATCATGTTGTTTAAATAACCTGTTCAGTAAGAGCATCGATGAAAATATTTTTTCGGCTGTATTTGATTTTCAATAAAAGCCATTTATATAACTCTTTTTAATCTCTCGTTTATCCCCTTTTCTGTTATGGTTTCTATGCGGCAGTTAATTTCAGGTTTTATTGGCTTTGATTGAGAACACATTCTATATTTTGAGATCAAAACGTTTTCACAATAGGTTCTCATGCATAATCGAATTATACATGATTTTTGAAATATTTACCACATGCCATTGTGATGGTATGAGAAACAATGTTAGAAGAAACAATGGTATAAACTATCTTAAAAAAATACACAAGATCAAACAATATTTAATAAAACAAACAAAAATAAATTATTCTTTTTAAATGGTAAAATATCATGAATGATGGTTCAAAAAAGCACTTGATAATATGATATTAAAAAATATGATCTCATTAAAAAATATTGAAATTTCAGTGCTATCCAATAAAACAAAATCTCAAATCAAAGACTATATTAAAGGGCGTTCAAACTCTTATTTTTTAAAATAATATTGACGACATGCTATCTATTGACCTAAAATTCAGAGATTGGTAGCTATGAGGAAGGGGTATGATTATCCAAAAATAATTTTTTGAAATTTTTTTTCACCCAAAATTACATAGAAAACACCCTGGATATCTTGAAAAAATCATTTGAGCTCTCAATCAATTTAAAAATTGATCTAACAACTCAAATTCAATCTGAATTAAAAAAACTTCTCTTAGACCAAATCTACTCTCTCGAGCAAGGGGAATAACAAAGAGCACCAAAGTGAAACTCTGTTTAATGAATGGAATCTATTGATATAAAAAATAATGTTTTTATGGTTTGAATCAATATCAACAATGATATGCTCTCTACTCAACCAGAATCCAACGACTTTCTCTCTTTGAAGTTGTCTCAATGACGATTTTTCGCGCTCGCGCCCCGACATCCCCTAGATTGGAGAGACAACAACGCACAGTGAAAAAAAAGTTTGTTTAATAATCATAAAAATTACAACTATAATTATTAGGAGTCGCCACCTAGTATTACGGTCACTAGGAAACCTATTGGTCTACGAGAGTCTAGGTAAGAGGACTTGCTTTGCAAGGGGAAGACGCATCACTTCCAGTGAAACCTACCTAAGACAAGCTGCATTGTTGTTTCATTGTTTTTCTAAGTTTGATTTTTTTTATTTGTCTTTTTTAAAGTTCAACGTAGATCTCTCTTTGTGAGAGAGTGTCTACCTCATTAGGATTTGAAAGACTAACCAAAAGAATTTTTACACTGCATTTAAAAAAACATTTTTTTTTAACTATCTGCGAGTATACTTTACAATGTAATTTTACACTGTGATAGCTAAAACAAAATAAGTGTTCAATTATTTTGATATTTTGGCCAAATTCCAACCGATAATCATAAATTGATTACAATATCCAATTTTCGTTCAAAATATGAGAAAAATACATATATTTTTTTACAAAAAATATTCTTGGAAAACCTTGGAATTTGGCCGTATGCACGAAAACAACATATTTTTTTTAAATGTATTTTTTTAAGAAATAAAATATAAAATAGGGCTGAGTCGGGCCCAACTATATGGGCTTGAGCTGAGGAGGGAGACCAAGTGGTGGTCGTCGGCTGTGCTGGTGGAGGAGAGAGAGCTATCAAGTGCTGGTTTTTAGAGAGAGAGTGCTGGCATCTAGGAGAAAGAGAGGAGTTGCAGCGGGGAAGAGAGAGGAGTTGCAGCATTGAGGAAGATGGAGTTGTTGTCCTACACTGCACTGGTTGTCCCATGTTTTCTTTGAATATTTTTTTGTTGTTTTTTTGTGTCTCCTCTATTTTCAGTTTCCAGTTTTTTTCAATATTAACGATTGTCCCCATATTAACAATGTTCTCTCCCCAACTATCAAACCACTGTAAAAAATTTCCTTTTGTTCCCCCCCTCTCTCCCTCTTTTGGTTTGTGTTCTCTTCCCATGGCATTATAGGCGGCGGAGGTAACCCTTCCACGCCATGCTACAGCTACGTGCAGTGACGAGTTACCTTCTACAGTGGCATGTTATAGTTGAACGACGATAAGTTGCATCCTACAACAACATGCTACAGTGGCCTGATTGTCTCTCAGCGGCGTGCCTGCAGTGGCATGGTTGCCACAGGTGTTGGGACCTAGTGTAATTATATTTTGGTCTTTTAATTTATAATTGTTCTAATTGCACTCCCAATTGACTTTAAAATTTTAAATTTATGCAATTGTATCCCCACCAAAATTTCAAAAGCAGCCTTAACTTTGCGCACCCTTTTTATTTTGGTCCTAAGCTTCCGATTTATGCGATTTGACCCTTAATTGACCATTAAATTCTCATTCTCTTTCAATTTGGCCCTTGACTTCGCATAATTGGCTTGGAAAGATTCAATTTGGTCTCTAAAAATTCCAATCTTCTCGATTGAGCCCAAATTAAGTTGAAGAACTTGATTTATTTTTTTTATCAATTAAGCCTTTAATAAAATTAATTTGACCAATTTAAAGTATAATTAAGTCTTTGCACTTAATTAAATCCTTCTATTGGAACCTACATTAATTCTTAAACATAAATATACTTTAAATTGGCCCATGATTAAATCAAATTGGCCTATAAAAAATATAATTACAACTTTCAGCTTAATTTTTACACATATTTACCCAATAATAAATTATTTTGATCCTTGGATTTGCATTTTCCTTAATTTTTGGGCATAAAAGAGGTACAATCAAGTTTTCAAAAACAACCAAAATTTTAACATTGTTTTTTTCTACCAATACCAACCCCTTTTATTTTATTTTGTTATTTTTGGTTAGATTTTGAGGATTAATCTAGAAATTGGGTTATGACAGAAGTTATGAATTGGAAATAATGAAAATGAAATTTTGAATAATAGCTGAAATGTTAGAAAATTGAAATGACAAAAAAAAAGAATCAATTATAACATAAAACTTAAATGAACTTTTCACGTCCAATTTAAAAATACCTTTTATTTACTCTATTTTATTTTCACATTGATCTCTTGTCTTTCAAAGTTTACCACCTATTAAAAAAATTAGTGATCCCTTGTTTTTCAATGTTATCTTCTTTTAATAAATCATAAATAATTGATTTTCAATTTAACCATAAGAAATCAAATTACTCAAAAACAATGTTTGATAATCAAAATGAAAAAAATAATTGATTTTACATGGTATCAGAGCATATTCATATTTTTAATTGATTTTTTCTCCTTCATCACTGTTCAAAACCTAGAAAAACAGTCACTATTCATTACCATCGAATCGCTACAATGTTTTGTTCATAAAAAACCTAGGAAAATATTGTTCATCTACAATGTTCGTTCATCAAAAACCCAGAAAAGTAACCTAGAAACCCAAAAATAAATCAACTCAAACCCACTTCAAAACCAGTACCACTTCACAAAAAAAAATCAACATGGAAATTAACCTAACAACTAAACCTACCTCCACTCCGGCAACACAAATTGTAGTCCATCAGGACAACTCTCCTCTTCCAATTAGAATCACACTAAATGAAACAAATTATTCACTATCGAGTCAACTCATGGAGATTATAATTGGTGCAAGAAATAGAGCTGGGTATCTTACCAGTGAGACGAAGAAACCAAACCCAGCTGACCCAATAACAGAGGCTTAGATTACTGAAAACCACCGAGTCAAAAGCTGATTGATTGACTCGATGAGCCCCCCCTTTAATGCAAAGGTTTATCCAATTACCCATAGCGAAAGAGATATGGGAGGCAGTAGCCAGAACCTTCTACAATAGATTAGACGAGACACAAATTTTTGAAGTAAACCAAAAATCATTTTCTACCAAACATGATGGTCGGCCATTACCCACATACTATAATGAGATGATTGTTATCTTCCAAGAAATTGACCACTAAACACAGTCATAGGCCTGAACAGTCGACGACGTAGTTCAACTTCACTCAGCCATGACAAGGCTTCAGGTGCATATCTTCCTCAAAGGTTTGGACCTAGTTTTTGAACAAGTCCCAGGGGAGATTCCGAGGAAGGAGCCGAAACTAGAGCTAGAGAATGCTTATGCATATGTTCGGCGGGAACACCAGCAACTCCAAGTGATGGGTGGGGGACAGAAGGTCGGTTGAACCATGGATAAGGGACTCGCCACCATCACAAACCCATCTCAAAGGGGTCGGTGATGGTGAAACACAAGACCCATTTGCAGCGCTAATGGTAGTACTTCTCCGATCACCGGGGAAGGATCTATAACTTTGATTGATTCCCTCACCTTAGATACAATTCTCATTATTCCCTCTCAAATACAATATTCTTTCAGTTAACTAAATCACTTCTACTCTTGCTTGTACTATAACATTTTGGTTGTTTTTTTTGTGTCTTTTAGGACATTCTAACCCGAAAGATTCTTGGTTATTGTGTTAGACAAGACAATCTTTATTATCTGAAGTTAATCGAGAAGGGAGGGTCAAAACTTAGTCAGGCACATCAGGAAAACAATAAAGACAAAACTCAAGCACTCGTATGCTTGTGGCATTGTAGGCTAGGACATCTTTCCTTTAGGTACCTTAAGAATTTGTTTTTAGATTTCAGTAACTTAGATTTTCAATGTGAAATTTGTGAACTAGCAAAAAGCTACTGTATCCCATATTTATCAACTTTGAATTAAAGTTGAGAACCTTTCGTAGTTATTCACTTGGATGTTTGGGGTCCTTGCAAAAATCCCATCATTTTGGATGAAACTAATAAAATTTTTGTTCTTGTAGAAAATATAACAAATAAATAGCCACAAAGGTCGAATAAAGGAGTCCCTAAGGAAACATTATGACTCTGATCCCAAAACCAAGACTAAATACCCAAATCGGTAATTATGTGTCCCACCATAGATTGTCAGAAGTGTATATATTTTCTGTTAATCAATTATCCATTGTATTTATTTCTATTAATGTATAGAAGGCATTAGCATATCCAATTGGACTAAGATGATGAATGAAGAAATGGAGGCACTTAAGAAGAACAACACTTGGGAGCTATGTCTACTACCCGAAGGGAAGAAGGCAGTTGGGTGCAAATGGGTGTTCACAATAAAACTCAAGGTGGATGACAGTATTGACAAATACAAGCAAGGTTAGTCACGAAGAGATATACACAGAAGTATAGAGTAGATTATCAAGAGACCTTTGTTCCGGTTGCAAAAATCAATATCATCTGCATCCTCATATCTCTAGTGTCGCACGTCCCCGCGCGGCGTCCCGGGAGGGATCCTGGCTCTCACAGTGGAGTTTGAGAAGGAGTCGCCACCTGGCTGTTGAGGGTCGCTAGGAATACCCGATTTGGAACTGGTCTGCTCAGAGATTCGGGGGTAAGGGACTGGTTGCGTAAAGGGAAGGTATTAGCACCCCTAATACGCCTTACCTGAGGTAAGCTGCATTGTCTATTTCAATGTGATTTTAAATGCTTCAATAAGTCATATTTATTCACACAATGTTTCGATTGAAAAAGAAATCAATCACCACTTAGAATAAACCTGTGAATTTTATTGATTATGATCATTCCAGCCAAATATTTTGGATATTAACCTCTTAGAATTTATTTATCCAAACACCGAAAAGTGAATAATAGCATACTATTCCCGCCGAATATTTTGGATAAGATTTATTTATCCAAACACCGAACAGTGAATAATAGCATATTATTCCCCCGAATGTTTTGGATACTAACCCCTTAAGATTTATTTATCCGAATATCGACAGTGAATAATAAACTCCCCAAAAGTAAAATTTTTATATTTTTGAAACATTAGCCAATACTCTTTTGATTTTAACAAAGAAAACACATTTTTTTATTTCATTTTATATTTCTTTTTTTTCCTTAACAAAACCACATAACATTGAATAAATAAAACACAACACACACACCCACACAATCTCTTTTTCATTCCTTTTTCAATCACATTTTAAAAATAAAATACAACTCAACCACACATTGTCTTTTTTCATTTTTTCATTACACTTTTTAACAATAATTAAAAATACAATAAAAATTCAAATAAACACATAAACACAAAGAAAAAATACAAAAAAGTAAACTCGATGAACAAGGGTCTGGAATAGTGGTGGCAGAGCAATGGAGGGATCGGTGGCGCGTCTCGCCCACGCGCCACCGTCGGTGAACGAGTAACAATGGGGAGGAACCGACAGATCTGCCTCTTCTCTTCACTCCCTCGCCGGTGGTGACGTTCCCGGTGACTCGCAAACACGAAAAAACGCACAAAAAAACAACAAACAAGGCAAAGTGGGTCGTTTCTTCCCTCGGATCGGAGGTTTATTCTTTTCGGCTTAATCTTCTTCTTCTCCTTCTGTTTTCCTCTTCTTTTGCTCACTGGGCGAGGGACTCCCCCGATGACCCGCAAACAAAATAAAAGCCACACAAACACAATGAAAATCGACAGCTTCTATCCTTCTCGAGTCCGTTCGTCTTCGATTCGTCCCAAAGTGGGGCCGCTCTGTTCGGCTGGGAGGAAGAGAGAGTGGGCTGGTCCCGTGAAGGGAGCCGCTGCTGTGGTGAGGGGCCGACGGGAAGTAAAGGATGAAGGGAGATCGTGAGGCTGTGCTGGGTGCTGTGGTGGCTGGCTGGTGGCTTGAGCGAAGGGAAGAGAGAAGGAGCAGGGGAAATGGGAACGGAGGAGGTGTGGCCGATGGGGCTGCTGTGGTTCGGCTGGAGTGAGGTCGTGGAGTGCCGCTGGGTAGCCGACCGGAGTTGCGAGAGGAGAGGCGAGCTTGTGGTGGCTGGGGTTCGAGTGGAGATGGATGGTGGTCTCGCCGTGGAGAGGGTCGGCGAAAAGGAGTGAGGGCAAGAGGCCAAAGGAAATGAGGAGGGGCTGCAGCGCCAAAGGAGAGGGCTGGCGGCTGCAGCCCTTCACAAAACTTTAGGGTTTTTTTTCTATACTTAGGGTTTTTGGGTGTGTAAATATTTTTTGGTCCCCTCTTCTTGTGGCCATGCACTCTATTTATAGAGTTTTCCATGGGCAAAAATCAAAATCAGTCCTCAGCTTGCGCGCTTCTTCCAATTTAATCCTTGATTTCCAATTTGTGCGATTTGACCCTGCATTGACTGTTAAATTCTCCATTTATTCAATTTTGCCCCTGCAACAAGATATTTTTGGATTTTTGTCTTTTTTCTATTTTTTTCTTTTTCTTCCGAAACATAAAAAATAAGTAGGTCAAAATTTGGGTAGCAACAGATGCCCCCTCTTTACAATGCTTACGACTAAAGTCTTGCAAAAGACTTTAAATAGTAAGCGTTGTAAAGAAAAATAGAATGATGGAGATGGTCTCATTATGATGGGTGACCTACCCAGATAAAAGAATAGTTAGGAGAGTCTCGATAGTGACGGATGACTTACCCGGGTCTGATTATGACGGGTGACCTGCCCAAATGAAAGAAGGGTCTCATTTTTCTGGGTGACCTTCCCGTATTAGCAGTTAGAAGGGTCTCATTTTTCTGGGTGACCTACCCGTGTTAGCAGTTAGAAGGGTCTCATTTTTCTGGGTGACCTACCCGTGTTACAAGTTAGAAGGGTCTCATTTTTCTGGGTGACCTACCCGAGTTAGATTGTTAGAAGGGTCTCATTTTTCTAGGTGACCTACCCGTGTTAGAAGTTAGAAGGGTCTCATTTTTCTGGGTGACCTACCCGTGTTAGAATGTTAGAAGGGTCTCATTTTTCTGGGTGACCTACCCGAGTTAGAAGTTAGAAGGGTCTCATTTTTCTGGGTGACCTACCCGTGTTAGAATGTTAGAAGGGTCTCATTTTTCTGGGTGACCTACCCGAGTTAGTAGTTAGAAGGGTCTCATTTTTACGGGTGACCTACCCGAGTTAGAAAGTTAGAAGGGTCTCATTTTTACGGGTGACCTACCCGGATGGAAGATGGAAAGGTCTCATTTTTACGGGTGACCTACCCGGATGGAAGATGGAAGGGTCTCATTTTTACGGGTGACCTACCCGGATGGAAGATGGAAGGGTCTCATTTTTCGGGGTGACCTACCCGGATGGAAGATGGAGGGGTCTCATTTTTACGGGTGACCTACCCGGATGGAGGATTGGGTCTCATTTTTAAGGGTGACCTACCCGGATGGAGGATGGAAGGGTCTCATTTTTCTGGGTGACCTACCCGGATGGAAGATGGAAGGGTCTCATTTTTACGGGTGACCCTGCCCGGCTGGAAGATGGAGGGGTCTCATTTCTACGGGTGACCTACCCGGATGGAGGATTGGGTCTCATTTTTACGGGTGACCTACCCGACTGGAAGATGGAAGGGTCTCATTTTTCTGGGTGACCTACCCGGCTAGCTTGGTCTCATTTTTCTGGGTGACCTACCCGACTGGAAGATGGAAGGGTCTCATTTTTCTGGGTGACCTACCCGGCTAGCTTGGTCTCATTTTTCTGGGTGACCTACCCGGCTAGCATGGTCTCATTTTTCTGGGTGACCTACCCGAAAGGATGATGATGAAAAATGGGGTCTCATTATTATGGGTGACCTACCCAGATGAAAGCTGATGAAGATGGGGATGCAATGCATGATCATGCAGGGATACTTACCTGAGAAATATAGGTCCCCTTCCCTTGATGCTCCATTGTCGTAGGATGTCTTTGCCGAGTCTCCATAGCTTTGTTGTCATTCATTCATCAAGTCTCAAGCGCATTGCTTCTTCTGGCGTATCTGCGATGATCTCTGCTCTCAGTGCTTATCAAGTTTAACATTGCCCCCAAGTGTGGTGTTGCTTGATTTCTCGTGAAGGAGTGTAACAAGCCATCAACTTTCTTGGAATCTCTCAATATTGCACCGATGATCTTGGATTTGCGTGTGTTTGCTAACAATCATTGCAAAGCTTGCTAATGCCGACCTCATCTTCGGTTGTCGATCAGTTAATCAATTTGCTTCATCAATTGAATCATGTTTCTCTTGTAGTATGTCATCATCAACCTTCATGGAATTTTCAAGTCATCCATAAATGCATCCAAAACTCATCGGTGCATGCTCCATGCTATCATCAATAAATTTCTCTTAGCTTGTGAGAGGAGATGTAATGTTACCATCACCCATATTCATGTGATGAATCTCGCCTTGAACTGATGCAGCTATTCGGCCATGCAATCTGAAACTCCTCGTCATAGACTCAATTTCTTCTAAGCAAATCCTTATTGTCAGTGCAAACAATTATGATATTGTCATTAATGAAGTTTTTTTCTGTCTCCCATATTCATGCGGTGAACTGAACCTTGAGTCGACTAGCTTCGCAACAATTATCTCATGATCAACCTTTATGGCATGTATACTCTTCAACATTTATCAAAATGCAACCATGCAACAATATCTTTGGAGACAAACAAATCTGCGAGTAAGACGATATTTCTGAAATCTGAAGTTGCCCTTCAAATGCAATCTTATTCTCAATCACTGGTGAAGCTTATCACACCATCACTCTCTATTAAGCCATGTTGCCCTGAGTTGAATCCGTTGGTGCTCATTGATAAATTTCACTAAATCAATCCTTTGCTTATGCTTCTTTGCCCCCAAGCTGATATGAAATTATTTGCATTCCTATCAAGATCCACATTCTGGCCTCTAACTGTTGAGCATTCCGATCATAACCGAGAATTGTCAATGTCAAGGATTCTTCAAATCCGGTCAATATTTTCTCCATATCTTTCTTGTTCTAGAATTAAGTCACCGATTTCAAAGATCATTTGCCTCCCAAGACTAATCATTGCTATAAAATCAAAGAGATGTCATTTGTTGAAAATCAAATTCATTTGGTCAAATACCCAACACATGATATTCAATAAATGCAGACCTGAAAATATTTCGTATTTTGCAAACAGTAATTGACTCATTGTGAGATTGAAATTGTCTTTTTATGGTTTTTGGGTTTCAATTCTAATCTCAGATTTTGGGGCATGTCCTTTGATGGTACATGATGAAGTGATGATTTGTGGTTTTCAAACATTTAGAGTCGAGTAAAAACTTGAAGTTCGACTTGAAAAAAATTGTTTCATCTTTCAAGATTTACCTTATCAATATGCATAACAACATGCAATTTTTTCATGAAATTATAACCCTTATGGAGAAACTCTAGCAAATTTTGAGAGCGCCACTTATCAATTAAAATTTCTTGCTTGATCAAGAAGGACTTTTACAAGCATGTAATGAGGCTATGGTTCATGGCTATAAAAGAAAGGGATATTCATAGGCTCAAAAAAAGTGTTTAAGGGTTTCAAAGACCTAGGATCACCATCATCTAGTCATTAACTCCTTTTCTCTTATTGTCTTAGTAGAAGAGAACACATCGAAATACATTAATTATCTCCACATGATTCTTTAACAATCAAACAATGCTCTAAGAATCTCTACAACCATGTCATTCCTTTCATTGACAATTTTAAACTTAAAAGGGGGATTCTAAAACTCAAACATCATTTGTCATCTAATGTTATTTCATCTCTTGTTGTACTCAATATAGTATAACAAAACAATTCTGCACAATCTTCATTTGATGGACAACTTATCTTGAAGACTCAAAAAATCTTATTAACACTTCGTCCCACATGACGTTTGACCACAAATACTAACGGACATGGCATAGTTCAATATTCTCTTTTTTTCCTTTTTTTTTCTTTTTTCTCTTTTTTTTTTCTCTTTTTTCTTTGAACTTGTCCTTGCCATTGACTCTTGGTTTTTGTCATGTCCTATCTCAATTTGATTGTCCCCAATGTTGGGTTTTCATCGTTAAACATCCTCCCTTCTATTGATTCTCATGTTGCCACTGCCTCCTCAAACTACAAATCTCTTATTGTCCCCTACTGTATTTGCCCCCAGTGTGAGGGTGTGATCCATGTCGGGTGTTTTCAAAGAAATATAATATCAGGCTCAAATTGGGGTTAACAAGGGGTACATATTTCAAGAATAGTGAAGGAAATAACAAAGATGGCCTTTTGTCATTTCAAGCAAAATTGGTTTTTAATCGATAAATTTTGACCTCGTCCAATGTAATGATTTGGACATGCAAGAGTCATGATTCACGGGTCCATAAATACCAAATCCATTACATGTCAATATGCATACTAATAAAGCTTAGTACTATGATGAGGTTCAAAAACTCGGTGTATAGGCTCAAAAATTATTCGGTCACCTGGTATTGGTCATCATGTCTTTTAACAAAAGTTGGGTCAATTTTGCAATCAAAATACTTTCAAAAATGAGAACTTCAAATTTTGCATGTTGGAGTTTGATCAAAATATTTTGTCCAAAATAGGAATGCCAAACATCTCTTGACTTCAAAACAACAAATAAGACAAGGAAAACACATGCTTCAATGAAAATGATGATTTATCCCAAAACAAAGTGATAGCGATGAAATTCCATGAGAAAGTTACTGACGATGCGACCCTTTTCTCAGACTCTCCAAACAAACATTTCTGCATTGCCACTGCTCATTGATCTCGCTCATGCTCGCGATAATTTATTGCTGACACTGTCGACGATAACATCCTCCACAAAGCTTAACTTGCCTCTTGTTGATTAATCTCTACACTTGATTACTGAAATTCTTGTGACTGTTCATATCTGTCCTCTGAATTATGTCGCAAAAAGAAGATAGTTTTTTTTTTCTCCACCGCACTCCTCATTGGACATAAAAAATAGATCGAGCTAGGAAGCACTCTTGTCAGAACACCAAAGTGCGCAAATCATTAAAAAATTCATCATACACTGAAAAGACTCTTTTGGCAGAAATTTCGCTTCTTCGAGCAATGTAATCTTGCAGTGCACATACTTTGACTTCTCAGACACCGGATCAAATTCAACAGTATCATGTTATGTCTTCTCTCTCAAGATATTCATCTTCGCTTTAACAGACAAAATTGTGCTCAAAATGACATGGTCTTCTGTGCATGGCGGCATAACACTTTCTGATTTGACAGTGCCGCAATAACTCCATCTGATCCGGAGAGAAATCAATTTGATACTTTAAACAGGCAGACAACTTCTTTCACTGATGCTTGCTTTCTGAAAATGGACTACTCGCACTCCTTCAAAAGAAAACATGAATTTCCACAATCCCCATTGATGATTGCACTAACACTCTTCGACTGATGCTTGCTTCCGAAAATGGACTACTCGCACTTCCTCAAAAGAAAACCTGAATTTCCACAATCCCCATTGATGATTGCACTAACACTCTCCAAATAATATCTGGGCATATGTCCCACTTGATTTCACTAGAGAGCAGAGAACTTTGTTGTGGGCTTGCAGAAGAAACATGAATGATGACTTTGTATCGGAACCGGTTCTTCTCAGCAATATCAAATGTCCAATGACTCTAGACTCTTCGGAGGATGACAAATTGAGGGACCCCTATTTCAAAACTATGGAGACGCATGTTGAAATGCATATGCATGTTTTTTGGGTTTTTTACAAACTTGCCCTTTAAAGAGCGACGCGTGCTTGTAATGACTGCATGCTAAACAAAAAATGTGATGATGCATGTTGAAATGTATATGCATGTTTCTTGTTTTTTTTTTTTTTTTTTTTTTACGGGCTCGACCTCGAGGAAGGACGCGCGATCGTAATAATTACATGATAAACAAAAACAATGGGAATGCGTGCAGAAATGTACATGTATGCTGACTTCGAGAAATGACACGTGATCATAAAAATTACATGTTAAACAAAAACAATGAGAATGCGTGCTGAAATGTATATGCATGCTGACTCTTTTTTTTTTTACTCCTTCGAGGAATGACATGTGATAATAAAAATTACATGATAAACAAAAACTTGTGAGAATGCATCTTGAAAAGCATATGAATTGCTCACCCGTTTAGGAGTGAAACTTGATTGTAACAATTACATGATACACAAAAACTATGGGAATGCATGTTAAAATGCATATGCAAAAAATTTTTACAAACTCGTCTATGATATACAAAAACTATGGGAATGCATAAAAAATGCATATGCAATGGACAAAATCGTCTTTCAAGGAGTGACACATGCTTGTGACAAGCTGTACGATACACAAAAACCTTAGGAATGCATATAAAAATGCATATGCAATTTTTTTTTTTTTGACAAACTCGTCCTTTGAGAAGTGACACATGCGTTTAACAATTGTATGATACACAAAAACTGTATTTCTGCTTAAACCCAACAATGCAAATTTCCTAAGCGATGATTACTGTGTCACTTATTGAATTTACATTGCCTCGGGAAGAGTTTGCCTTAATGCAAAACAGAATGAAGGTAGCACACACCCTAATGATTGGTTCTAATCTTTACACAACAAATGATGAGTTTGCTACATTGGACTCTAAACAAGGTCTCTTGCTGTCCCAGTGATCACCTTCATAAAGGCAATATGAGGTCTTAGCAGATAATGGGATGATACGTATACCAATCACTACCGTCTAAGCTCTCGATGAAGAGTTGGGGTTTACACAACAAATGATGAGTTTGCTACTTGTAGCTCTAAACAGGGGTCTCTTCGTCGTCCCAGTGATCACCTTCGTAAAGGCAATATGGGGTCTTAGCAGATAATTGATGGTACGTATACCAATCACTACCATCTAAGCTCTCAACGAAGAGTTGGGGTTTACACGACAAATGATGAGTTTGCTACTTTGGGCTCTATACAGGGTCTCTTGCTGTCCCAGTGATCACCTTCGTAAAGGCAATATGGGGTCTTAGCAGATAATTGATGGTACGTATACCAATCACTACCATCTAAGCTCTCAACGAAGAGTTGGGGTTTACACGACAAATGATGAGTTTGCTACTTTGGGCTCTATACAGGGTCTCTTGCTGTCCCAGTGATCACCTTCGTAAAGGCAATATGGGGTCTTAGCAGATAATGGGATGGTACGTATACCAATCACTACCATCTAAGCTCTCAGCGAAGAGTTGGGGTTTACACAAATTTCAACCTTGACTCAAGTCATAGGTAAGCTGTTAGTCCCCCACGTAACTTATAGTTGCAAACTACAATGATATAATTGAAATAAATTAACGCATGAACATATATACATATGCACGAATTAAAAATGCAAAAGACTTGCTAAAAGTAAACACACAAAGAATTCAAACAAATTGAAACAAATAAATCACATCAAAATATTCAAAGCTTAGTCCAATATTTTTCAGAAAAAATACCGTCCCCAGCGGAGTCGCCATTCTGTCGCACGTCCCCGCGCGGCGTCCCGGGAGGGATCCTGGCTCTCACAGTGGAGTTTGAGAAGGAGTCGCCACCTGGCTGTTGAGGGTCGCTAGGAATACCCGATTTGGAACTGGTCTGCTCAGAGATTCGGGGGTAAGGGACTGGTTGCGTAAAGGGAAGGTATTAGCACCCCTAATACGCCTTACCTGAGGTAAGCTGCATTGTCTATTTCAATGTGATTTTAAATGCTTCAATAAGTCATATTTATTCACACAATGTTTCGATTGAAAAAGAAATCAATCACCACTTAGAATAAACCTGTGAATTTTATTGATTATGATCATTCCAAACTAAATATTTTGGATATTAACCTCTTAGAATTTATTTATCCAAACACCGAAAAGTGAATAATAGCATACTATTCCCGCCGAATATTTTGGATAAGATTTATTTATCCAAACACCGAACAGTGAATAATAGCATATTATTCCCCCGAATGTTTTGGATACTAACCCCTTAAGATTTATTTATCCGAATATCGACAGTGAATAATAAATTCCCCAAAAGTAAAATTTTTATATTTTTGAAACATTAGCCAATACTCTTTTGATTTTAACAAAGAAAACACATTTTTTTATTTCATTTTATATTTCTTTTTTTTCCTTAACAAAACCACATAACATTGAATAAATAAAACACAACACACACACCCACACAATCTCTTTTTCATTCCTTTTTCAATCACATTTTAAAAATAAAATACAACTCAACCACACATTGTCTTTTTTCATTTTTTCATTACACTTTTTAACAATAATTAAAAATACAATAAAAATTCAAATAAACACATAAACACAAAGAAAAATACAAAAAGTAAACTGATGAACAGTGCCGGAATAGTGGTGGCAGCAGCTGGAGGACTGGTGGCGCGTCTGCCCACGCGCCACCGTCGGTGAACAGTAACAATGGGGAGGAACCGACAGATCTGCCTCTTCTCTTCACTCCCTCGCCGGTGGTGACGTTCCCGGTGACCTGCAAACACAGAAAAACGCACAAAAAAACAACAAACAAGGCAGCTGGGTCGTTCTTCCCTCAGATCGGAGGTTTATTCTTTTCGGCTTAATCTTCTTCTTCTCCTTCTGTTTTCCTCTTCTTTTGCTCGCTGGCGAGGGACTCCCCGATGACCTGCAAACAAAATAAAAGCCACACAAACACAATGAAAATCAGACAGTTCTATCCTTCTCGGGTCTGTTCGTCTTCGATTCGTCCAAAGTGGGGCTGCTCTGTTCGGCTGGAGGAAGAGAGAGTGGGCTGGTCTGTGAAGGGAGCTGCTGCTGTGGTGAGGGGCTGACGGGAAGTAAAGGATGAAGGGAGATCGTGAGGCTGTGCTGGGTGCTGTGGTGGCTGGCTGGTGGCTTGAGCGAAGGGAAGAGAGAAGGAGCAGGGGAAATGGGAACGGAGGAGGTGTGGCCGATGGGGCTGCTGTGGTTCTGCTGGAGTGAGGTCGTGGGTGCTGCTGGTAGCTGACCGGAGTTGCAGAGGAGAGGCAGGCTTGTGGTGGCTGGGTTCAGTGGAGATGGATGGTGGTCTGCTGTGGAGAGGGCTGGCGGAAAGGGAGTGAGGGCAAGAGGCCAAAGGAAATGAGGAGAGGGTCTGCAGCGCTAAAGGAGAGGGGTCGACGGCTGCAGACCCTTCACAAAACTTTAGGGTTTTTTTTCTATACTTAGGGTTTTTGGGTGTGTAAATATTTTTTGGTCCCCTCTTCTTGTGGCCATGCACTCTATTTATAGAGTTTTCCATGGGCAAAAATCAAAATCGAGTCCTCGACTACGCGCTTCTTCCAATTTAATCCTTGATTTCCAATTTGTGCGATTTGACCTCTGCATTGATCGTTAAATTCTCCATTTATTCAATTTTGCCCCTGCAACAAGATATTTTTGGATTTTTGTCTTTTTTCTATTTTTTTCTTTTTCTTCCGAAACATAAAAAATAAGTAGGTCAAAATTTGGGTAGCAACATCTAGTAGTAAATCGAGATTGGGTCTTGCAATAATTTGATGACAAGAATGCTTTCTTAAATGGAGACATTGAAGAAGAAGTCTACATGGAGTTGCCACATGGAGCTAAACACAAATCCTCGTATAAAAAGGAAGTTTGCAAACTAAAGAAGGCATCATATAGTCTAAAACAATCACCCAGGCATGGTTCGGAAAATTCTTATGCACGATGAATAAATTTGGCTATAAGCAAAGTAACTCGGATCACACCTTGTTTATAAAACACAGAGAAGGAAATATTACGGTGTTAATTGTGTATGTGGATGATATGGTCTTAACATGAGATGATCCAGAAAAAAGAAAAGCAATACAATAGTTCATGACATCAAAATTTGAAATGAAAGATCTCAGACAACTAAAGTATTTCTTAGGGATCGAGGTTTCAAGGTCAAAAACTAGGATATGTCTATCATAATGAAATAGGCGTTAGATTTGTTAACAAAAACTGGAATGTTTGCGTGCAAACTTGTTGACACACCTATGGAAATGAATCACAAGCTGGGAGAATTGGAAAATCAGACGCCAACGGACAAAGGACGCTATCAACGATTAGTTGGGAAACTAATATATTTATCGCATACAAGGCCATACATAGCCTCTATAGTAAATGTGGGGAGTCAATTCATGCATTCACCAAGATAAGAGCATATGAAAGTAGTATATCGGATTTGAGGTATTTGAATAGTGCACCGGGAAAAAGACTATTGTTCTCTAAAAATGAGGTCCATGAGATTACAAGGTTTACAAACTCGGACTGGGCAGGAGGAAATCAGACTAATAGGAGATCGACATCAGGTTATTTTATATTTGTGGAAGGAAACCTAGCCACTTGGAGAAGTAAGAAGCAGAAAGTGTTCGCTAGATCAAGTGCAGAAGCAGAATACCGAGGTATGGCTTATGGGGTTTGTGAATTATTATGGATAAATATCTACGCTATAACTTGAGAGGGAGTATTAAATTACAACTATATTAATAGCTGGATGTTTGTATTCTTATGTAACAAATTTCATATTTTGTGTGTTTTGTATTTTAGCATAACAAAATGTGTGCTGAAAAACTAGGTTAAAATTCCTGTATATAAAAAACTACTGTCACAGGGAGAAGAAATTGAATTCAAATAATATACACTGAATTTTTACAGTGGGAAAATAAAATAGAATAGAATATAATGTGGCAAGCCAGTCCCTAACATAAGCTTTGAAAAAAACGTTGTCGATTTATTCGGGTGATCCCAACAGAAATCAGGTTTCAGTTCTCAAGCAACTTGAAGTTTTTGTTATCATTACTCCTCCGGCCGAGCGAATTAGTTTTTTGTGGTCGCAAATTATGGGAGAAGAGTTGTTGAATGTAGGCAACAAATTCACAAACAAGCAATTTTATTCATTTCTTAGCTCTCTTTGTGAACCCTGATCATTGATTCCATTCTACTATACATTTCTCTAAATATAATTATTATGGCTGGGTGAATCAAGGTCTTATGTAAAATTAAAAATAAAATAAAGCCAAACCCTACAACTTAGAAATATGTTTTGTAAATCAGCCCCCCGCCCGTGCATCTCTATGTAAACACTAAACAGTGCTAACAAACAGTTAAACACTCCATCCCCTCCTCTTTTAGTTATTGTACAATGACATGCACGAGTGATGGGGGTGAGCCTACTGAGTTCCAAGTTCATCCGTACATGAGTACTTTTGATAAGATTACAAACATTATATTTGTTGTAAGCTTCGAATATATTGGGATTAGAAATACACAACGTTTAAATTTCTTCTTTCTTAATTCATTCAATTTTCTCTAAGATGAATCTGAGTTTCTCATAATTTTTTTTCGATGGGTAAGAGCACTCGTTTTCGTTTTCTTTTTTGGATAATACTCACTGGTGGAAGGTTTAAGTACATATACAAGCTGCAAGTTTACTTCAAGTAATTATAAATAAAAACAAGCAAAAAGAAGGATTTATAACAGAGTTTTGGGTCTTACATATCATTCAATTACACATAAAAAAACAAAAAAACTTGAGCAGACATTATCAAGGGAAGCTACACTTATTCGAGGAAAACAGAACAGACAAGCACTGCAAGAAGCTAAACAAGTAGCTGTTACAGTTGCACCACACGATTCTTAATAGAAATTCAAAGTAGTCCACACCATGAAAGATCACACGCGCTAAGCAAACCATGGATGATGATGGAACAAAATTACTTTTAAGGGCACTGGAAACCCTTGGGAACGGTCTTTCCACAGACATTGAGGAGCAAGCTTAGAGAAAGTGGGATGTTAAGGTTGATGCCCAAGACGTTAGCTTTGATGGCAGTGCAAAGGCAAACAGCAGCCTCGAGATCAAGAAGGCCTTCAATGACACTGCAGCAAGGTGTTACTGGGGGAGTGCCAATGGTGACGTTAAGCAATGAACCGAGCAAATCAGCACACACACCTAATTTAAGTGCATCCTTTGGGCACTTTCCACCGGAAGAGCTTGATGATGGTGGTGGTGGTGTTGATTTGGGAGGAGGAGGGGGGCAACTTTTCTTGGCGGTGACGAGGGAGAAGAAGAGAAGGTTGACTGCAAGAAAGAGAGAAAGGGATATGGTGCTTTTTGGAAGCCATTGAAGAGAGAAGCAGCTCTAGAGAGTTATAGTAGTCGAAGCTATAGAAGAGAGCTGTTCTGGTGATGGAGAGTTGCTGTAAGGGATGGGTTTTTATAGCTAGATCGGTCGGGTAATCTGGTACTGTGAGGGAAAATAAATTATAGAATAAATTCGTTACCCATGTGTGATCTTGGAATTTATAGCTGCCAGCAAACCTTTGGATGCTTGTGTGTGGTAGGGATTAATTGGCAAATTGCCATGTTCCAAGCATCATCACCATGGTATCTGTCTAGTAAGTAAAAACAATCTCATCCCTGCACTACACTACGTACTTCCAGCTATACTGTGCGTTCCCAGAATCAAAAAAGATGTTATAGTTTTTTGAACGTCTCATGAAGAAACAAATTTGAGAACCCGCGCCTCGAGCACAAGCTGTTCTACTACGTAAAATTGATTGCTGAATTAATATGCATGGCGCCTCTTTTATTGTTTTCCTTCTGGAGATGCCTTTTCTTCTACTTTATTTTTCATGAATGGTAATATACATATGCCTTTCAGATCCCTTCTAAATTATAGATTTATCCTACAGATGAGGCCGAGATGGTTTTGATTATTTTTTACTGTGCCCGATTGTCATTCTTCATCAACGTACTTCGTGGCTATTAACTGTACAATTTCATGCATGAATAATTAGCTTTGCTAAATCTTTTCCTTCTTAATTTTCCCGGAAATTAAACGTCCATTCCAACCAAATCAAGCATACAATTTCAAAATTCTTGAAGTCTAGAAGATCAAGGCAAAAAAAAGTACATAACAGGCGAACCAAACACATTACATAATGGAGCAAACGGCCAGGATAGAAATTTTTTTATATGAATTTTTAACAACTTCAGTGTAAAACAAAGAGGTTTGTTTTTTTATTCTTGTTAATTATTGTTGAATATGTAATTATTATTTATGAAAATAAAACCTGGATCTTGTCGTGATTATATATAGTTTGGTAACGAATACACTTCCATGTTGGCTTATTCGATCTTGTGAAGTTTACTTGGTCGATGGGAGTGTCACGGGCAACCCTAAAACCTACAACGTGGGCTCCACTGCGGATCTTTAAGAAATTATGCAAGCTATCAGCATATCTAATTAAACCACTGTCATGATTTGTAGTTTTCTCCTTATTCACACTGTGTGGAGCCAGCTTTAGCTCCAATAGAAGCTAATTTGTTCATTAATTACAATTGTTTGACCAAGTCAGCACATCCAATCTTGGAACCTTTACATGATTTCATTTTAATTATTGCTTTAATCATAAATCACAGATCAGTAGAAGATTCCGATTGATTTTGTTCTGTTCTTGTGAAGATGAATGCGTCATATGATGCGTGTTTAGAATTTCGAAGCTGGTATATGCTTATATATTGCAAATTTACATCGACGCTTTCCTGTGGGATAAAAATCATGCATGGTCCCTAACTTAATCAAACTTTATTTTGAATTGGCTCAAATCACCTTAAACTGGAACTAAAGGAGTTGATTGGATCCAATTTAATGTAGAGTGACCATGAATTATCTTTGCCAGAGAAGTCGACAGAAATTTGCCAATGTCATGTGTAGCGACTGCAACTTGAAGGCCTCCAAAGGACAAGAACTCTAACTTCATAGATTGATTCCTGACATGAGTTGCAGAAGATTAATACAAAAGTACCAAAGATGTCTTGCTTGATTCGATCTACAGCATTGTGGGCATGTAACAGTTGGAAATGGTATTGCAATACTGGAAAAAAAACCCAAGATTTCGTTCATTTTCCAGTGTTTGGTTATTAGGGAAGAAGCTTAAAAGTAAAAAAAGGTTACCGTCTTTGGAAGTCCAGTCCCACACACACAGCTCGCAAGCTGCTGTGAGGGTTTTTTTTAGACAAGATTTTTGTTGAGTTTTATACAATTAAAATAAATATTTTAAAGAACTACAATTATTACAAATAAAAAAACAGTATTTTTTTTTAGTAAAAATTCCCCTTATTCTTGCTTTTTTTTGTCAACATGATATATTATTTTGAATAAAAACTTAAGATAATTAAAATAAATTACTGATATGAATTTCAATTATATATATAATCAAAATTCTCATTCCTTATTCATGTATTTCTTTTTGTTTTGATAAAACCTGTATTTTCTAAGACACATATATTGATATCAAAATTGTTTTTTTTTATGGTTGAAATGTGGACGACCATAATTTTTTCTCCTCTTTCTTTCCTATGATCTTCTCCTTTCTCTCTTAATTTTCAACATACAAATATGAAAAAAATAAAGTTTTATGCCTAAAATACCTATCAAAAACTATATGGATTAAAGATGTAAAAATAAAAGGAATTGGTATTATTTTGTATTCATTTATTCATAAATGATGTTAATGTTTTGTTTCAGTACATTCGTTATAAATTCTCATGGATATTATTTTTTTTGTCATTTGACTCCACCTCAATTTTATAAATCTTTTTGGGTTTTCTTTTCTCTTTATTTAAGTGCTGTAATTGATAATAAAAAATTCCTTAAAGAAGAAAAATTATAAAATTGAAGGATAATAAAGAGGAAAAAAAAAGGAAAAGAAAAAACACCATTGCATGCTACCTCTAATGGAAAAGACTCTTAGGATGCATAAAAAAAAATCAATAAACATGATTTTTGGAGGCTTAGTGTTGTATGTGCCATCATAACATACATGATGAGTCCTTCCACATGTAGGATAAACTAGTTACTCTTGGTGTCAATAAGATTTTTTATGATAAAAGTTTTATTTCGGTCTTCTTACCTTTATCTTGCTGAAAAATTAGATCGGGCTATATTTTCGTGCCAAAAACGACATGATTGATGGGCTCTCCATGACAAAGAAAATAACGATCCCTTCGCAGATTCAAATACTCTTATATCAAGAAATATCATAGATATTAACTACTTTACATATAAGCCGAATATAGATATTACATCGTCAACTTTTGTAAGCCCAGAAACCTATCACGAAGAAATATTGGGTAGGGGTCATCGTCAGCAGCAAACCTTGATTCGACTTCATGACTCGAATACCCGTAACAACTACACAAGAACCTGTGTATTTGTCTCTTCACCACTCGTACTACAACATTCCTCAGGTACATCCTATCCACTTTCGAACAATGTAAACTATGATAAATTTTCAGTGCCACATAGACACTTTCTTGCAGCATTAACAACTACACAAGAACCTGTCTCTTACTCTAAAGCAATGAAACAGAAGGGTTGGCGAGATGTTATGCAACAAAAAATTACAGCCTTTGAAAATAATAACACATGGGTTGTTCAAAGTTTACCAGATAGCAAAAAGGCACTAGGATGTAAATAGGTGTACAAAATTAAATATAACTTCGATGGTACTATTGAGCGACTAAGGGCTTCCCTGGTTGTCCTTGGGAATCATCAAACTGAAGGCCTTGACTATACATAAACATTTTTTCTTGTCGCCAAAATGGTTACCGTACGAGTCTTTCTTACCCTGGCTGTTACCATGAATTGGTCAATCCATCAAATGAACGTCCATAATGCATTCCTATATGGTGATCTCTTTGAGGAAGTTTACATGAAATTTACGTCCGACTTTTGAGTAGGGACATCTGGGAAAGTATGCAAGCTTTGGAAGTCATTGTATGGGTTAAAGCAGGCACCCAGGTGTTGGTTTGATAACTTTCAATGGCTTTGAAGAAATATGGTTTTAGGAAATTTTACTCCGATTACTCTTTGTTTACCCTACGACAAGGAGTGATTAAACTTAGTGCTCTTATTTATGTTGATGATTTAATTATTACTAGTAGCCACTCAGCTTACATAAAGACATTCAAGGAATATCTAAGTGCATGCTTTCACATGAAAAGATCTTGGCTCTCTGAAATACTTCTTGGGTATAGAAGTGGCACACGGGCCTGAAGGATTTGTGCTTTGTCAACGTAAATACACACTTGATATTATTTATGAGGCCGTGTTACTCGAAGCTCGACCCGTTACAGTTCCATTGGTACCTAATCACTACCTTGGCTTATCTACGAGTGCAGAACTCAAATACCCGTAACCATAGTTGTCAATTCTGTTCCATTCCGTTAAAAAAACCGAGATGAAACAGCGTCGTTTTTGTCTCGGTTTTAATTCCGTCCCGTTCCGGAAATTCCGGCCGGAACGTCCCGGTACCGTTCCGGGTGTGCCTTTCCGGCCTTAAAATCCTCTTTATTTTGATTAACTTGTGATTTTTTTTCTAATTTTGAGATTATGTTTGTTTGACTTTGTGTTTATATTGTATAATTTAAAGTTAATTTATCTTGAATTTTAATTATACTTGTTAAATTAATATTTTAATTTTTTTTATATATAATTAATTATATTTGAATAGTACAACCCCGAAACGGTCTGAAACAGGAACGTTCCGTTCCAATAGAAAAACCAGAACGGCGACCGGAATGGAATTGACAACTATGCCCGAAACAGTATCATTGCCTAGTGGGGTGATTGATTTATCTATATTTTACTCGACCCGAATTGTCTTATAATGTTCATGTCTTATCTCAATTTATACAGTGTCCATGATATGAACACATGTCAACCGCTTTACGTGTAGATATCTTAAAAGTAATCCTAGCCAAGGAATACATCTAAGTCGCAAAGTGATCTACAACTGCATGGATGGTGCGACGCCGATTGGGCTGGGTGCCCTCTGACTCAGCGTTCCCTTACTGGATGGATTATTTTTGTAGGGGATTCTCTGGTATCTTGAAAAGGAAAGAAACAACATATTGTTTATCGCTCTTCTGCCGAGACGGAATATCGATCTATGGCTATGTCTACATGTGAGTTGACATGACTCAAAGTTCTTTTATCAAGTCTCAAAGTGTCTCATACCCATCCTATGTCTCTTCATTTTGATAGCCAGACGACCCTCTACATTTCTCAAAATCCTGTCTTTTACGAGCACACTAAACATATTGAGGTCGATTATCATTTTATTCATGATACCATTATCGCAGGTGATATGACTTCTATGTTCGTTTCCTTGTCTATAAAACAACAATATGAGCATCTATTGCACAAGTTGGGCATTCAAGATCTTCATGCCCCAACATGAAGGGGGTATTGGAATAGGAAAACAATTAGTTACAGTTAGTTACGGAAAGTAGAAGACAATTAGGAATAGACTTCTAAATACAGAATTATCATGTAAAAAAATTACAACATGTATATAAAGAGATCAAAACTCAGAAACAGGGGACGGGGGATTATTGGGAATTCTTGATTGTAAACTTATCATGCTATCTCAATATCACAATAAATTTTACGTAGTAGATTCTCAAATTTGTTTCTTCATGAGACGTTCAAAATACTGCAACATCTTAATTCTGGGAACGCCCAGTATAGCTGGAAGTACGTAGTCTAGTGCAGGGTTGAGATTGATTTTACTGACTAGATCGATACCATGGTGATCATGATGCTAGGAACATGGCAATTTGCCAATTAATCCCTGCCACACAAGCATCCAAAATTTTTCTGGCAGCTATAAATTCCAAGATCACACATGGGTGAACGAATTTATTCTATAATTTATTTTCCCTCACGAATTTATTCTATAATTTTTTTATAGGTTTATTGTGGTTTTAGACCTTATTTGACATTGCGTTTTAAAAATAGTTTTGAAAAAAATTAAAATTTTCTTATTTTAATTTAAATTAAATTTTTTTTGATGTTTTTATATGATTTTCATGTGCTGATATCAAAAATGATTTAAAAAAAATCATTTTAATACATTTTAAATGAAAAATATTCTCAAAAACAACATCAACCACACCTCCAAACAAACACTTAATCAAACATCATAACATTTGATTGATGTTTAGTTTTACATGTTATAATTAAATAAAAATATTTTAGAAAAACAAAGTTATTAAACCTAAGAAAGTCTATGACGTGCATCATACTAAGTGAAGCCGTAGAACTTAATGTTATTCATTTTTAATTCTACTTGTCCGAAGTATTGTCATTAATTGATTTTTTCATTTTAGGAGTATAGGAATCCATCTTTAATGCTTGATATATGCTTCGGAATGTCAAGACATTTTAATATATTTGTTGCAATGATTCAACCACTTTTTCCATATTTTGGATCACAAAGATTTTTTTTTAAAAAGAGTTTTGGAATAGTCCTGGTCAAACTTCAAATTGATTGAAACTGAAACATAATATGTATTGGGATCACCTAAGTAGGAAAGTAAACCGTCCATGCTAATGCTTTAAAGCTTTGGAAAGGCAGAATAAATTTGTTGCCTGCATTAAACAACTTTTCCCATAATTTGCGACCACAAACAACTAAGTTGCTCGGCAGGAGGAGTAACGATAACACAAACTTCAATATAAACTCCAAGTTGCTTGAGAACTGAAAGGCATCTGTATTACCATTCATGAAAAAGAAAGTAGAAGAAATCTTCAGAAGGAAAACAATAAAAGTGGCGCCATGCATATATTGCTGGTTAGAATGCGTTGTCTTGGCAAATTCGTGCCTCCATCATAGCTGGTATGCATGAGCACATTTAGCAATCAATTTTACGTGGAAGAACTGTTGGATTTAGGCTTAATTATGTGTTTGTGGACTGTCAAATAAAATGAAACCTAATTAAAAATGATCTGCTAAGTATTTTTAAGCAATTGAGTTTTTATTGTATCTAATAAGATGTGGACTTTTAATATGTAGAGATTAAAGGGTTATTTTTATTTTAGTGATGGTTTAAAATAGGAATATCAAAGGGTAAGAATATCAAATCATGAATACCAAAAGATACCTGGTTACCTATATCTATGATCATGGTCCACAAATTATACGTGCTACTTCATTCTCATTCTGACATCTCATGATTAAAGAGAAAACAAAGGTTAAGGTAGAGAGAATTAAAAGGCTTTAAAAGAAAAACGTGTTAATTTAGAAGATTATTCATACGACTCTAATTAAAGAGAAACTTTCAAATATAGATTCAGATACGTTTCTGTTTTATTGTTTATATATTCTTGATAATTCGATATATTTTATTAAATCTAGTCTCGACAAGAACAGCATGTGCTCAAGGCGGGTTCTCAAATTTGTTTCTTCATGAGACGTTCAAAAAACTATAACATCTTTTTTGATTCTGGGAACGCCCAGTATAGCTGGAAGTACGTAGTGTAGTGCAGGGATGAGATTGTTTTTACTTACTAGACAGATACCATGGTGATGATGCTTGGAACATGGCAATTTGCCAATTAATCCCTACCACACACAAGCATCCAAAGGTTTGCTGGCAGCTATAAATTCCAAGATCACACATGGGTAACGAATTTATTCTATAATTTATTTTCCCTCACAGTACCAGATTACCCGACCGATCTAGCTATAAAAACCCATCCCTTACAGCAACTCTCCATCACCAGAACAGCTCTCTTCTATAGCTTCGACTACTATAACTCTCTAGAGCTGCTTCTCTCTTCAATGGCTTCCAAAAGCACCATATCCCTTGCTCTCTTTCTTGCAGTCAACCTTCTCTTCTTCTCCCTCGTCACCGCCAAGAAAAGTTGCCCCCCTCCTCCTCCCAAATCAACACCACCACCACCATCATCAAGCTCTTCCGGTGGAAAATGCCCAAAGGATGCACTTAAATTAGGTGTGTGTGCTGATTTGCTCGGTTCATTGCTTAACGTCACCATCGGCACTCCCCCAGTAACACCTTGCTGCAGTGTCATTGAAGGCCTTCTTGATCTCGAGGCTGCTGTTTGCCTTTGCACTGCCATCAAAGCTAACGTCTTGGGCATCAACCTTAACATCCCACTTTCTCTAAGCTTGCTCCTCAATGTCTGTGGAAAGACCGTTCCCAAGGGTTTCCAGTGCCCTTAAAAGTAATTTTGTTCCATCATCGATGTCATCCATGGTTTGCTTAGCGCGTGTGATCTTTCATGGTGTGGACTACTTTGAATTTCTATTAAGAATCGTGTGGTGCAACTGTAACTGCTACTTGTTTAGCTTGTTGCAGTGCTTGTCTGTTTTCCTCGAATAAGTGTAGCCTCCCTTGATAATGTCTGCTCAAGTTTTTTTTTTATTTTTTTATGTGTAATTGAATGATATGTAATACCTAGAACTCTGTTATAAATCCTTCTTTTTGCTTGTTTTTATTTATAATTATTTGAAGTAAACTTGCAACTTGTCTATGATTCTTCACATGAGAAATTAACTGTTGCATATATATGTACAGAAACTTCCCACCAGTGAGTATTCTCCAGAAAAGAAAAAGAAAACGAGTGCTCTTGAGTTAGTTATCAGTACTCTTACGAATCGAAGAAAATTTATGAGAACCTCAAATTCATCTTAGAGAAAATTGAATGAGTTAGAAAGAAGAAATCTAAACGTTGTGTATTTCTAATCCCAATATATTCGAAGCTTACAACAAATATAATGTTTGTAATCTTATCAAAAGTATTCATGTACGGATGAACTTGGAACTTGGAGTGTTTAACTGTTTGTAAGCACTGTTTAGTGTTTACATAGAGATGCACGGGCGGGGTGCTGATTTACAAAACATGTTTCTAAGCTGTAGGGTTTGGCTTTATTTTTTTTAATTTTACATTTATATTGCTGTCTTCTTATAAGACCTTGAATCACCCAACCATAATAATTATATTTCAGGCAACGCTGATTTGCGAAACTTTAGAGAAATGTATAGTTTATGGAATCAATGATCAGGGTTCACAAAGAGATCTGGGAAATGAATAAAATTGCTTTTTGCGAATTGCGTTCACGATCCGCATAAAACATCCCGTCAAAAGGTTAATTAGGGTTCTATGTATGTATGTATGTATAGACACACGCACTTTTATGCCCAAACAATATGTTGAAATCCATTTTAACTTCCCTTTTTTTTTTGGCAAATTGTGTGTCACTCATCAACCCCTTCATAAGCCCGCTGGTTGTTAAGCCATAATCGACAGGTACTGGATAGAGCTAAATATTACAATAAAATAAAAAATTCCAACCGCTAACAAGCAGATTCGATCCGTCCAAGTCCAACCAAACTTTTCTTAGCAAGCCTTACCTTTCTAGTTGTAGGACCCTTTGTTGATGATTAGCTGTTTCAATATATATGACAGCATCTGTTTCCTTTTCTAGGTAGCAGGAAAAATGATGCCACTAATCATTAGAAGCTCCCTAGAAAAGTACCTTTAAAAGGGAATCCTAATTTAAAAAAAGAAAAAAAAAAAGGGTTCACTACTACCTATAGGAAGGCGCCTGCTTAGCAGTTTGCTCAGGGAATTCTTTTGAAGCTCCTTTTGGGCTCTTGGTGTGTTTTCTACTTACAAACTCATTTCAGAAATACTTGAATCTTTCGTAAGTCACTTGGAAAGAGAAATATATATGGCTCTTATCAAAATCGACAAACCAAAATACTTTAAAATCAAAATATTTCATTTTAATTAAGAAAATAAAATATTAACAAAATAAAATTGACAATCCTAATTTATACATGATAATAGTTCACAAGTACAAATATATAATAATGATTTTGAAGGAATCATAATGACTGTAGGCAAGTTTTTGAATTGGGTTGGTTGAGTATCCTATGCAGGCTAGCTTAACCCCGTAGAACCTGCTTGTGCTTCTTTTGGTACACCTGAAAGAATCGGTAATCTTCCACTCTCGCTTTTCAGTAGCTGGGCTGAGTATTTCACTTTCCAAGCGTGGTTTATACACACACACACCATTACCAAGTGAAACCAAAAATAGTTTTCTAAAGACGTGAAGCTAGAGATGGAAGGATGCTTTGTTTAAACGAGTAGGTTGGGTCCCGGCGGCTGTTGGGGTCAGGCGGCGTCTCTTTTCAATCGGCTGAGGCCGAGAATCTCAACTCGAATCGAAATCTGAAGCGGCAAGGAGTTCTTTTTTATGAGCTAATTAAGACACACATGAAATACATTAGAGGGATGGGATTGCACAAGACTATAAATTTAAAGCAGTTTATTAGATGAACCCAGTTCATCATTTCAATTATAAAATTCTCAGATTTAGCAACATGGTCATAATTATAAAATGAAACAATCAATAGATGATGCTATAAATTTGTATCATAATTGCCAGCTTGGTTCGGGAATTGAGAGGATAAACTAAATTTACTGAATAATTCCTCGTAAATGTAAGCCTCCAGAAGATTGTTATCAAAGCAAGTCGAACTATAAATCTCACCATCGACCGGCACATGGCTCGTTAATACTGTCACAGAAACAAGAAGGGTAGCTAGGGATTTTTTTCTGAAGTAGGAAGACCTTAATTAGCTCTGTAAATAGCGAGACAATGTGCGATTTTCTTTTTAAAAACTTTATCCACTTGTGTATTGATGGGGGTGTTTTGCACCGTGATTAAAAAATACTTGAAAAAATTTAAATTTTTTATTTTTAATTTACATTTTAATTTGAAAAGGTTGATATTTTTAGATCATTTTGATGTGCTGATATAAAAAATAATATAAAAATTATTTTAATATATTTTTAAACAAAAAATAATTTCAAAATCAATCGCAACCACGATCCCAAACATACACTTAATACCGTCCATAGCTGTGAGGTTATGGATCCAATCAAGACAGACATATGAAAGTTCATATATTAAATGATATCATAAATATCTTGCAATGTTGCAAGCTGGTCCGAACACCCCGGTTATTAAAAAAAGAAAAAATATGTCAAAATTCATCCTAACTTCCTTTTTTTCTTGCAAATTGTGTCACTCATCAACCCCTTCATAAGCCCGCTGGTTGTTAAGCCATAATCGACAGGTACTGGATAGAGCTAAATATTACAATAAAATAAAAAATTCCAACCGCTAACCAGCAGATTCGATCCGTCCAAGTCCAACGAAATTATTCTTAGCAAGCCTTACCTTTTTAGTTGTAGGACCCTTTGTTGATCTATTGCTGATGATTCGTTGTTTCAATATATATGACAGCATCTGTTTCCATATTTCTTGCTGAATCCATGAAATTTGAAACACCTTTTCTAGGTAGCAGGAAAAATGATGCCACTAATCATTAAAAGCTTCCTCGAAAAGTACCTTTAAAAGGGAATCAAAATTTGAAAAAACAAGAAATATCCAAAAAGAAGTTGAATTTTAACATTGAAATCCTCGATGAGGTTACAGTCGATCCAGTTTTACCCTCTGAAAGGAGGATTTGAGTTACAGTACTGTAATGTAATAATTATATCTGGCTTGAGTTTTTGGCAAATGGCATGTTCGGAAAACATCAAATGCTCAGTACTCCTCGTTCAATTGAAGGACAAGTCTGTTTAACAGAAATGTCTTAATTTTATTATCTTAAGAATATGGTACTGTAGGTGTAGGTTCATTTTTAAAAAATAATGTCATAAATTAGGTCAAACTTGAACTAGGAAAAAAGGATGCTATGCTTTAAAGAAAATATATATATTTTTTAAAATAATGATATCAGACTGAATTCAAGATTCGGAAACCTTTCAAAAATATATTCAACCTCCAGTGCGAGGAGAGCATGCCAACGAATGATTTACCTTTTTAAATCCATTTTGCGTTCTCATCCTGACCTGGAGTGTCCTGAAGTCCTCGTGGAGGACCCGCTCCCCAAGTGAAAACAGGCAGTCAATGAACTACGAGGGGCTCAAATATATGCTTCTGTTAGTGGAGGGTTTTAGGCCCATGACAGGCCAACTTTAAACATTTTCAATGGAAGATTTTTAGCTTCTAACTTTTTTAAAAAATAATTTGGGTAAAATAATTTTCCTAGACCAAGTGGGCCGAAAAACCCATCCTTTTTTGATTGCCCGACTAGACACCACATCCAGCCCAAACATCACCCACTGTTCACATGCAAGCGAACAATGTAGAGAGGGGGAGGAAGACGAAAGGTGAACCTATCACTGTCACCGTCTAGAGGAGGTCGGGTTGGTTCTGCCGGTGGTGATGACATTGAGAATGGTGGTGCGTGTTGAAATTCTGAAGTGATTCCAGGTCTGCCAAAGCTGACAGGAGAAGAAGCTGACGAGTTGAAGATTGAAGATTTATGTTTTAGTGTTTCCTGTTTTAATTTCAATGTAATCAGGATGATTAACATCCAATAGATAAGAAGTCAACGTTATTCAGTTAATTCAGTTAAAAAGTCAATGTTTTAGTTAAGTTTCAATTTCTTCAGTTTTTGTAAATATAGCCGTTGTAAGTTCTTGATTCATATAAATAAAGCTAATGGGATGGCAGTAACCATACGAAAGATTCTGCCCATGTTCACGTTTCTTTAACTCAAAAATCAGAGTAATTTGTGTTCTTAAGTTTCTGGAAATTTTCCCTTCGTTTCTGGAAAAATTCACATTCCCTGATTTTGATTGCTACAGTACCTGTTCTCAGGTTTTCTGACAATTCGTCCGTACAAATTTGAACAGTACGTGTTTTTGTCAGGATTTTGATTTTTCTTCTAAAATTAAACATGGTATCAGAGCAGAATTAGGTCTTTGATAAGGGATCATTAGTGAAACACGAGTGATTGAGAAAAAGTGAGATTTTTCAAGATTAAGTAATCTTGAAAGGGTAAGGAGAAATTTTTCGAGAATTTGCAGATTTTCTGAAATCAAGAAATTTGACTTGATTTGTTCTTTAAGAGGATAATCAATTGATAGTGATCATCAATTGATATCCCTGTTCTCAGCAGCGTGAAGTCTTGGAAGTGAATTGCAAAGAAAAGGAAAAATTTCGAGCTGACAGTTCTTGACAGAGATGGATGCATCATTTTCATCAAGAACACCAATCTTCACAGGAGTAAACTATGGAGTCTGGGCAGTGAAGATGAGGATGTATCTTAAGGCTTTCGACTTGTGGGACGATGTGGAGACTGAAAGGGAAATAAATCCCTTGAACGAAGATCCAACATGGACCCAACTAAGATACTACAATGAGCAAAGAACAAAGAAATTCAAGGCTCTTACTTGCATTCATAATGCAGTAAGTGAGGAGATTTTCTCGAGAATCATGGCGTGTGAAACTGCTAAGGAAGCTTGGGACAAACTAAAAGCAGAATTTCAAGGAGATGAAAAATCTAGGAGGATGCAGATTATGACCTTGAAAAGACAATTTGAAGGATTGAAAATGAAGGATACTGACACAGTCAAGGAATTCTCTTCAAGTGTATCCAAGATTGTTAATCAAATGAGATTACTTGGTGAAGAGGTTCAAGAATCAAGGGTGGTTGAAAAAGTACTTGTAAGCCTACCTGAAAAGTTTGAAAATAAAATCTGCTCACTGGAAGATTCAAAGGACTTTAGGGAACTCAGCTTGCAAGAGTTGATAAATGCCTTACAAGCCGTGGAACAAAGGCAGGCACTCAGACATGAAAATGCAAGTGAAGAAGCATTTGCAGCAGGGTTCAAGGGAAGAACAAGAAATCAAGTGTTCTTCAAAAACCCAGAAAATAAGAGCAATTCTGGAAAATCATGGCAGAGCAAAAATTGGCCAAATAATGCCAACAACAACTTCAATGCAAAGGGAAAGGAAAGAAGAGAGCAATTCCCCTCATGCAAGTATTGTCAAAAGACAAACCATCTTGAGTCATTTTGTTGGCTCAAGAATGCTCAATGTCGAAAATGCAAGCAATTTGGACACATCCAAAAGTTTTGCAAGAACAACACCTCAAATGGGAAGCAAGCACATGTAGCTGAGGCTGTGGAACCAAAGGATGAGCAATTGTTCACTGCCATTGTGAATCACAGCTGCAGCAAGTCTGAGGTTAGTAAGCTAAATTGGCTAATTGATAGTGGATGTTCAAACCACATGACAGCTGAAATATGCATGTTTAATAACTTTGATGAAAAATACAAATCAAAGGTTAAGGTTGCTAATGGACAATATGTAAGTGTAGAGGGCAGAGGTGAAGTAGACATTGAAACCTTGGCTGGAACTAGAAATTTTAAGCATGTGTTATATGTTCCAGAAATTGACCAAAACTTGATTAGTGTAGGTCAATTACTTGAAATTGGTTACTCATTGCTCTTTGATAATGGCATATGCACAATAAAGGATGATCTAGGAACACCTTTGTTTACTGCTAAGATGAATAATAGGTGCTTTAGCATTGAAGAAAAACAAGCACACATAAGCATGAATATCAATGCATCAGAAAATTCAATTCTGTGGCATAGAAGAATGGGACATTTTAACTATGCTACATTGAAGAAAATGGCTGAACTACAAGTAGTAGAAGGGTTACCTGTTATACATGAACAAAATGAGGTTTGTGAAGCATGCCAACTAGGAAAACAAGCAAGAATTAAGTTCAATAAAAGTGCATGCAAATCTACCACCAAGCTGCAAATTGTTCATAGTGATGTATGTGGCCCTATGTGATGCGACCATATTATTTGATAGTTTCATCCATATTTACATAGTGTTTTGCATATGTTTTGTGTATAAAATGCATTGATATTCTTTGTTTTATGTTTTGAAGGCATTTTTGGATGAAAGATGCAAAAAGGAGTAAATTGGAGGTAATTGGCAGATTTGACGTTCAGTCGATGTTTTGTGTAGAGCGTGAGTTCTAGAGATCGAAATGAAGTGATTCCAGTGGAACTGAAAAGCTAACATCCATACCTTTCTGGAAATGTAATTCAAGAAAAATAAAAGGAGAAAGATCATGGAAATCGCATCCTGCAAAGTCAAATCTCGCATTCTGCCAATGTCGACCCTTTTCCATTCAAACTTCAATATCTCAAGCTACAGAAGTCCGATTGATGCAAACTCAATTGTAGTGGATTCAGGACTCAAATTCCTATAAACGCTCCAAATTGCAGCTCAAAACGATGTCATATGAAGGAGATATGAATTTTACAAGGGACAACTAAATTCTGCCAACTTAAGGAAGGACTATTTTGTAAAATAGACATTAGGGTTTCTAAGCATATATAAAGGAAAAGAGGGGCAAGGAAGTGGCGGCTAGCACAAAAGAAAACACAAAATCTTCCTCCTCCAAACCCTAAATCACGTGTTCTTCCATCTTTTTATTTAGTTGTTCAATAAACATGCAAGGCTAGACTCTTTTGCTTGGTTGCAAGGACACGGAAACCTTCAGATTTCAAGAACTGTGAGATCTATTTTTACCTCAATTTTTCAGTTTATATGATGAATATGTTTGTTCTCCTATGCTTATTTTCCTATGATTGTTTATTTAATTGCTAAGAGCGGACTCGAAGTTATTATTGTAGACAATCAATTGCTAAGTTTGATATCAAAACCGGAGTTGTGGTATATGAACTTATGAAGCAACTAAGTTAATAATTGTAGCGGATCTATGTTATTAATCTTAGGGAGAACATTCAATCGAACTAAACATATATTGCGGACAATTATGTTTCTTAATCGATCAATTTATCTAGATTTTAATGCTGCCATTGAATCAAATTACTAGTGCGTACAATCGTGGTTGTTTGATGGTTAGGGTAAGTTATACGGCGGATCCGTTAATCGAACCAATTTTAAGAAGAGATAAATATTCAGAATATAAATTGATGTGTTGTTTCCATGATCGGTTCTTATTTCTGTAGGTGGATGTTGATTTGCGACCAAGGTTTGTTTTATTGATAAATTTCAGTTTTATATATTTTTCGCTTAGTTTGCTTTAGCCTAGCCTAGACAACTTCCAACCCCCCCAATTGCATAACATATAGCACGAAAATCTGAACTAAATCGTCCTCGTGGGATCGACCCCTTGCTTGCTCTATACTATCTTATTTGATTTGTTTTAAGCTAGGGTAATTAATTTGTGCGACCACGACATCGCAACAAATTTTGGCGCCGTTGCCGGGGACGTGATTTTAGTTGATTTTTGTGTTCTTGTGTTGTGCTGTGATTTATTCTACTTGCTGTTATTTTTATTTGTTCTGAAAAAAAAAAGTAAAAAAGAAAAAAGAAAAAAAAACATATTTGTGTTTGCGGCGGTACTGTTCAAAACAGATTTTTTGGTGGAATTAAGTATTGATATTTTGTTTTCTGAAGGAAAACGACGTTCTGAGAAGAACTAGTGACCTTTGGTCACTAACCCCACCTTATGTAGGCCAAATTCTGTCGGTTTCTAAGGGTTCTGGATACTTTTAGTTTTCTAGCGTAGGATTCTATTGCCTATTGCGTTGTCTTCAATCTCTTGTGTGCTTGGTTTCTTTTGAGTTTTCTTTGCGATTTATGCCTGTAACCCGTTCTGCTAATCAAATTCAAATGCAGATTGATTTTGAAATAGAAAGCACTTTACGCAGGTTGAGAAAGGAAGCTCGCCTCAACACCATGGCTATTGCACGACAACAAACTCTCAAGGAGCTTGCTGCTCCTAACGTGGAAAATCAACCATTGTGCATAAACATTGACAATAATGTAAAGTTTGAGCTCAAATCTGGTTTTATACATTTGTTACCAACATTTAATGGTCTTGCAAGAGAAGATCCTCATACTCATCTCAAGGAGTTCCATATGGTTTGTGTTGGCATGAAACCAAATGGAGTTGATGAAGAACAAGTTAAGTTGAAAGCTTTCCCTTTCTCTTTGAAGGGGGCAGCAAAGGCATGGCTTTTCTCTATTCTCCCAGGATCTATTGGAACTTGGAATGCTATGAAGAAGATTTTCCCTGGAGAAATATTTTCCAAGCATCTCGAGTTGCCAATATAAGGAAAGAAATATGTGGGATTCGACAATCTCATGGAGAGACACTTTCCGAGTATTGGGAAAGATTTGAGCAACTATGTATTCAATGCCCTCATCATCAAATACCCGATCAGCTGCTCATTCAATATTTCTATGAAGGATTGATGCCTACTGACCGTAGTATCATTGATGCTGCAAGTGGAGGCGCATTGGTGGATAAGACACCCGAGGCTGCACGCCAATTGATCTCAAACATGGCGACCAACTCAAAACAGTTTGGCACTCGTGGAGACCTCTCCAACAAAAGAGTAAATGAGGTAAGTATTTCTAACCTTGAAAATAAAGTTAATGATCTTACTTCTCTTGTGCGTTCTTTGGCTTGTGGAAATGTGCAGTAGGTGAAAGTTTGTAACATATGCTCCTTACAAGGACATGCTTCGGATATGTGCCCAACAATGCAAGAAGATTACATTGAACAAGCTCATGCAATTGATGGAGCATTCAACGGACAGCCCCAGCGTAAATATGATCCCTTTTCCAACACGTACAATCCCGGATGGAGAGATCATCCCAACTTACGCTACAGACAACCCATCCCAACAAGGCAATCCAGGGCCGACGCTCCATCCACATGGATTTCAGCCCCAACAAAATTATCAAGCAAGACAACCCGCTCCGTTCACCAACTCCAATGTTATGGGGACATCATCCAATGATGATCTTCGTGAGATGATGAAAACTTTGGCTTCTAATATCTGTTACCTTGCAACAAAATGTCATGTCTTTTTCAACAGAAACAAGGTCAAGTATTCACAACTTGGAAAAAGCAAATGGGGCAAGTAGCTTCAACCGTAGGGAAATTGGAATCACAAATAAATGGAAAGTTGCCCTCCCAAGCATTGAATCCAAAAGAGAATGTTAGTGCTATCATGCTGCGAAGTGGGAAAGAACTTGAAGAGAAAAAGTTGAAACAAATTGAGATGGAGGAGGAAGAAGAGATAGAAACTGAATTGAGTACAAAGAAAGAACATCCTCCTCCACAAAAAGAAACAAAGACAAACACTCCAAAGGTAACTTTTCACTCAATTAATTCCAATTTTAAAACAAATCCACCCTTTCCAGTGAGTTCTTCTAGGTCAAAGAAAGAAGACAAAGAAAAAGATATCTTAGAGGTTTTCAAGAAAGTGGAACTGAACATTCCTTTGCTTGATGCTATCAAGCAAATTCCCAAATATGCAAAATTCTTGAAGGAGTTGTGTACTACCAAGAGAGCTTTCAAACTGAAAGGTCATGAAACGGTAAGTATGGGTGAAGTTGTATCTGCCGTTGTTCAAAAGAATCGCCTTTGAAACAAAAAAGATCCAGTGCGTTTACTATCCCATGTGTTATTGGTAATGCTAGTTTTAAAAAGAGCTTTATGCGATTTAGGTGCATCCATTAGTGTTATGCCCAAACATGTTTATGATTCTCTTAGTCTTGAGCCTTTGAATAAAACTAGCATTGTAATACAACTTTACGGATCGTAGTTTTGTTTACCCACTTGGTGTGATAGAAGATGTCCTAGTCAAGATTGATAGTTTGGTTATTCCATGTGATTTTTATATTCTTGATATGGAACATGATTCTTATGATTCATCAACTAGCACTCCTATATTGTTTGGCAGACCATTCTTGAAAACCGCCAACACAAAGATTGATTGTGGTAAGGATACCTTGTCTATGGAGGTAGGAGATGAAAAAATTGAATTCAATTTTCATGATGCAATGAAATATCCTTATAGCAATGTTTATTCTATCACATGCTATGATCAAATTGATAAGTGTGTGCAACAAGTTTGTGATTTTGATTGCGAAGACGGATTAAGCATAGCTTTGAGCTATGGCTATGATTTCACCAAGATAGAAGAGATGGAGAGGAACGTGTGTGTTCCCCAAAACGTGCACGAATCAGTATTGGCCTTAAAAGCTTTGCAAACCGTTCCCCATGGTAATGTCTTTGTTGATTTAGTTCTCTCACATAAAAAGCTTTTGCCATCTATTTTACAGGCCCCCGAGTTAGAATTAAAACCTTTGCCCGATAATTTGAAGTATGTATTCATTGGCGACAACAATACACTTCCCGTTATCATAGCAAAAGGTTTGACAAGTATGCAAGAGGAAAAACTTGTGAAGTTGTTGTGTGATCACAAGACGGCCATTGGATGGACTTTAGCCGACATCAAGGGCATTAGTCCCTCAATATGTATGCATCACATACTATTGGAGGACAACACAAAACCAACAAGGGAAATGCAAAGGAGGTTGAACCCGCCTATGATGGAGGTAGTGAAAGCTGAAATTTTGAAACTGTTAGATGCAGGAGTCATTTACCCCATCACTGACAGTAAATGGGTCGCACCAATCCATGTGGTGCCAAAAAAGACCGGAATCACGTTGGTGAAAAACAAAAATGATGAGCTCATTCCTACTCGCATCTCGAGTGGATGGAGAATGTGTGTTGATTATAGAAAACTCAATCTTTCTACACGCAAAGATCATTTCCCATTACCATTCATGGATCAAATGCTTGAACGCCTAGCAGGTAAGTCTTTTTATTGCTTTCTTGATGGATATAGTGGATACAATCAGATTGTTATTAATCCTGAGGATCAAGAAAAGACTACATTTACATGTCCATTTGGTACATATGCATATAGGAGAATGCCTTTTGGTCTCTGTAATGCTCCTGCAACTTTTCAAAGATGCATGATGAGTATTTTTTCTGACTATGTTGAAAGAATCATTGAGGTTTTCATGGATGATTTCACGGTGTATGGTGATTCTTTTGATAGATGTCTAGAAAATTTATCTTTGATCTTGAAAAAATGCATTGAAACTAACCTTGTCTTGAACTATGAAAAAGTGTTATTTTATGGTAGAACAAGGAATAGTTCTTGGGCATGTTGTGTCTTCACGTGGATTAGAGGTTGATAAAGCTAAAATAGATGTTATTTCATCATTGCCTTACCCCTCATGCGTGAGGGAAGTTCGTTCTTTTCTAGGCCATGCAGGGTTTCTATCGACGCTTTATCAAAGATTTCTCGAAGATTACGGCACCCTTTGTGCAAACTATTAGCCAAAGAAGTGGATTTTGTGTTTGATCAAGCATGTAAAGATGCCCATGATGAGCTTAAGAGACATGTCACATCCGCCCCTATCATCCAACCACCAAATTGGGATGAACCTTTTGAGATAATGTGTGATGCGAGTGACTATGCGGTAGGAGCCGTGCTTGGGCAAAGAATTGGGAAGAATTTGCATGTTATCTCCTATGCTTCTCGTATGTTGGATGGAGCACAATGCAATTACCATACAACCGAAAAGGAACTTTTTGCGAGTGGTGTTTGCTCTTGAAAAATTCAGGTCATATCTACTTGGTACAAAAGTCATTGTTTTTACCGACCATGCAGCTCTCGTGTATCTTTTGAAGAAGAAGGAGTCCAAACCAAGACCGATTAGGTGGATCTTGCTTTTACAAGAATTCGATCTTGAGATCAAAGACAAAAAAAGGTGCTCGAAAACCATGTGGCCGATCACTTGAGCCGACTAAGGACCGAGGATATACAGATCGAAACAATAAGAGAGACATTCCCCGATGAGCAGCTTGTATATGTTGCAGTCCTCTACAAGACCATGGTATGCTGATTTGGTAAACTATTTAGTCACCAAAGAATTCCCTCCAGGGTTTGTCTAAACCCCAAAAAAGATAAGTTACGAGCTGATGCTAAATATTATTTTTGGGACGATCCTTACCTTTGGAAATTTTGTGCGGATCAAGTAGTTAGGAGGTGTGTACCACAAGATGAATTTCATTCCATTCTCACTTTTTGTCATTCTCATTCTTGTGGTGGGCATTTTGGAGCAAAAAGAACATCCCACAAGGTACTTGAAAGTGGTTTCTATTGGCCTTCTATTTTTAAAGATGCATATCACTTCTGCAAATCATGTGAAAAATGCCAAAGAACAGGTAATATCACTCATAAGAATCAAATGCCTTTAACGAATATTCTTGTAAGTGAAATTTTTGATGTTTGGGGTATTGACTTTATGGGTCCATTTCCTTCTTCTTTTGGCAATCTTTATATTCTTCTTGCTGTTGATTATGTGTCTAAATGGATTGAGGCGAAAGCCACACGAACTAACGATGCTAAAGTTGTTTTAGATTTTGTCAGGACTCACATATTTGACAGGTTTGGAATCCCTAAAGCTATCATTAGCGATCGTGGCACTCATTTCTGTAATCGTTCCATGGAAGCATTGCTACGCAAATATCATGTGACTCATCGAACTTCCACAAAGCATATCATCCTCAAACGAATGGCCAAGCTGAAATTTCTAATCGAGAAATCAAGTCCATTTTGGAGAAAACAAGTAGCAACCTAATCGACGAGATTGGAGTCTACGCCTTGGAGATGCACTTTGGGCTTATCGGATCGCTTATAAATCACCTATAGGAATGTCACCTTATAGAATGATTTATGGGAAAGCATGTCATCTATCGGTGGAGCTTGAACACAAAGCGTTTTGGGCCATTAAACAATGTAACATGGATTATGATGCTGCTGGGATTGCAAGAAAACTGCAACTACAAGAGTTGGAAGAAATTTGAAATGATGCTTACGAGAATGCAAGGATTTACAAAGAAAAGACTAAGAATCTTCATGACCGAATGCTTACAAGAAAGGAGTTTCATGTTGGAGACAAAGTCCTTCTTTATCATTCGCGTTTGAAACTTTTTCCTGGAAAATTGCGTTCTCGTTGGATTGGACCCTTTGTTGTTTCTAATGTTTTTCCTTATGGTGCAGTTGAAATTACAAGTTTAGAAACCAACAAAGTACTCAAGGTCAATGGGCATCGTTTGAAACCTTTCTATGAAGGTTGGACGACAGAACTCACCACTTCTATAGAGTTAGCTGAACCAGTCTATGAAGAATGAGCATGCCACATGTCAAGCCAATGACATAAAACAAAAGCACTTACTGGGAGGCAACCCAACACCAAAAAAAAAAAATCAGATTTGCTTTCTTTTTCCTTATCTTAGCATTTTAATATATTTTCTATCATTCTCTTATGTTCCTTTGCTTTTATTTCAACATTGAGGACAATGTTGTGTTTTAAGTGTGGGGGTATTGGGAGAATTTTAGTTTTCTTTGTTGTTCTAAAAAAAATTGTTTGGTCTTTTTAACTCCCATTGGTTTTTTGAGAATATGAGTATTATGTATGAGAATTAAGTGAGATAGATGAATATATAAATCAAATGAATGAGTGTGCATGCAAGTTTTAATGTTTAATTGGTTTAGGGATTGACTCTGAAAATATGCCATGTTGACTTTATAGTGTTATACCAATGTAAGCTTTTGAGCCTTCAACATTATATTCTTTGATTGTGCGTTCTTTCAATGATATGTATCTCTAGAACTTGCTTCATATCTTGTTGAGATTACATTCGCATTACATATATGCATGAAGATGATAAAGGCATTAGGAATTTTAACCACTTGAGCCAAAAAGCCAACCTAAAGCATATTATCTTTAGTGAGCCCCTTTTGAGCTTGTTTATCCTTTCTTTGCTTTACCCATGTATAAGCCTTAAACTTTTTATATGTTTTCCTCTTTTCCCCTGGCCAAGGATTAGTAGAGCATATACTTGTGATATCTCATGGAATTATGGTTGGAAATTATGTGAAAAGAAAGAAGAAGTGATGCTTGATGAAAAGATGGGCAAAGTTGCCAAAGGTGAAAAAGAACAAAAGAAAAACAAAAAAAGAAAAAGAAAAAGAAAAGAAAAACAAAAACAAAAAAAGAAAAAGAAAGAAAGAAAAGAAAAGAAATAGAAAAGAGCTTGAAATCGAAAGAAGCTAAGCATTGGTGCTTGAAGATTGAAAATTGATGTGTTTTGATGGAATGTCTTGGTTGAAATATTTTTTTCAGAATGCTCTACTTTCTTTGGTTTGAACCTTTTCTTATACTCTATTTTACCTCACCTTAACCTTAGCCCCATTACAACCGGAAAATAAGACCTTTTGATTCATGCATTGTTTGTAATATTTTAGTAATGGAGATGAGATTGAAGAGCAAGCTTATGGTAGAACATCTTCATTGATTGAATTTGAGAGATTTAAACACATAAGCCCCAAACACATGAGTGTTGGAGTGTATATCAATGAGAGGACCTATCACTTTGGCATGGCATAGATTTCTTTTAAATCCCGAAGAGTAATTGAGTTTTGAAGTTTGTATGTAAACAAATTCATGAAGATTTATGTTCTTTATCCTTCTCGGTTGTATTCTTATTTATAATGCTTGAATTCTTGGATATTGATGGGAGATTAAGAGATTGATCATGGCTATTTTTTACTTTTTATTTTTATTAAAATTTGTTTTTTTACCTATCCTTTCTCGAGGACGAGCAAGAGCTAAGTGTGGGGGTATTTGATGCGACCATATTATTTGATAGTTTCATCCATATTTACATAGTGTTTTGCATATGTTTTGTGTATAAAATGCATTGATATTCTTTGTTTTATGTTTTGAAGGCATTTTTGGATGAAAGATGCAAAAAGGAGTAAATTGGAGGTAATTGGCAGATTTGACGTTCAGTCGATGTTTTGTACAGAGCGTGAGTTCTAGAGATCGAAATGAAGTGATTCCAGTGGAACTGAAAAGCTAACATCCATACCTTTCTGGAAATGTAATTCAAGAAAAATAAAAGGAGAAAGATCATGGAAATCGCATCCTGCAAAGTCAAATCTCGCATTCTGCCAATGTCGACCCTTTTCCATTCCAACTTCAATATCTCAAGCTACAGAAGTCCGATTGATGCAAACTCAATTGTAGTGGATTCAGGACTCAAATTCCTATAAACGCTCCAAATTTCAGCTCAAAACGATGTCATATGAAGGAGATATGAATTTTACAAGGGACAACTAAATTCTGCCAACTTAAGGAAGGACTATTTTGTAAAATAGACATTAGGGTTTCTAAGCATATATAAAGGAAAAGAGGGGCAAGGAAGTGGCGGCTAGCACAAAAGAAAAACACAAAATCTTCCTCCTCCAAACCCTAAATCATGTGTTCTTCCATCTTTTTATTTAGTTGTTCAATAAACATGCAAGGCTAGACTCTTTTTGCTTGGTTGCAAGGACACTGAAACCTTCGATTTCAAGAACTTTGAGATCTATTTTTTACCTCAATTTTTCAGTTTATATGATGAATATGTTTGTTCTCCTATGCTTATTTTCCTATGATTGTTTATTTAATTGCTAAGAGCGGACTCGAAGTTATTATTGTAGACAATCAATTGCTAAGTTTGATATCAAAACCGGAGTTGTGGTATATGAACTTATGAAGCAACTAAGTTAATAATTGTAGCGGATCTATGTTATTAATCTTAGGGAGAACATTCAATCGAACTAAACATATATTGCGGACAATTATGTTTCTTAATCGATCAATTTATCTAGATTTTAATGCTGCCATTGAATCAAATTACTAGTGCGCATAATCGTGGTTGTTTGATGGTTAGGGTAAGTTATACGGCGGATCCGTTAACGAACCAATTTTAAGAAGAGATAAATATTCAGAATATAAATTGATGTGTTGTTTCCATGATCGGTTCTTATTTCGTAGGTGGATGTTGATTTGCGACCAAGGTTTGTTTTATTGATAAATTTCAGTTTTATATATTTTTCGCTTAGTTTGCTTTAGCCTAGCCTAGACAACTTCCAACCCCCCCAATTGCATAACATATAGCACGAAAATCTGAACTAAATCGTCCTCGTGGGATCGACCCCTTGCTTGCTCTATACTATCTTATTTGATTTGTTTTAAGCTAGGGTAATTAATTTGTGCGACCACGACATCGCAACAGCATAATGAATCTTTGAATGGTGCTAGATACTTTGTGTTGTTTATAGATGACTTCAGTAGATTTTGTTGGGTTTATTTCCTTAAGACCAAAGGGGAAGTTTTTGAAGTGTTTTTGAGGTTCAAAGCTGCGGCTGAAAAGGAATCCAGCTGCAGCTTGAAGATTTTGAGGACTGACAATGGGGGGGAATTTACCTCCCATAAATTTAAAGAATACCTAGTGAAAGAAGGTATTAAGCATCAACTAACCATCCCTTACACCCCTCAACAAAATGGTGTAAGTGAGAGGAAAAATAGGACCTTGATGGAGATGGCAAGATGCCTTCTCTATGAGAAGAAATTGACCTTGAAATTCTGGGCTGAGGCTGTAAGCACAGCCTCTTATCTTTTAAATAGGATGATGACAAGGTCCTTAGAAGATAAAACACCCTATGAAGAGTGGCATGGACATAAACCAAGCATAGATCATCTAAAGGTATTTGGCAGCCCCTGTTATGTGCTTCAGCTTGAGATTAAGAGAAGAAAGTTAGACCAAAAATCTGAGGTTGGGATTTTGATAGGTTATAGCTCAAATTCAAAGGGCTATAAGGTTTTTGATTTGAAAACAAACCAAGCTGTAATAGCTAGGAATGTTAAGGTGGCTGAGGACCAAATATGGAATTGGGATGATGAGAAAATTGAAGATACCAACTATGAAGAAACTGATGAACCTGCACCCGAGACTGATGATGAAACTGAAACTGATGATGAAGAACAATCAGTGAGGGGGACTAGGTTGCTTAGTGACATCTATGATAGATGTAATTTGGTTGAAATAGAACCACATAATGTAGAAGAAGCCATGGATTCTCAAACTTGGGTGGCAGCAATGAAGGAGGAGTTAATGATGATAGAAAAGAATGAAACATGGCAGCTTGTTGACAGACCTAAGCATAGAAAAGTCATTGGTGTTAAGTGGGTTTTTAAGACAAAATTAAATGCTGATGGAAGTGTCAATAAGAACAAAGCTAGACTTGTAGTTAAAGGATACTCTCAAGAACAAGGGATAGACTATCATGATACTATTGCCCCTGTTTCAAGAATAGATACTATCAAGTTGCTGCTCATGTTAGCTGCTCAAAAGGAATGGTTGGTTTGGCAAATGGATGTCAAATCAGCATTTTTGAATGGCACTTTGGATGAAGAAATATATGTGGAACAACCACAAGGTTTTGAGGATGAATCAAATATGAACAAAGTTTACCTTCTAAAGAAAGCCTTGTATGGTTTGAAACAAGCTCCTAGAGCTTGGTATAGCAAATTGGATGATTATTTGACTAGCTTGGGGTTTGTGAAGAGTTTGAATGAAGCCACTCTATATGTGAAGAAGGTGGATGATCACATCTTGATAATTTCAGTATATGTTGATGATCTGTTAATTACGGGTGACAATCAGAAATTTGTTGATGAATTCAAGATGAACATGAAGAACAAATTTGAGATGAATGAACTTGGATTATTAGCATATTTTCTTGGAATGGAAATAACACAATCTAAGGAAGGTTACTTTGTATGTCAAAAGCAATTTACAACCAAGATGCTAAACAAGTTTGCAATGGAAAATTGCAAACCAGCTTAGCACCCCAATGGTGCTAGGTATGAAGCTCACAAAAAGCCGATGGGGCTCCCTCTCGCAGATGGAAGAATTTATAGAAGTTTGATTGGAAGTTTATTGTATTTATCTTCCACACGACCCTGACATTGTGTTCACTGTCAACTACCTCTCAAGATTCATGCAAAATCCCAGCCAAATGCACTACATTGCAGCCAAAAGAGTGCCGAGATACTTAAGAGGGAACACTGGAATTTGGCATGTTTTTTGGCAAAGATGAACACTCGTCAAATTGAAAGGGATTTTTGTGACAGTGATTGGGGTGGGAAGTGATGAAGAGATGATGAGCACTTCAGGGTATTGTTTTTTCAATGGGGGGAATGCATTTTCTGTTGGAATTCAAAGAAGCAATCAGTAGTTGCACATTCAACCGTTGAAGCTGAATATATTGCAAAGCATTTGTGGCCGCCAATCAACTTGTTTGGTTGAGGAAAATTTTTGAAGGATTTGGATTGTGATCAATTGGAACCCTACTGAGTTGTTTTTGTGACAACATGTCTCGCAATTGCAATTTCCAAAAAACTCGGTGTTCCATGATAGAACAAAACACATGAAAATCAAGTTTCATGCTATTCGGCAATTCCAAAGCAAGAAGGAGAACTGGAGATGAAGTACCGCTGTTCTAAGGAGCAATTGGCTGACTTTATTTACCAAAAACTCTACCAAAGGAAAGGTTTGAAGAACTAAGAAGAATGGTGGGAATGCGCAGTCCCAGGAATCAAGGAGGAGTGTTGAAATTCTGAAGTGATTCCAGTGTCCCGCCAAAGCCGACAGGAGAAGAAGTCGACGAGTTGAAGATTGAAGATTTATGTTTTAGTGTTTCCTGTTTTAAATTTCACATGTAATCGGGATGATTAACATCCAATAGATAAGAAGTCAACGTTATTCAGCTTAATTCAGTTAAAAAGTCAATGTTTTAGTTAAGTTTCAATTTCTTCGCTTTTTGTAAATATAGCCGTTGTAAGTTCTTGATTCATATAAATAAAGCTAATGGGATGGCAAGTAACCATACGAAAAGATTTCTGCCCATGTTCACGCTTTCTTTAACTCAAAAATCGTAGTAATTTGTGTTCTTAAGTTTTTCCGGAAATTTTCCCTTCGCTTCTGGAAAAATTCACATTCCCTGCATTTTGATTGCTACAAGCACTGTTCTCGTGTTTTCGACACTTCGTCCGTATAAATTTGAACAAATGACGTGTTTTTTGTCAGGATTTTGATTTTTCTTCTAAAATTAAACAGTGTGTTGCGGTCGCAGGAGGCAAAAGGTTGCTTCAATAGAGAAAAAAGGTAATGTTGTTGCTACTTCTGTCACCGAAGGTGATGAAAACATTGTTGCTGCTATTAGAGGACACGGAGGAACTTCCGCGGGTGCCAAGAAATAGCCGCTGGCTTCATAGGACGGAGATGCGGACATTGCCGAGGAAGATGAAGGGTCCGTCGATGCTCGAAGACCATGACTGTCACCCGAAGATGAAACAACCGGGGTTGTGGTTGACAATGGAGAAGAGAAGGAATGAGGTTGCTAGATGGAAGAAAAAATGAGATGTCGGTGCTCGAGGAAGGAGACGAAGGTGTCCCCGCCGGCGATAAAAACCGATATTGTCGCTACCCTTTTTCGTTGTTTTTCCTATTTGTTCTTTTTTATAGGTATTTATAGTGATACAATGACATTTCGCTTAACCATTATGTGCAACGATGGTGTTTGCGAGGTTGTTACAATGATGAAGAGGAAGGAAGACATGCATTGCTACATATCAATGCACAAAATACTATATTGGCTACCCGAAAATTCTACAGATGACGAAGTACAAATTGGTCCCTCAATTTATAATTGTTCTATTTGTGCTCCTAATTGACCTTAAACTTTTAAATTATGCAATTTATCTTCGCCAAAACTTTAATAGCAACCTTAAATTTACACATTTTTTTTTACTTCAGTCCATAGTCTCGAATTCATGTAATTTGACCATCAATTGACCGTTAAACTTTTAATGTCACCCATTTTCATTCAATTGACTTGGTAAAATTAAAGTTGGTCTCCAAAAATCCAATATTCTCAATTAAATACGAATTAGGCTTCCGGACTTGATTTTCATCAATTAAGCCCTTAATAAATTTAATTTGACAAATTTAAAGTATAATTAAGTCATTGCACTTAATAAAATCTTTCAATTGGACCTTAAATTAATTTCTATCCTCCTAATTGATTTTTGCAATCTAAAATTCTATATCAAACTTCATAGATTGATTAGTTTAAGAGTAAATTTTCAAAAGATATGACAAAATCTCTTTAACAGTTTACTTTTCTTATATCACCTAGCTATCCACCAAACAATCAAATTCATTGGCTACGCATGACTCTTGTATGAAAACAGCTCGATCCCATTGGTGCTACATAAGATAACTTTACCAACTAAGCTAGAAAAACACCCGCGAAGAAACAACAATTCGACAATGAACACCGATTACTATACTTACAAGAACATCTGGTTGTGAAAGAATATCCACACCAATATAGAGTTTATAATAAGGATCTTTGTATTTTTTTTCCCATACACTCACATGCAATACATTTCATCCTTTTTTTATGATTTTTTTTTGCTTAGCTCAAGACTAAAAAAAAATCATCATTTATTATCAATGATTTACTTTTGCTATCTATAATAAGAAACCCACAGCCTTAAGTCTTGTACTAGATAAGTTGTATGTGTTGCTCTGTGAGTTGGGTTAAATGTTTTCAAATATAAAAAAAAAATGTCCAAGTGATGGATGATAACCGAAGTTAAATTTGGTTAACTTGATTAAACGTTCAACCATGATACATGACTGGGATAAAAACAATAACTTTTCAAATAGATAGAGGTTAAATTAATATAAAAAATTTAAAAAAAAAAGTCAATCAAGGTAATTTGACTAACTTGTGATTTGGGATAAGCCAAAATAAAAAGAAATGAAAAACAAATCACAAAGCTCAAGTCTCAATGACCTAACATTGATGAATACTTCTTTTTTTAAATCAACTTCAAAAATAGAAATGTAAGAAAAAATTGAGTTAAAACTAACCCTCGACCTATGACATGAAACTAGGACAAAAACACTAATTAAAAAAAAAGGCCAAGAAAAGAAAGATGAGAACTAAATCAATAAAAAAATATTAAAAAAATATTTAAAAAAAACTCGAGTTAACTTGATTAACACACAACCTATGGTAACCCTATAAAAATAAAAGTAGAAAAAACCACATGGCTCTTGGCTTGATAACCAAAATCCAAAATATAAAAAAAAAAACAATTTAAAAAATAGAAATGTTAGGAAAAACAAGCCCATGTCAATCTACGTTACTTTGACTAATCTACGACATTTGATATGAAATGAGGATAAAAAATATTAAATTTACAAAAACTAGAAAAAAAAAACGAATTCAAATAAATAAAAAATATTAAAACAAACTCAAGTCAAGTGTAGTGAGCTTAACTAAACCATGTCCCTGAGTAAAGCCTAGGGAAAGCATAAAAAAATTACAAAGTGAAAAGCCAAATAACCTAATGCTCAATAATAGAATTTGGAAAAAAAATCAATTTAAAAAAACTGATTTAACCCGAAGTGGCCTTAATAACCCACTAAACAAATAACAATAAGTTTATGATGATCAAATATGGTTTAACGAAAATTATGAAAAATTAATAATCATAAAAAAACAAATAAAAATCAATTAATGATAATCAAATTTGATATAAAAAAGAAAAAAATAACAATAGAAAGAATAAAGTGTTAAATGGAATTAATAAACTATATAAAATAAAATATCGAGGGATAAAAATAAAAAAAGCATAAATAAATTAATAAACAATTAGCAATAAGAAGAATAAGGATCGTATTTGAATAAAAAATTAAATCAAATAAAATATTGAGCACAAAATTGAAAAACATAAATAAATGAAAGGGATAAAAAAACAATTAAAAGAAAGAAGAACAAAATTAAATATAAAAATAAAATAAGATAAAATATTGAGATATAAAATTAAAAAAAATATATAAATTAATGTAAAAAATGGATAAAAGAAACAATAAATAAAATGATAACTAAATTGGAATAAAAAGTATATAAAATAAAATTTCTAGTGATGAAATTAAATTAAAAAAAAAATCTATAAGCCTAGAAAGCAAAACAAATAACAATAAAATCAAATTAGATACAAAATTGAAATGAAATAAATATTTTGTATTTTTTCAAGTACTGGAACCACATTAGTAGTGTGTGTCGTCATGTGTCTGTTAAATAGTAAGATCTTAGCGAACTGCTTCTAATACACCGTGAAAGGCCATGTTTGGCCATCAGAGAAGCCTCACACACCACTAGAATAGGATGAGGTCTCTCACTAATTAACATGTGAATAACTTTTTTTATTTTTTTTTTTGTATTTATTAAAAGCCCAAAACTATTGGCATCCAACTTTACAATAACATAAAAATAAAAGGTAAAAAACAATAAAACCCCTAGAGAATAACTATAAGATTTTGGCTTAGAAGGATATTTTAGATATTTTAATGTGTTTTTAAAATCTAAACTTTAAAAATAGCTATTGGTAAAAGATTTAATGGGCCCCACTCATTACTTATTGTTTTGTTATATTCACTAACAATTTATTTATTTTGTATGTATTAAAAACCAAACCACTAGTATTTAATTTTACAATAACATACAAAAGGTAAAAAATAATAAAGCCTTTAAAGAATAAAGTTTAAAGGATATTTTAGATACTTTATTATGATTTTAAAATTAAAAATTCAAAAATAAATGTTGGCAAAAGATAATTAGATTTTGCTCTTGAGAGTATCTTAATTACACCGGAAAAAGAAGAAGCAAGAATACTGATTTGTCGCTATTTAATCTTGAAATTTCAAGTGCATCCCGTGAAAAATACTTGATCACCCCCACAAACCAAGTAAGTTGGCTCTATTTAAGAAGAGCAAATTCCTCCATTCTCTGCAAAGCCGAAGTGAATTTTGAGGGTATCTTTTTTTTATTTAATAAAATATATTTTTTTTGTGGAATCTCATCTTGTATTTTTTAGAATTAATGCAGTGACTGTTAGTCACTACTTTTCAAAAAATATTTTTTAGAAAGGTTTAATTTTTTTTTAATTTTTTTCTAAATTATTTTTTTTAATTTTTATAATATTTTTAATGTATTGATGTTAAAAAAAACAATTTCAATTTCTAGTCCGCAGGTTGACATGGTGGCCGCATTTCAAGACACATCAACATTTCTCCTTTCAGGTTTGTTAAACATTTGATTTGTTTTTTCCATCAATTAAATTAATATGATTCCTGTATAATATTATAGACTGCGAATTTGATGGGAAAATTATGCAGTCTTTATTTTCCTTTGCTTTAACGTTTACCTTTTATTATTTTCTAATCTTGGTGGTTTAAGATTTAGTTATTTTGATATTTGTATTTCTATGTTTTTAATCCCTTGAATGATTGTTACAACACAGCATGCATTCATAAGAATAGGTACTAGGTTGATTTGAAAATAGATGATGTACGAAACAAGTGGCAGCCATGATCTTGTGCTTTAGCAGTTTGTTTGTTTGCATCCTGATGCCTTGTTGTGTTTTTAGTAGTTTTGCAGATTAGCTGTTTTAGCTATCATATGTTCACTTTTGGAGATACAGTATCTGCATCTAATGTATAGCTATTCAATGAGGTCACCGGTACTTTTAAACGTAGCAAGTGTTCTGCTGCTTCGACTGGCCTGTGTAGTCAATCCTTAACATGGGATTGTAAAGGGTTTTAGAAAAAGAATAATAATAGAACTTTTAGCATGTGTGATTCCTGTGGATCGAATTGCAACTGTCAAGAATCTTTAGGGAGAGATGAAGATTATTCTTTAGGTAAGAGAATATTAAACGTGTATATATATATATGAGTTTATTGGTTAAAGTTTGAACCAGTGCATGACATATTCTACTGTCACTTGTCTTATGGCTGATTATGGTTAATTGCCTCTTTAATTTGTTGGTTCTTACTTTGCATATGAACTTTTGCTTCAGACAGATTTGGCTTTCATCTGCCATCACTTAACTGTGTGTTAACCGTCTACACCTCCATTGTCTGGCATTACCTTTCATACCCAAGAAAGCAGTTTTATGGTTTTTGTCAAGTAGTAAGAGCTTGCATTATTCTTTTCATTATCTTTCATTCTTTCAATTGCCCATTAAAATGAAATTCATGAACACATTGGACAGATGGAAACATCTAAAATCTTGCTTTCCCGAGAAACTTAAACACATTCTTTAATGTTTAAAATTAATCTAAAGCTGTTATATGATTTTGAGTGCTGCATGTGAATCGTGCATGCAGGGTCTTGCCTCAGCTTCTAACACTGAAGAATCTACAAACACTTCATGGGTAATCCTGTTTCAGGTACGAACAACAATACATATATACTAATGCCAAACAAACAATGTGTTTTGTATAACGCGATCGAAAATAGCTTGCATGGCCTTTAAAGTGTTCCTATTCATGGTTGGTGAATATTCTATAGATTCTAACTTTCACTAATTGATGAGTGAGAACTGATAAAGGCATCGTGGTCCACTTTTGGGTAGTGACATAATCTAGAGTAGGAATTGCCAGTGGGGAGTAATTAAGTGGAACAGAAGCAATTATCTGTGCATGCATGCACACACATATTGGTGGCTAGCAACTCCAATGCAAAATGCCTATTTTGAAAAATGAAATTGATAAAATAGTTTCTTGAATAGTTTAATTATAACATTTTTGTTTAATTTTTTCAGCTACAATGGTTGTGCTATCAAAACAGTCAAAATGACTATTCCCTCCCTTTTATGTTATTTGTAGTATCTTGAACAGAAAAATCATAACTTCCACGCTGGCACCGGTGACAAAATACAGTTTGATGATTGCTTGGGAGAGGCATGATGGGGCAGTCTATGGGAGGAGGGAGCTATGGCTAGAGTGTATTTGATAATATGCACTTCTTAATGAAGTAAATGGATGTCCATCATATTATACAAGCACCTCTCTAAATTGTGCTTTTTAAAAATCATGAAGTGCTTTTTAATTTCAAATTTAAGATGCTACGGGTTTTTTTTATTTTAAATTAATTTTTTTTATTTAAATATAATTAAAAAATAATAATTATATTATTGGAGAGTTCTTTAAAAACAATTATTTAATTATATACCTTACTCCTATTAATTGTATAATTAATTGCATTATTAAATTAAATTATATATAAAATAATTGCACTATATTTAAAATGATATATAAGAAATGGCTCTTCTAAATACCTTTTACTATTGGAGTACACATAAACAAAAAAAAAAAAACTATATTTACCTTATTCAAAAAGTCATTTTAGAGATTTAGCTCTCTAAAATTATTTTTATCATTGGAGATGCTCTAATGGTAAGAAGTCATTTAGAATAGCCAAATATATTTTAATATATATCAACAAATAATATAAAACAAATTTACAGGAACAAACAATATTATAATTTTTTCATTTTTTTTTATATTATTTAAAATCCTACCTGACAATATTATATAATTTTAAATTATAGTTTTTTTAAAAAAATATATATCTTGTTGAAAAATATAATGAATTCTTAAATATAAATAAATAAAATATAATATTATAGTTTATATAAGATTACATGTAAAAACAAAAGCTATTTAGCAAATCAAATAATGTTTTATATATAATTGAGAAAAAAATAAAAACTAATCCAATAGTAAATATTCTTTTATAATTTTAGGACTCAATAAATCCATTAAAATAATTTTGTGGTGGCTTAGATAATATTTGATATTATAATAATAATGGTTTTTTAAGAATATTTTTATCTAAAATATATATTAAAATAATATTTTACTTATTCATGAAAAATATATTTTTTAAAATCATATATGAAAACAATTTAAAAAAATATTTATTATTGTCATAAATAATTTGTTTGCTTGCCAACTATTTCTCTTAGTCGCAAAACAATATTATATAATTTTTTTTTGTTTTTTTCTACAAGAACATATAAAAATGGCATCTTAAAGAACAAAATATTATTTTAATTATTGATATAGCTATTGGATTGGAGAAGTAAAATGTGTTTATAATAGCTAAAAAATAGGTTTGAACTTATATAGCTAGTGGATTGGAGATGCTCTAACTTTAACTTGAAGGTGCTCTATCTTTTTTTCTTTTCTTTATGATCAGCTTCAGGCTTCGGAAACTATTTTCTTTATAAAAAGATGTGTGCTCACTCCCTATGAACGCAGTACAGTAGTGACTCCCAGGATGTTTCTTACATCTATCCACAAAATGTGTTACAAAAGTAACTTGGCAAATTAATCAATTCATTGATACTTATTGGATTGAAATAGTCTCGTAACATCTCCTCTTATATGAGAACTCAATGGCATATATAGTGATTATTCGGGAGAGTGGTTGTAGTAGCTTTTAAAAGTTCATTTAATTCAGAATTGTATTAAATAATATTTTTTTATTAATTTTAGAGAAAAAAAATTGATATCAGCACGTGAAAATGATTTAAAAATACCAGAAAAAATTAATTTAAAATAAAAAAAAATTCAAAAAACACCAACATAATATTGCTGTGTGTAGTAAATGGTTTTAATCCTATCATGGTAGTCGATCAAAAGCCAATGTGTTTTATTAGTAAACTATTTTGGTGGTCCTAGCTAGCTGAATTAGTACGAAGTTTCAACAAAATTGAAAGATTTTACCAGTGATGATGGTGTATTTTGATTTGATTTGGTGAACCATTTTCATCATCAGTCAGTGTGAGTTTAAGCACAAAATTGAATGGCTAAAAGTAGACCCCCTCTCCTGTTTTTCATTTATTTATAGCAGCCTTCAAAATTTAAAGCTGCTATTGCTCACCCCCCCAAACAAGCTGAATGCTCTAAACTTTAATGATCAGTTGGTAATCTAGTGTAGTGCATTGAACACTTTGTGTGCAATATATATAAACTCAATTCTAATTTCATAATGTCCATCAACTTGAAGAACTACGACAATACATGAAACACCTGTAATTTCCAGTAACATCAACGTATGGTTGAAGTTCTTTCGCATGAGAGTAACTATTGTCTTCACACAAACCCCAGCTCTCCTCACTTCAATGCCCCTCTAAACCCTAGCAGTTAGCAACATCCCAATTAAAGTAGGTCATGGAGATAATTAAGGGAACCTCCAAAGAATAGCTTGTGGCAGGCAAAGTCATAATACATTAATACCCACCCACCATGGCTATCCACAACACCATGGTAATTTTAGTTACTTTTTGATAATGTGATTGAAGTTATTTTTTAAAGTAATTTTTGTTTGAATATTAATTAAAATAATTTTTTTTATTTTAAAAAAATTATATTTGACATTAGCATATGAAAATGATCTAAAAACACCAAATTTTTTTAATTTAAAATCAAAATATCAAAAATTTTCAAAAATATTTTTGAAACTCGATGCCAAAAATACCTTTTAGTGACTTGATCTCTAGCTGTGATTTTTCTAGCACATTATTTTTAAATAAAAAAAAATACTTTAAAAGTAGTATCAGTGACATCCTCAAACGGTTACTACTGAGTTTTTTAAAGCAAACTATTGTGATACATCTTTATTTGCATTTTTTTTAAGGTTATTTCGAATAAATGAAAACCTTCAAGAGTAGAAATTTTGCGGGAAATCGAGTCACTTGGAAAGAGAAATATACATTAACTAATTAAGATGAGTGAAGGTCATGTATTTAGTTGATTTTTAATTTAATATTATGTCATATATGAAAAAAAAACATAATTTTCTAAACTATAATACATAAGTGAAATCATAAACATCATCACTAACTGAGGACGAATAATTGCCGAGGAAGGTAATATCTCTACTGCGCACTTCAACAGGTGACGTTCGACAAGGACTCCGCGCAGCTGGCTCCCATCAGAAACAAGGAGCTTTTCCTCGCCGAAGTATGGCGGTGATGCATTATGAAGCATGGCTAAAAGAGGAGACGTCTCTTTCAGGCGTGGTTTATACAGATATATAATAATGATTTTGAAGGAATCATAATGACTGCTAAAACGAGAATAAGTTTTTTGAATTGGGCTGGTTGGTTGAGCATCCTATGTAGAACCTACGTACTTGTGCTTCTTTTGGTACACCTGAAAGAATCGGAACCCTCCTCTTTGATCTTCCACTCTCGCTTTTCAGTAGCTGGGCTGAGTATTTCACTTTCCAAGCGTGGTTTGTACACACACACACACCATTACCAAGTGAAACCAAAAATAGTTTTCTACAGACGTGAAGCTAGAGATGGAAGGATGCTTTGTTTAAACTCGAATCGAAATCTGAAGCGGTAAGGAGCTCCGTTTTATGATACATACATGCTTGGAAGGATATCACAATCTTAATTTCTGCTACTGAGACAGCAAGAGTTCTGTTTGAAAGAAATAAATGCTCATTTCTACGTGAGTTACTTGGTATGATTATTACAGACTTTGCAATAACTGTGGCTGTCTGAAACCGCCTGAAACAATTGCAAGTACGCAAAGAAGAAAAAGGAAAATAATAAATTGTGATTATAAGGATATTATAGACTCTCTTTCTGAACTCTCCCTCCACTTTCTTCATTCTGACGATTCATCCCCTTCCATCCGTACAATTGAATTTCCATACCACATAATCATGAACGATATACTAGAATTAGTGTTTAGGTTAATATTAATTGTTCTGGACCGAATATCACTGGATATGATGTTACAAATAATTGTTTTGTCTACTTTGTTTTATTTCTTGTTCGGTAAACGCCAGACGGCATTTGGCCAACATGAGATCTAAAACGGTCTAGGTTTAAGAAGAAAAAAATTAATTCGACCTCGTAAAACAAATAAAATCTCGGATCAACCTACTACCCTTTCAACATGGGATAAAATATTTTATCAAAACAAGGTTAATTAGAATATATATATATATATATATATATATATATATATATATATATATATATATATATATATATATATTGGTTAACTCGAGTTAACCCTTCACTCAAGACTAGAGTTTTATTCCAGATTAATTTTTATGTTGAATTTTAAAACTATGATAATGATTATATTTTCCTTGCTTGATCCAAGTCAATTGTCAACCCAATTCATCGTCAAAGCTTTATCCTGATTTGATTTTAAATTAAATTTTAAAATTAAGATAATAATGTTTTTATATTTATCGGATCAACTATATTAATTTTTGTATAGAGCATTGGAGAAGCTTCACTTGCCTGTTTTAGTGGGACAAGAATCTCTCCACCAGAATAGATTTTTTATTTTATAAGCGGATATTTAGAAGTATGGTTGCAATTATATATATAAATTAATTATAAATATATCAAAATAATATTTTTTATTTTTAAAAAATTGATTTTAATATCAAAATATTAAAATATCTACAAATACTATTTTTTTTTAAAAAAAAAGCATAAGAAACTAATGATGGTTATTTCAAATATACTAAAAAGAGGTCGAGTTCGATTCATGTAGATTGTGTGTAGAATCACTGTGAATTACAATAGTGTTGCTCAGTTTTCGGTTCGGTTTGGTTCGCCGGTTTATTGTTTTTTTTATTTTCGCACTGTAAAATAATCATTTTGTCCCTAGAAAAAGACAAAAATCATGCCCTGGTGGGAGGGGTTCCACAGTAATTGCATATTTTTTGTCTAGTTCGAGTAACCAGTTTATTGATTTTTTATATATTTTTGCACAGTAAAATAACCATTTTGTCCCTTGAAAAAGACAAAAATCAACTCGGGCGTGGAGGGGTACCACGGGGATTTCACATTTTTTTAAAAATGGCTAAACATGGATATGCCCCCAATAAGACAAAATTGAAAAGTTGGTTGTAGAAGTGTTGAGGTAATTGACCATATTTTTTAATTATTTTTCTCTTATTACTGTTGGCGTGTGTAAAACACGCGACCGACATCATTCGGCCTCACGTCCACTTCAAGCAGCGCATGCAACGGTGTTCGATGGCAGGAAATATCCATCTGGCATCTCCATGGATGCGCTGCCGTGTTCTCTTCCTGATGGTGTGGTGTGTGGCGTCCAAAGGTGGTCGACGACGAGCCAGTGGGCGGTTGAATTCCCCCCCCCCCCCCTTTTCTCTCTCCTTCAGCTTAAACTACACGTCAGCCCCCCCATTTTATTTCTTTTTCATTTCGGTCTCTTCTCTTTGAATTGTGTTGTATGGTCCTTCATTCTGTTATGTAAGTTTTGATTTGTTTCAATGTGTCTTTCAAATGAAATTGATTATATATTAAATTTTCATTTCAGTCCTTATTCTTTCAATTTATGGATTGTTTTTAAATCCCTTAATATTTTCGGTACAGAAGATTTTATTTTTTCAATTTTATCCTTTAACTGAAATTGATAATATATTTGGTTTTCATTTCAGCCCTTATACTTTTAAGTTTTATTTTAATTCCTTTATTTTTTTTAATATTTCTTAAATAGTCCATATTTTTGCCCATGTTTATATATATATATATGCTTTTAGCTTTGGTTTTTAATTTCTATTATTTTCTCTTTTGTTGAGGTAACAGTTTTTATAAAAAAAATTGTTCTTAAATTTTAGTTTGTGTTTGTGATCATTTGAAAATTGATATTTCTGTTTTTTTCGTTGTTCTTTCTTTTGGTTGTTTTTTATTAGTTTTTTTTTTTATTTTCATCTCAAATGATTTTTTTAGCTAATAAGTTTTTATTCATTTTTTGTTTGCTCTTTTGTTAAAGTTATTAAGCTTTTTTTTCTTTGATTGAATTTTTTCCCCATTATTAACGCAATAATAATAATAATTTTAGTTTTTCTTGCTTTCTATTTTGTTAATGTTTTTGATTTTTTTTTCTCATGATAATTTAATCATTTTTATTGTTTTAGCAGTAATAGTAATGATATTTTTAGATGTTAAGGCTTCAATGTTCCTATTATTATAATAGGATGTGTTGATGTGTTTCATTATATCGAACCTTGCATGTATAAATGTTATAGTTCATTTGATTATTTGAATTTTTTCATTTGATTGAAAGTGATAATATATTTAGTTTTCGTTGCGGCCCTTATACTTTTAATTTTTTATTTTAATTCCTTTAATTTTTTATAGTTCTGAAATAGTTCCTATTTTTGTCCATGTTTATATATATGTTCCTTTAGTTTTGGTTTTTAAATTTTATCATTTTCTCTTTTGTTGAAATAACATTTTTTTCAAAAAAATTGTTCTTAAATTTTAGTTTGTATTTATGATCATTTGAAAATTGATATTTATTATTTTTTTTCCTTTGTTCTTTCTTTTCGTTTTTTTTTATTAGTATTTTTTTTTATTTTCATGAAAATGATTTTTTTAGCTAATATTTTTTTATATTTTTTTGTTTTCTCTTTTGTTAAAAATTTTGGGTTTTTTATTTTATTTTTTTTTAATTTATTTTCCCATTATTCAAACAATAATAATTATATTTTTAGTTTTTTTTTTCTTGCTTCCTCTTTTATTAATGTTTTTGAATTTTTTTCTCCTCGAAATAATTTAATATTTTTTATTGTTTTAGCAATTATAGTAATGATATTTTTAGATGTTAAGCGTTCGATGCAATTGTTGTTATAACGAGTGTGTTAATATATTTTACTCTATCAAACCTTGCATATATAGATATTATATTTTTATTTTTAAACTATATATTAATATTTTTTAATCTGAATAATTATAAAAAATTATGTACTGGGCTTAACACAACATGATGCGGAAATCAGCTAGTCATCCTAACTAAGATAACTACAGACCTTGACAGACCTGTTTAACACTTTGCTTGTTTCAAGCAGGTAAAATCACTTAAACCACTTGGAGCAATTGTTTGTGAATATTCCTCCACGTTTCCATTGCCAATGATTGTAAGGCCAATACAATTGCAGAGAGAGAGAGAGAGAGACTGCTGCCTGCCAGCAACATGGACTCCATTCCTCCCAGGACCTTCCCCCTATCCTCTTCAAAACTCCCCTTTCAGCCTCATCTCCTATATCAAGCTTAAGTTCCAACACCATTCTCTCCCTGTGCTCCTTCCCTCTACCTGACAAAAATAAAATAATTTACTCACAGTGCTTGTTGGCTCATGGCAACCTCTTACTCTTTGTTGCTCTGTTTCTCACTCTGTTTCTCCCTCATTTTTTTCTCTTCTTCACAAACTCTCTTTCTGCCTTTAACGCACTCCCTCTCCAAAACCCAATTCACCTCTACCCACCACCTCATCAAATCAGCCTCCACCCGTTCCGTCACCCGTTTCCGCCGCCACCACCACCACCAGAAGAATAGCCACAAACATCGCCAAGTCTACCTCCCTCTCTCTCCTGGAAGTGACTACACTCTCTCCTTCACTCTCGACTCCCAGCCCATCTTTCTTTATCTTGACACAGGAAGTGACCTTGTTTGGTTCCCATGCCAGCCTTTTGAATGCATTCTTTGTGAAGGCAAAGTTGAAAACACTTCTCTAGCTTCTTCCACTCCACCACCTAAACTCTCCAAGACAGCCGCCCCAGTTTCTTGTAAATCTTCTGCATGTTCGGCTGCACACTCCAATCTCCCAAGCTCCGACCTTTGTGCTATTTCCCACTGCCCGTTAGAATCCATCGAAACATCTGATTGTCAAAAACATTCTTGCCCGCAATTCTATTATGCTTATGGCGATGGCAGCCTGATAGCTCGCCTGTACCACGATTCTATTCGTCTACCGTTGAGCAATCCAAAAACCTTGATATTCAATAATTTCACATTTGGTTGTGCCCACACCGCGCTAGCCGAGCCTATTGGGGTTGCCGGGTTTGGCTGGGGAGTCCTTTCCTTGCCCGCTCAGCTTGCTACACTCTCTCCCCAACTTGGGAACCAATTCTCTTATTGTTTGGTGTCTCATTCCTTTGATTCAGACCGACTTCGTCGACCGAGTCCGCTCATTTTAGGAAGGTACGATCATGATGAGAAAGAGAGAAGGGTAAACGGTACTGTTCATAAGCCTCGTTTTGTATATACTTCTATGCTTGATAATCCAGAACACCCTTATTTTTATTGTGTTGGACTTAAGGGTATCTCTATTGGTAGAAAGAGAATTCCGGCACCAGGGCTTTTGAGGAAGGTTGATAGAGAGGGGAGTGGTGGGTTGGTGGTGGATTCAGGGACTACTTTTACTATGTTGCCGGCGAGTATGTATGGTGCGGTTGTGGCAGAGTTTGAGAGCCGAGTTGGGCGATTTAATGAGCGAGCTAGAGTTATTGAGGAAGATACAGGGTTGAGTCCTTGTTATTATTTTGACAATAACGTGATGAATGTGCCAAGTGTCGTGCTTCATTTTGTGGGGGAATGAATCCAGTGTGGTGCTGCCCAGGAGGAACTATTTTTATGAATTTTTGGATGGTGGTGATGGGAAGGGGAAGAAAAGAAAGGTTGGGTGTTTGATGCTGATGAACGGTGGTGATGAGGCTGAGTTGAGTGGTGGGCCTGGGGCTACTTTGGGGAATTACCAGCAACAGGGGTTTGAAGTAGTTTATGATTTGGAGAATAGAAGGGTTGGGTTTGCAAGAAGAGAGTGTGCATCTTTATGGGAAACCTTTAGCCAGAATTAACAATTAAACCTTAAGAGGGTTTAAGGAGTCCAAGGTTATGGGTATTGTTCGTACAAGTTTAGTTCATATTCGCATTTCGTTTTTTTGCTTTTGGCATTTAACTCGAAATGTTTATTGCTTGGCACCTAAGAAGGTGGATGTGAGATGCAAAAACACGAAATGCAGTTAGTGCTATAAAAAGCTGTGTAAGGTTGCAATGTATAGTGCTCGTTGTGATTAAATAGTTTCAATATGGATGGTGTATTTAGATTGAGCAATGCTTTGTACATTATTCAATGAGAGCCGGGAGTGATGATACAAGACTCTTTTCCACAATTCTCTAAGGAGTGTGGCGTGATGACAAATATCTTGAGATTTGCATGACCGAGTCTCGAGTTCGAGTCGGGGCATGTATTTTTTGTAAGAGTCCGAGATAGTCGAGGTTTTTACTCGATCACCTAAGCCAATAAAATGTGTTTCCGGGAAGTGGGGTTTTCTCGAATAAAAAAAAATGTTATGTGTTTGTTGAAGGTCTTTAAATTTTCTCCAATATGCAGGTACTACTGATCATAGTTTCCAAAATTAACGTTAATGTTACTGAAAGAAGGTCCATTTCTATCCCTATGGTCAGATTCTTTCATGGAGGCAAATGATATTTTGTCAATCTCACCTTCTTACTGTGTTATTATATATTGTTGCTCTTAAATTTTATATCAAGATTCGATCCCCAAATTGGCGGTTTCCTGTTAGGTACACTGCATGTTTTTAGAGCCATTCAAAAGTAAGAATCCATCAACAGAGCATTTCAATTGATGTTTTTTTGTAGTTCCTTGATGACTTAACAAGACCCTTGAAAATTAGATATGGGAAAATAGCATAGTGGTGGGATTTTCTCGACTTCAATTTAAAGTTGAGCAATTGAAAATTCGATTTGCTGTCAGCTGGTGGATTTTCTGAATCTTTCTGTGACGAGAGCACTCAACATCTAATTTACACCACCTACGTATACGTATTGACTGCTTCACTCACGCTTGCTGCGGTGCCATGCTCGTAGAATGCTATCCCAATCGCTCAAGCCATACACTACATGGATGGGTAAACTTGGCTCATATCTCTGGCACAGTTCATGTGACTACTGCTCAACTACTTATCATATTCATACATACTCGGTCGCACGTGCCAGATTGGGAATTGGAAAGTTGACAAAATGAGTGTGTTCACTTGCAGGTATTTTCATGATGCTCGGATTCTTGGCTGACGTTTGATTTTAGGGCGTCGTGCAGCTCCCAAAGACGAGCTGGCATGGCAGCAGATGAGGAGGGTCGACTCAGTCATGCAAAATGCGAACCAGCTGTCAAGATGTTGGCTGCACATCAAGAGCTAGGCTTCCTCTGCACGAAGACCCAAATCGGCATGCATCCCTTCGCTCTAACTTTTACCATGAAGACATAACAAATATACGAAAATTCATAATGCATTGTAGGTTTGTTATCAGGGTATTTTGATTGATTCAATGTATTTTGAAACTGTAAAATATCCTCTAAAAGATAAATAAAAAAATAAAAATAAAATAAAGGGCTCCTGGCAGGGGTGTTTAGGTTTTATTGTATATACAACGTAGAGTTACGTGTATACCCTTGAATCTAGTAGATTTATCTCATCCAGGTTAAGGGTGTTACGGTCTTTTAGCCTCATTTTTTCCAATTAATTGTGTTAAAGTGGTCAAGGATAGTTATTTAATTAACTATTAAAATAATATTTTTCATGTAAAAAAACTATTAGCGCATGTTGTGCACGCACCAATGCGTTGAAGTCACCTGCATTTTGGGTCTCTATTTGTTAAAAAAATGAGTTTTGGCTGTTTCATGTTATGCCTTGACATTTTTTCTTTTATTTGAAGTGAAGTGTGTCATCCAAATATTGTCCATTTATTGCTAGTGATATTTTCTTTTTTCCCCTTAATTTCTCTCTCCAAACCCGATAAATACAATATGATCCTTATTGTTATTGGTAGTTTGAATTCGATCCTTTTAGTTTTGATTTTTGTATTTTTATCATTCTTTTTGTTAAAGAATTCTTATTTATCAATTTGACCATTGCTTTTAAATTTATATATATAATGTTTTTTTATTTGATCTTTCTACTTTTAATTTTTTTATTTCAGTCCTTTACCCTTGTCAAAGTCTTATGGCTTTAAATTATCCTCTAAATCAAGTTTATAGTTTTTTTCCCAATGATAATAATGATTTAAATTTGGTCAATTTTACTTTCATCTTTATTGTTTTTTTTTGCCTTTTTTGTTAGAGTTTTTGTAATTTCAATTTTATCATTCAAATCAAGTTCATGGCTTTTATTTTTTACGAATAATAATGACGGTGATGATGATGTTGATGACGATGGTAATATTAACAACAACAACAACAATAGTAAAATAGTAGTGGTAGTTATGAAAATATTAATGATAACAATGATGAGGATAATGATAGAAATAATGATGTAGATAATATTATTATTGATAATGATAGTGATAATAATAATAATAATAATAATAATAATAATAATAATAATACAAACAATAATGAAAATAATAATATTATTGATGATGATAATGGTGGTGATGGTGATAATAATAATTAAATTAGTTGTGATAATAAAACTAGTAATAGTTAAAGTGATAGTGACATTGATACCACTATCACTACTAATAGTGACAATAATGGTGTTAATAATAGCAGCGATGATATTAATAATTATGATATAAATATTGATGATGGTAATAATTGTAATAATAACAATAATAATAAAATAGTAATGTTAGTTATGAAAATATTAATGATAGCAATGGTGAGGATAAAGATGATAGAACTAGTAATGATGATGATGATGATGATGATGATGATGCTGATGATGATGATGCAAATAGTAATGAAAGGAATAATATTATTGATGATGATGATAGTGGTGATGGTGCAATAATAATTAAATTAGTTATGATAAAAAGAATAGTAATAGTTAAAGTGATAGTGATGGTGACAATAATACCACTATCACTACTAATAATGATAATAACAACGATGAATAATTGTGATAGTAATATTCATGATAATAATAATTGTAGTGATAGTAATGATAATAATGGTGATATTAATGGTAATAATAATAGTGATGATATTAATAATTATGACTATGATGATGATAATTGTCGTGGTGGTGTTTTTTCTCGCGCTTGGCGCCCCGTCATCCCCGAAGAGGACGATGCCGGTGAAATGAGGGTGCTTTATAGTCGTAAAGTTACAATTATAATTCTTAGGAGTCACCACTTAGTATTAAGGTTACTAAGAAACCTATTGGTCAACGAGAGTCTAGGTAAGGGAACTTGTTGTGCAAGGGAAAGATGTGTCACCCCCAGTGCACCCTACCTAAGGTAAGCAACATTAGTGTTGGATTTTTTTTCTATGTCATTTTTTTTATTCGTTGTTCTTTTCTAAGGTTTGAAGTAGATCTCTCTTCGTAAGAAAGTCTCTACCTCATTGAAAGTCGAAAACCTGACATTCTAAAAAAAAATCACATTGTATTTTTTTTTTATAAAATCACATTGTATTTTTTTAAAAAAATATTATCTACTGGTGTACTTTATAATGTAATTTTACACCGCTGTTAAAAACCCTTTTCAACTATCTGCGGGTGTCCGTTACAATGTAAATTTATGTCATGCTTATTGAAACAAAATAATTGTTAATTTTTTTAATATTTTGGCCAAATTGCAATGGATAATCGTAAACTGGTTACGATATCTAATTTTCATTTCAAAACATAAGAAATGTGATATATCTTTTTTTTTACGAAAAATATACTTGGAAAAAATTTAGAATTCGGCTGTATGCACGAAAACAACACATTTTTTTGTGTTTTTTTAAAATGCAATTTTTTATATTTTATTTTTAAAATAAATAAATAAGAAAAAATCGGTATGGGCCTGGCCCGCCAAAAAAGGTTGGCCCAACCAAGTTGGGTCAAAAGATCCACCTCTGCTAGATGTGGGTTAGGTCAAGAACATGTCCAAACCAAAGCCAAATCAGAAAAGAAGAAGAAAAGGAAGCAAAACTGCATTGTTCATGTAATTCACGTGTTACGTGAACAACAAGGAAGGTGACCTATGGTGACAAGAGGCTCACCTGCCACTTCTGACGGTAGAAAAGACTGAGGTGGTTCTTCCTATGGATGTAGCGTTGGAAATGGTGAAATGTTGTGACTGGAGGAGTGCCGGAAGCTGTTATTGGTTTGTGGAAGAGGGGTTGTTGTGCGTCGACGGAGCTAACTGCTATTGCTGGAGGTTACAGTAGAGCTGCTGACGTGGGGGAGAAGCCATCGGTGCTGAGGGAACAGTTGTTGGTACTCGTCGAGAATTGTTGTTGGGAGAGGGAGAGAGTTGGTTGTCGATGCCGCAGGAGAGTGTTAAATTACAGCTGTAAAGAACAAATTGTTTGTTATAACAGATTATTGTCTCCTAGTGATTAGGGTATTTTTGTGTGTAATTTGTTCTATAGCACAAGGTAAAAGCTATATATATGTGTTCCTGCACAGTAGAAAAAATAAGTTAGACTGAGAGATTGAAGAATTAATATAATTGAAGTTTTCACATGGTATCAGAGCAAATTATTTGAATTCGAATTCGAATTTTTTTTCCCCGAATTATCCGGAAAAAAAACCTGAAATTTTTTTTTCCCTAGAAACTGACTTTCCCAGCAACCAAACACCTGAACTTTTTCCCCAGTTTTTTCCCCAGAAACCAACTTTCCCAGCAACCAAACACCCAAATTTTTCCCCAAATTTTCCCCAGAAACCCAGTTTTTTCCCAGCAACCAAACACCCATAGATTTTCCCTATAAACCCAAATTTTCACAGAAACCAAACACCCACAGACTTTCCCCAGAAAACCAAATTTTTCACAGAAACCAAACACCACAACCAATCCCATTTCGAAAAACCCAAAAATTTGAAACTACTACTGTTTCAATTAGTTTTTTACCCAAAGAACTCTAGCCCCAAAAAATCAAACCGAAACACAACAATAAACCCAAACAGCCCAGATTTCACAGAAACCAAATCACAACAAAATGGAAATTAATTCCATGAATCCACTAACCTCAATGACCCCATCCTTAGACAACTCGGCATTCACATCCAATATTATCCTAAATGAAACCAATTTTAGGTTATGGTCAAAACTTATTGAAATGAGAATCGGAGCTAGAAACAAGTTGGGATACCTTACCGGAGACCTTGCGAAGCCTGAATCAGGCGACCCACGACTGGAATCTTTTGTTACCGAGAATCATCGGGTCAAATGTTGGCTAATTGATTCGATGACCCCGTCCTTGATGGAGAGGTTCATCTGCCTCCCGACGGCCAAGGAGATTTGGGACGCCGTCGGGCGAACCTTCTACGAAGGCTTCGATGCAACTCGCCTCTTTGAATTGAACCAATGCTCTTTCAATACCCGTCATAATGGATGACCACTGTCCAGTTATTATACCGAACTTGTCGCAATCTTCCAAGAAATTGACGGCCGGACTGCAACTCAGACCAGGACAGTCGACGGCGTTCTTCACCACCCCTCGGCCATGGCTCAACTCAGGGTCCACATCTTTCTCAGTGATCTTGACCCTGGGTTCGAGTAAAACCGTGGGGAGATCCTTCGAAAGGACCCCCAGCTCGATCTTGAGGGAGCATATGCATGTGTTCGGAGAGAACACTCCCAAAAGAAGATCATGGCTGAAAATGGCAGCCCCCCAGGTTTTCCCGAGCGATCGGCGATGGTGATGAGGTACCATCGGCCGATCGAACTCGGGAAGCAGAGACAGGGAGGGGGGGCTGCGCGGGGAGAAAGAGATGAGAAATTAGGGCAAATTTTTTTGTCTTTTATAGCTGACCGAGTTTGGGTTGATCGAGTTGACCGGGTTGACCAAAAATACAAAAATACTGGTGGACTGATTTGTTCTCATTGCGATGAAAAGGGACATTCAAAATAGAGGTGTTTTGAAATTATTGGCTACCCGGACTGGAGGGACTTTACGAAAAAACCTCGGAAAATTTTCCGAAAACCTCGGGTCCATCTGGCGGAATCAGATCTGGCATAGCCCACAGCGACTGTGGCTCATCCAGGTATAATTGGTAAAACTTCTGCACTCTCTATTATTTACTAAGAATAGTTCTTGGACTATTGATACAGGTGCATCCGAACATATGACTAAAGACCCTGGTAACTTAAATTCCTCAAAACCTTCCTCCCAGTCAATTATTTGTACCGCTAATGGTAGTACTTCTCCAATTACCGGAGCAGGATCTGTAATCTTGAATGATTCTCTCACCCTGGATACCGTTTTTGTTGTTCCATCACTCGAATACAACCTCCTGTCGGTTAGCCAAATTACCTCTACCCTTTCATGCACTGTAACATTTTGGCCTTTCTTTTGTGTGTTTCAGGACATTCTGACCCTGAAGATTCTTGGTTATGGTGTTAGACGGGATGATCTTTATTATCTGGAGTTAACCGAAAAAGGGGGGGGGGACTCAGTCAGACACATCAGGCAAACAGTAAGGACAAAGCTGAAGCACTCGTATGGTTATGGCATCGAAGGCTCGGACATCTATCTTTTGGGTATCTTAAGAAACTAAAACCACTTCTGTTCTTAAATATCAGTAATTTAGAGTTTATATGTGAAATTTGTGAACTGGCCAAAAGCCACCCTATCCCTTATTTACCAAGTTTGAATAAAAGCTCAGAACCGTTTGCAATTATTCATTCTGATGTTTGGGGTCCTGTAAAGATTCTGTCTTTTTCAAATGCTCGTTATTTTGTTACATTTATTGACTAGTGTACTCGGATGACTTGGATTTCTCTCCTTCAGAATAACAGCAATGTCAGTACAGCTTTTCAGGAATTTCATTAAATGGTGATAAACCAATACCAGAGGCTGATTCGTACGCTGCAATCAGATAATGGTACGAAATTTATGGATAAAATTTTAGGCACATTCTTGGGCAACCATGGAATTCGACACCAAACTTCATGCATCTACACTCCACAGCAAAATGGGCTAGCCGAGCGGAAAAATAGACAGATCATGGAAGTCGTCCGCGCCGCACTATTCGGCATGAATATGCCCAAGTTTTATTGGGGTGAAGCAGTAAAATCAGCAGTCTACTTGATCAATCGCACACCATCCAGTGTTATCCAATTTCAAACTCCTCAACAAAAGATGGAATCCTTGCTATCCATTCCTCATTTACCAAACCTGGAACCGAGAATTTTTGGATGTACAGTCTATGTTTACATACCTAAGGTTCTGCGGAATAAACTGGACCCGTGTGCGAAGAAGTGTGTTTTTGTTGGATACTCAGAATTTCAGAAAGGGTACCTGTGTTATGATCCTCTACACCCAAAGTTGCACCTGACCTTGGATACCTCCTTTCATGAAATGGAACCATATTACTCAAGGGGAGCTTTAGTCAATAAAGAAAACCTTGATCGGAAAATTATACAATTTCCGTTTGTAAGGTCAGAAGATCAGCTGGCAAATGTACTCACAAAAGCGGTGTCAGGAAGGGTGTTTCACTGTGCAATTAACAAGTTGGGCATGATAAACATCTACACTTTGAGGGGGAGTGTTAAATTACAGCTGTAAAGAACAAACTGTTATAACAAATTGTTTGTTATAACAGATTATTGTCTCCTAGTGATTAGGGTATTTTTATGTGTAATTTGTTGTATAGCATAAGGTAGAAGCTATATATATGTGTTCCTGCATAGTAGAAAAAATAAGTTAGACTGAGAGATTGAAGAATTAATATACTTGAAGTTTTCACAGAGAGAGAGACGTCGATGTTTGTAGATGTGAAGATGGAGAGAGTTGCCAAGGGAGACAAGCTCGACAGTTACTGTCGGTGATGGGGAAGAAGTCGCTGCCCTAGTTCAACCATCATTGGTTTGGCTTTTGTCCCCGTTCAATTTTTTCTCTTCTTTTTCATTCATTCCTCGTTCAGGTACTCTCGTTTTTCAGTGTTTTTGTTTAAAAATTACAATCGTCCCTCAATTACGATCGTTTTTCTCCTTCCCCCTCTTTGTCTCCTTATCTCCCGTTTGTTTTTTCTGTTATGTTCATCCCGTCTATGTCTGTCTGAGTTTTTTGATCTATTGTATGTATTATTTCATGCTCTCCCCCCTATTTTATCTATTTTCTTCCCTTTTATAAAGTAAATGTGTGCAATTTGCAAGTATGGGAGTGATGTTCAAGGGATGGTATGTTGTGTGTTGAAGGAGTGAGAGTAGGTTGTAGGGCATAGTTGTCGGCATGGGCACAAACATTGCTGCAAACAATAAAATATCATAGCATCTTTATTAAAGGTTCCATGGTGAGCCTTCGACGTCCCTTGCTTTATAAACAATCTCCATATCATCATCCCACAAAGACTTGATGATGTCTTTCAACTTAATTGTTTCATGCAAATGATTCTGTAGATCTTGGTGGGATTGACAGGCAATCCCAAAACTCCTGTTATTTATCCAAATGGCTTGTTTACTCCACCTCATATTTTCATCTTTCATGTTCTGTTATCATCACTTCAACAACAACATGGACAATTTTCCTTACATTAATTTTCCAAGAATAGCAGTAAAGAAACATAAGATTTTTTTACAGTTATATTGATATTCTTCAACAATTAATACATTAGACTGAAAAGATATGCATACCAGAGGCATTATTCAAATCACACAAATAAAAAAAGTCCCAGAAAACAAAACAATGATTCCCTTCAAAATTCTAACTTTTTCTCAGCAACCAAACACATTAAAAACTACCCAATTAATTGAACAAACAACTAAAAAACCCAGGGAAGCATATATCTTCAAAATTTCTTAGCAACCAAACTCAAATTATCAGAACTTTTCCCAGAAAACACACAAAGTCTTAAACTTCCATCTCTGCAACTATCAGTGTAGGAGCCACGTTAACCCATCAAGGTCATATAATTTTTAGAAACTTGCTGGTGCCAATACCCACCAGAAGACAATAAATAAATATATCAAGAATGTTATTGTTCAAAAATGAGATTTTCTTTGTTGGGTTTTCTTGAACAATTGCATTCTTCACAAGCATTTGGATAAAATTGTCGAATTCAGATAGAATGTGTAATACGGGTTCGTTGAAGAAACTCTTGAAATAAAAAAATTGACATTGACTGACGCCCTGGAAAATAAAATGATGAAACATGGGATTCTCTTTCCTTTTGAGCCCTCCAGCCTGGCGCCTTGAAGTTGCCAGTTCAGCTGACGCCAGCAAGTCGTTTGAGCTCCACGTCGATTTCTCCTTTGTTTGTAATTGATCTTGAGGATTTTTTGAGTTAGGGAGTGAGTCGATGTCTCCATTTTAAGTGGATCGTTATGGGCAAAGAGGAATTCAGTGAAATGTTTTTAATATTTTGAAATAAAATCAAGTTGATTTCTAGACCCAATAATTTCACACACAGTTGCTAAATCCGTTCCGTTTTGGCCGGAACTTTCCGTTCTGTTCAAAAAACCGGGACAAAACAGCGTCGTTTTCGTCCCGGTTTTAATTCCGGTCCGTTCCGGAAATTACGACCGGAACGCCTCGATTCCGTTCCGGGCGTTCCGTTCTGGGTTGAAAATTAAAACGATGTCGTTTCATGTACCCTTATTAAGCACACAGAACCATCCCCGGTTCTGCAATTCCCAAATCAATTTCCTATTTTCCTTTCCCAAATGTTTGATAAGGAAGAGATGTTATAAACCGACCAGATTAAGTGTGAAAGGAGAAACGCACCAATTATCAAACCGGATAAAGCCACCGCGAGGAGACTAGGAATGAGAGTTGTTGTTGATGTTGTTGCTGTTTGGACATAATCGGCGAAGACCAGAGAACTCAGGTGCACAATACAAAGTGGCAGATTTTGGACCGGAAAGTGAGGTGGAGAGCATTGCCATGGCTGCTAAATTCAAGCCTCTTGTCTTTTTTCAAAAAAAGAATCTGCTCTGTAACTTTTTGCTTGGAGTGATAGAGCAGATGAGAGGAGAAAGAGGCAAGCAGCCAGGCCTATTACAGATGAGAGGAGAAAGAGGAGAAAGAATCTGCTCTGTAACAATTTGCAACCACTACATTCTGATTAAAAAGTGATTTGATTTATCTTTGTAAATTAATAATAATAATTTATTTTTAATTGTTTAGTGTTGTATTCCTTAAGAAAAAATTACACAAGATGTTTGATTTATATTTCTTTTATTTTAGAACATTTTCCTTTCATAATATTTTGGAATTTTAGAGATGTTTTTAATTTTGAGATTATGTTTTTTTTTACTTTGTATTTGTATTGTATAATTTAAAGTTAATTTATCTTGAATTTTAATTATACTTGTTAAATTAATATTTTATTTTTTCATATATATATATATATATATATATATATATGAACAGTACGATACCAAAACGGCACACCGGAACGCTCCGAAACCGGAACGTTTCGTTCCAATCGAAAAACCAGAACAGCGACCGGAACGGTATTGACAACTATGATTTCACATCCTCATTATGTATTTTATTTGGTGATTTATGTTTTAAGAGAAAAAAAGGGGTGTGTGAAAAAAGAAAAAAAGATTATTTAAATTGTTTTAAAAAAAGATTATTTAAATTGTTTAAAAAATAGATTATATACATGAACAAATAGCATATCATTTTCCAGGCTATTATTATTTATTAGGTCACAGGTTAGCTTGGCTTGCAGTGATCGAAATCATGTGCTTGTGTAAGATTCGGGGAAGACATTGATTCTTCTAGGGGTACTTTACTTGAATGGACATGTCCAATCGACCCTTGTAAATTTGTAAAGTACTTAATTGTACCCTTTTGCATGGCCATAGGATTTGATTAAGGATTGAGAATCGGAATGTTGCGGTTCAGTTATCCAAACCAGGGTTGTCCATACCGTTCCGTTCTGACTGGAACGTTCTGTGCCATTAAAAAAATCGAGACAAAACATCGTCGTTTTCATCTCGATTTTAATTCCGGCATGTTTCGAAAATATTGGCCAAATTCCGGACGGAACATCTCAGTACAGTTCTGGGTGTGCCGTTTCGGCCTTAAAATCCTCCTTATTTTGATTAACTTGTGATTGTGTTTCTAATTTTGAGATTATGTTTATTTGACTTTGTGTTTATATTGTATAATTTAAAGTTAATTTATCTTGAATTTTAATTATGCTTGTTAAATTAATATTTTATTTTTTTTCATATATATATATATATATATATATATATATATATATATATATATATATATATATATATATGAATAGTACAACCCCAAAACGGCATGCCGAAATGCTTCGAAACCGAAACGTTCCGTACCAATAGAAAAATCAGAACGACGACCAGAACGATATTACCAACCTTGATCCAAACACCAAAACTCTTAGTTTTAGGAGGGGGAAAAAACTATAAATTACCCCCTTCCTGTGACCTACGAAAAAATTTGCATTGCGTATAAAGTAACGATAACATCTTAAAAAAAATAAAAAATAAAGAGTAGATAAAAAATAAAACCCATTACCTAAAAAACCAATAAAAATATATTCATCCAAAATGTATTTCTCTTATTTGTTTCTATTTGTTTCTATTAAAATGGTCGCAGTTAATAATTAATATAATTATACTAATTACTCTCTGAGCATTATAAAATTTCTCGTATCGTATAGCATATATGGATTGATTTATTTATTCATAAAATAATCACATCATTTCCTTAATTAAAAACAATCCCACACTTCCAAGTGGAAAATGACAAAGAAATTATTACTTAATTCTAGAACATTGTTTCAACTTTCCTCCACCGCTCTGGAACTTTCTGTTCCCTTCTCCACTTCTCCTCCCAGATACTTTTTTTTCTCCAAGTTTCCTACATAAATCCCACCAGGTTACACCTCCTTAAACCGCCACACCAGAACAAGCAACACGTGTCAAGCCCAATACAGAACAAAATGGCAGCATTTATCGCTCTACGGAGAGGGACAGCTTCTCCTCTGCTTTCGAAGCTCACCAACCCCATCCGCTCTGTCTCTGCTTTTCGTTCCTTCAACACTGACTCTCAGTCGCAGGTCACCACCACTGGAGGCAATTCCCCTGACGATGGTAGCAGTGTCGAGCTCCGCAGCTCTTCTCGTCGTAGCCCTGCTCGCCGTCGCGATGCTACTCCAAGTTTCTTTTCAGGTATTGACAAGCATTGACCAGTCATTAGGGAGTAATACTCTATCAAACTAGGAAATTCTTGGAGAAGAGTAAATCTTCCTTGAGAAATTTAATCACGACTATTTTTTGCTTTATTTTGTATTTTTGGTATATATTTTAAAAACATGTTGATTGTTTTTGGTCATAGATGCGTTCGATCCATTTTCCCCAACAAGGAGTCTGAGCAAGGTCCTGAACCTAATGGACCAGTTCCTGGACAACCCTTTCCTCCCCGCCTCTCGTGGTGCTGGAGCTCTTTTACCAAGGCGAGGTTACGATGTGAAGGAGGACGAGAATTCCCTTTATATATTCATGGATATGCCTGGGCTTAGCAAAGAGGATGTCAAGGTAACAGTGGAGCAGAATACCCTGGTCATAAATGGCGAAGAATCGAAGGAAGGCGATGAGAGTGGGAGGAGGTACAGCAGCAGGCTCGAGTTACCTTCAAATCAATTCATGCTTGATGAGATCAAGGGTGAAATGAAGAATGGTGTTTTGAAGCTGGAAGTGCCCAAAGTGAAAGAGGAAGTGGAGAAAAATGTGCACGAGGTTAAGGTTGAATGATGTTTTCTATATGATGGGTATGTAGAGAATTAGCTGTGTTTTTTCTTTAGGGTTGCTGTCGTCGTCGTGGGATTGCAGATCAAAAGCCATGTTTGGATGACAAATGAATCGAAGCGAAGTCCCTGTATGTTAATGTATCTTTAATGTTTATGTTAAAGACTAAGCCTGTTTGGGAGAGTTATTGCGGTAGTTTTTTTGAAATACATAAAAATAATGTTTTTTTTTATTTTTTAAAAATTATTTTTAACATCAACACATTAAAATGATCTAAAAACATCAAAACATATTCATTTAAAATAAAATAAAAAAGAATTTTTTGGAAACAGCATTTGAAATGCTGTCCTAAACCGTCACGAAAATAATCCAACGCAAGCTGCCATAAGTTTAAAACTGCTGTTATTAAAATTAACACTGATTTGTTTTCAGCCCTTTGCACTAAATTGAGATTCTATGGTAGATTAATAATTTTCTGAGATTGCGACGCATAAGACTGGGTTATCATTTAAAAAATCGGTAGATGTTATCTGAGTATAGGTGTTAACCATTTATAATTGAAATTTATTTAAAAAAAAAATGAAATTGATATATGTGATGTTAAGAGGTAGTTTTTAAAATTTATTTTATTTAGTTTCTTACCGTATATGGAGGGGAGGCTCTAATTTTATTTTATTTTTAAATCACTACTGGAAAATCGGTTAATTTATATGGAACTACCATTGTTGTGAACAGTATCGATAACAAGTTTTCATTTCCGTTTCTATCGTTATTTATCATTAAGTATTTTTATTGATCTTTTGTAGACACCATTACTGAAGGAATGGTTCCATCAGTGAGTGTAGGCAATAAACATCAAGGGACTTACATGCACAATTACAGTAGAATTTAAAAACATATGAAGTATGATGACAGGGAATTTGTTGCTAAAGTTTTAATTTATGACATGATCATCGACCTTTCTCTTCCCCTCATTTCATTATCCTTTTTTCTTCTGTATTTTTTCCTTTGCAACCCATGACTACCCTCCCCCTTCAACTACTCAGTTCAACGTTTCATAACAAATCTAGCAACCACAACACTATTTTTTCTGAATATTTGTGTTTTCATTCAATTTTTTTTAGAATTCTCAAATTACCATGTTTTTTTTTATTTTAATTTTAATTTTAATTTTAATATGTTGATTTTTTTTTTTGCATGTTTTCTAAGCATATAGATTTTGTTTGGGTGTTTATCATTTGTTTTATAGCTTTTTATCATATAAATTTATCCTACGGATTTATGATGTGTACATGTTATTGTTTGTTTTAGATTATGTGAAATTATATTTTTTTAATTAATGTATTTTAATACGTGAATATTGTATATAAGTTTGATATAAGTAATGGAGGATCGTTCATAGATGTATTGTGAATCACCCCAAAGAGTTGTGTGGGATGAAGTATTGCAATGAGGTTTAAGGTTTTATTAACTACATTAATCCGAGAAACATTAGTGGAGGCGGTTTTAGATGTGCATGTAAGAGGTGTAAAAATAAAAAAGTTAATTGATCCATATGTTGTGAAGATTAATCTTCTCCAAAAATGGGTTATGGATGAATATATGTGTTCGTATGCATGCAAAGAAGAATTTGTTTCTCATGAGATCATGGTAGAAAGGATGGTTGGATTAGCTTCTAGTTCTAGCAACGTGCATGGAGTTGTAAATGTCAACAGTAATTCTTATAAGATTATGGTATAGATGTGATGAGAATGAATCAAAGTGGTGTCAGTAAATGTTCAATCATAGATGAAGAACATAATGCAAACATGACTAGTTTTTATCTATTAAAAGACTGTAATGAACTATTATAAGATGGTTACACAAATCACATTAAATTATCAGTTGTGGCACATGTGTAATTCGATGACTTGAGTAATTTTCACTGTTTTTTCAAATACCATAATTTTATTTTTCATTAACTAACAAATAATTCACATGTACCATATAAGCTGTGTGATTTCTAGTATGAGATGTATAAAAAAACAAAAAACTATATGAGTAAGAGAGCTTCCAAACTTGAAGAACATGGTAGTCTGGAAGAACATGGTAGTCTGGAAGAAATCTAGATCGTCATGCTTCTCAAAGGTAATATGGATAGATTACATTAAGCACTTAATGTCTGAACATTTCACTCAATGCTCATATTTTGGTGTGAAAAATTAGAAATGGTGTTTTCTAGGTTATGTTACCACGCACATCAGCAACTTCATGCTATTTGTTTCATATACGAAATGGATGACATATTTTTTTTTAATTACATATTATAATTTTTTTTTCTTAATATTTGTAACAGACAATGTTTTTTTCTTGTAGGTTACGAGTTTTGGATACGATCCATTACCGATGAAGCTTTTTGTTGAGATGCATGTGCGGAGTAGAGACTGCCAAGAAAGAGTGTAACAACACGAAATGGATGACATATTTTTTTTAATTACATATTATAATTTTTTTTTAATATTTGTAACAGACAATGTTTTTTTCTTGTAGGTTACGAGTCTT
>CM055019.1:6719881-6724881 GCA_029204005.1 Salix udensis | reverse complement strand
GCTAAAAATAATAAATCTTATTTTAATTAAATATAAATATTCACAATTGTTATTTTAAATATAAATTTGTTTCATATATAATAATTAACAAAGTGATCGTTAATATTATTAAAAAAAAAAATTGATTTTTTTGAAAACTAAGGAAAAACAGAATGACATTTAATATAATAATATTTTATAATAATTCTAATTTTTATTTATAATTAATGTTAATTAAAAAAAACTAAAGAGGTGTATAGAAAAAGGCAAGGGTGTGACCCTGGGACAGTGGGCTTACAAGCCTGGCATTCTTGATATTTATTTTCTAAATAGTCGGATGATAACACATCCATCCTATTTTTGTAGAATAAACGAGTTGGGTAGCCCGCGCGTTGCGCCGGGCTTTTTATATGTAGCAAACTGATTATTTATGTGGTAAGCAAAGAATTTTTTAGTTGATAGATAGAGAATTGTAAATTTTAAATCATGCTATAATTTTTTTTTATGTATTGAATTAGTTGATTATTGTTATAAGCTTAAATACTCAGATAATAATTCAATTTCGAAATTTAAAAATTATAGCTGATAAAATTTATGAAAGATCAGCAATTGTAATTTGAGTATTGCAAGACCATAATTGATTAATTGTTTAGCATGTATTAATTGTTTTGATGGTTATTTAATTGGTTGATGTAAATCTGTAATCAATAAAATGAATGAAAGATGATTTTTTGTTGCCTTGAACCGAATGTGTTGATGGTTAAATATTTTTTTAACGAGTTACTAAGCGATTAAGCGGTTGATAGCAATATTGTAATCGCTGAAATCTATTAAAGATAGATTATTTTTTGTTTGCATTTATCTGGTTGGTTGTTGACATTATTTTACTGGCTTGGAGAATAATTTAGTCACAGTTTGGATTTGAATTGTGTGTTGATTTAATTAACTCATAGATTGCAAAATTGCAATGTTTTGATTATCTGGTGTGTTTTGTTATTATTATTATTATTGTTATTATTGTTATTGTTATTATTGTTATTATTGAAATAATTATTATTATTATTATTATTATTATTATTATTATTATTGTTATTATTGTTATTATCATTATTGTTATTATTATTATTATTATTGTGTTAAGTACACTTATATATACATGGACAAAAGTAGACATTATTGTACAAATAAAAAAAATTATATTTGTGAATGTGTTTTAATCGGTTATTTGTAATTGTATGGCCGATCATCTGTCATTATATAACTATATTAAATGTATCTCAGAATACTTATATTAATTTTTTATATTAAAAAAATCCTAGGTCATGTTTTCTTTTCCCTATATATATTCTTAGGCGAAAGACTAAAAATATATATATAAAAAATTAACACCATTACTGCCAAAACAATAGAAATTATTAAATTATGAAGAGCAAAAAAAAATATTAACAAAAGAGTTACTAACAAAAATAATTGTTATTATTATTATTATTATTATTATTGTTGTTGTTGTTGTTGTTGTTATTATTATTATTATTATTATTATTATTATTATTATTATTATTATTATTATTATTATTATTATTATTATTATTATTGTTGTTGTTGTTGTTGTTGTTGTTGTTATTATTATTATTATTATTATTATTGGTATTATTATTGTTATTATTATTATTGTTATTATTATTGGTATTATTGTTATTATTATTATTATTGAAATAATTGTTATTATTATTATTATTATCATTATTGTTATTATTATTGTTATTATTATTATTATTATTGTGTTAAGTACACTTATATATACATGGACAAAAGTAGACATTATTCTACAAATAAAAAAAAATCAAATTTGTGAATGTGTTTTAATTGGTTATTTGTAATTGTGTGGCCGATCATCTACTATTATATAACTATATTAAATGTATCTCGAGAATACTTATATTAAAAAAAATCTTAGGTCATGTTTTCTTTTCCCTATATATATTCTTAGGCGAAAGATTAAAAAATATATATAAAAAAATTAACACTATTACTTGTCAAAACAATAGAATTTATTAAATTATGAAGAGCAAAAAAAATATTAACAAAGAGTTACTAACAAAAAATAATTGTTATTATTATTATTATTATTATTGTTGTTATTATTATTGTTATTATTATTATTATTATTATTGTTATTATTGTTATTATTATTATTATTGGTATTATTATTGTTGTTATTATTATTATTATTATTATTATTATTATTATTATTATTATTATTATTATTATTATTATTATTGTTATTGTGTTAAGTACACTTATATATACATGGACAAAAGTAGACATTATTCTACAAATAAAAAAAAATTAAATTTGTGAATGTGTTTTAATCGGTTATTTGTAATTGTGTGGCCGATCATACTGCTATTATATAACTATATTAAATATATATCAGAATACTTATATTAATTTTTTATATTAAAAAAATCTCAGGGTCATGTTTTCTTTTTCCCAATATATATTCTTAGGCGAAAGACTAAAAAATATATATTAAAAAAAATTAACACCATCACTTTGTCAAAACAATAGAAATTATTAAATTATGAAGAGCAAAAAAAATATTAACAAAGAGTTACTAACAAAAAATAATTGTTATTATTATTATTATTATTGTTATTATTATTATTGTTATTATTATTATTATTATCATTATTATTATTGTTATTATTATTATTATTGGTATTATTATTGCTATTATTATTATTGTTATTATTATTATTATTGTTATTATTATTATTGTTATTATTATTATTACTTGAATTAATTTTTTTTCAATGTAAAAAAATACTAATTATGTGTATTGTTTTTATTATAATATAAATTTAGTTAAAATAATAAATGCATGCGAGAATTCATGTTAAGTGCAAGTTGTATTGAAGGCTGCTTTGTTTTTTCATTTGAGTTTGGTTTCTCCTTTTCTTTTCACGAGTGCAACCCACGCGGCATAAACCTCGGTGACGAAACCAAAGGTCTAATAAGAATAATAAAAAGAAAACGAAACCAAACTCAAATGAAAAACCGGCGACTTCAATACAAATAATAATAAAAAATAATAATAGATTTAAAGAAGAAAAAAAACACAACGAGTGAAAAGAAAAGAATTAAAAAAAAGAAACCAAATAAGGAAAGTAAACCTGCGATTAAAAAGATGCCGACTGGAAAAAAAATAATAAGAAAAAGTAACTTGAAAGCAAAGAGCTAATAAGAATAATAAAAAAAAACGAAACCAAACTCAAATGAAAAAAACGGCGACTTCAATACAAATAATAATAAAAATAATAATAGATGGACCATTTTATTTGCTTTTGTCTCTCAATTACGGGAATTTGGAGCGCTATTAGATGAGAGAGAAAAGGGGGCGGCGGCTAGGTTTAGGATTTTTAGTAGAAAAGTTAAGATTTATGTATTTATCGAAATTTTTAAAAGGCACCGATATGTAACCCTACTTGAAAACAATCTTGCCGGATAAAAAATACAGCAACATGTTGCCAAAGGCGCCCATAACTCCCTCACTTTTTAATTGTTTTCCATTTTTTTTTAATCCTGTCCAATTGTTATCCTTTCTTCGTCGGACTTGAGAATTGGTCGACTCAAAAGCTGGTCATAGGTCATAGGTCATAGGTCTAATATATTAATATGAGAAAGATTTTTTTAAATAGTTAAAGAATATTATTTTAATATATTTATAAAAAATACATTATAAAAAATAAATTTTTATTTCTATTTTTTTACTTTAAATTTGATTTTTTGATATTTTTATATATTTTGATTAAAAAAAAAATTTAAATTAAAAAAAAATCAATTTAAAATATTTATAAATAGCATATGATATGATTATTATTATTATTATTATTAAAAAAAACTATTATTATTATTATTATTCTTATTATATTATTATTATTATTATTATTATTATTAAATGAAAGTGGCAGACATAAATCAAAGGAAAAAAAATAGATGGAAAATAAAATTATTAGGAAAAATGTAACAATTATTTGATAAGCATTACAAATTTAAACGAGGGGATTGAAATTATAAATCAAAAGTTGAAGAGTGAAATTAAAATCACATTTATTATCAATTTCAATCCAAGGATAATATTGCAAAAATTGAAACACAGTGTACCGAATTTAATGGCAATTTGGACCTAATCCCAGGAAGAACAAAAGTTGCGGGGACCGAAGTGAAAGGTGCACATTTAATTAATTTCAACAGGAGGGACCAAATTGCGAAACGTAAAACTAATGTAACGAGCGAAAGGTGCGAGGGAAAGGAAATTGAAAGTGGAGGGACCAAATTGCAAAAGGGTGACAAACGGGGGTCCTCGCTGCACTGCATTACGTGCGAGGGGAGAGAGAGATACGTTGCCGCCGTCTTCAGCCGGCCTCCGCCGCGTACACGGACATCGTATGTGGCAGCGCCGCACGGGAGGGACGACCAAGAGGAGGCGCACCGTAGTGGGCGCCCGGTAGCGCATTTACGGACACCGTATCATACCGCACGCGCCACTTGAAAGGGCGTCGGGGGTGAAAATCGTCGGCCGCGTGAACCGCACGCTCCCGGCAGATTTCGGAAAATATATAAATAAGAATGGTTAGTTACCTTTACGTCCCTGCCCTTAAATAATCGATTTTGTCTTATTGGGGGGCTAGAACCGTCTTTATCCATTTCAAAAATATTAAAAAAATATAACGAGGGTGCGGCGGGCGAGCCAGGGACCGGATCCGATCCGTGCAGCGTGCAATTACGCCCGCACCCACGATTCCAGTCGTTATTTACCCCTCGGCCGGCCACTATTTTGTCTTATTATCGGGGGTTAAAATCGTTACTACTTTGTTCATAGACGGAAAAAAACAAAAAAAAATAGGGTGGGACGAACTCGCGCGACACACGGACGAAAAAGCTCGCGTCCACGGTGTTTTTAGAGACAATGAACGGTAATGAACAGTGATTTTTCGTATTCTTTTAGTTATTTGTTA